>LR812534.1:23525684-24105684 GCA_903798195.1 Danio kyathit | reverse complement strand
TCACAGTTGGGGTTTCTTTGACCCTTTACTGACTTTGAGGAAGAGCTACCACATGCTTTGCTGAGTCATTTAAAAAAGCTTCGACTGCTGGTGTCTAGTACAGTACAGCATTGTGTTGCATACGTATGGATCTCATCCTGTCAGACACCCCAATTTTCACCTGGGGGCTCGAGCCTCTTATGCAGGGCTAGAAATCGGAGATAGCTCACTTTATAGTTTTAGTCACACAGACGTTCGTGGTCGTTCTTGATTTCACTTGGAACAATAGCATCATTGAGAGGCCATGTGCAACTCATTTTGCGTTTTGTTTAAATCAAAGACACTGATGTTGTTATTGTTTTCAGTGTGGTTAGACGGAGAACATGAAGAAACGGGTTTAGGTGGCACTGCTGGTAGTTTTTTTTAAATGAAGAAATGTTATACTACACTGTCTTACAAATTATTAAACAAACTGGATTTATGTGTCATGAACATGACATTTTTATTTTTTCATTCAAATTCATGGATGGTATTTTGTTTTGAGCTTGAGAATGCAAAAATTTGTTGTATGGTGTTGCAAAAAAGGGCGGGAAAAGAGGATTAGACATGCGATTGCTCCATATTTAAAACTTCTGTACAGAGGTCATGTTTTGATCATCTATTTCAGGGATGTCAAACTCAATTCCTGGAGGGCCGCAGCTCTGCACAGTTTAGGTCCAACCCTGCTTCAACACACTTACTGGTAGGTTTCAAACAAGCCTAAAGGACTCAATTAATTTGATCAGGTGTGTTTAATTAGGGTTGGAACTAAACTGTGCAGAGCTGTGGCCCTTTAGGAATTGAGTTTGACATCCCTGATCTATTTGTTCATTCATTTTTCTTCGGCTTAGTTCTTTTATTTATCTGGGGTCACCACAGCGTCATGAACCGCCAACTTATCCAGCATATGTTTAACGCAGCGGATGCTTTTCCAGATGCAACCCAGTACTGGGAAACACCCATACACTCTCACATTCACACACATACACTACAGCCAATTTAGCTTATTCAATTCACTTATAGCGCATGTTTTTCAGGGACTGTGGTCATGACTGACTTTTTGGACATGACTGTGGGGAAAACCCACACGAACATGGGGAAAACATGCAAACTCCACACTAAATGCCAGCTGAGCTAACAAAATGCTAACCACTGAGCCACCATGCCACCCTGATCATCTATTGGTCTCACACAATCACATGATGTGATTATGCAAGTCAGAGATGTCCAAGCTTGCACGCAGCAGCATGTGAAGCTTTTGTTTCCGGTCTGCACCGAAACGAAAACGAAAAGTGCACTGTGACGTGGCTTAATTGCTCTTTTAATCACTGAAATCAATCTCAGACACCTGTGATAATTAGTTTGCCAGGTGAGCCCAATTAAAGAAAAAAAACTACTTAAAAAGGACGTTCCACACTATTAAGCAGGCCACAGGTTTCTAGCAATATGGGTAGAAGAAGGATGTGTCTGTTGCCGAAAGCATCAAGTAGTGCAATGCACTGGACAAGGGGTATGAAAATATGAGATATTAATTTATCTCTAAATTTATCTCTAACCACACTAAAAATAAATAATTATTTCTTAGCCATAAATTTTAAATGTGTCAAAACAAGCTAAATATAGCTGTATACTAATACTTTTTATTTGACAAAACATTTCTTAAAAAAAAAAAAACCCAAAAAATTGACATTTAAAAAATAATTATTGTAATGTATATAAATATGCACAGTAATCTGTCCTGGCTAAAGGTCCCAGATCACCAGTTAACTACATAAATGGGAAGTTAATATCCTATTAAAGCAATGTTAATGTAAACATTATAATTAATATTAACAAAAATTACTAAGCAAAAGAAAGCAGGTGACAAACATACCGTGTGATAATGAAAGGATGATCACACGCACATGGTTATTGTTAGACCTATTATTAATCTGCTCAAATAATAGTTAAAGCGAAAATAACTTACAAAAAAGCTGGTTAAAAAAAAGACATATCTGGAGCTCTTGAAAGCAGCAAGAATGTGGCTGCATGAGCATAACTTTTTGTCTAGTCTATTTGAAAGAGAACCGATCACATCAGCTTTCTTTTCTAGGCACAGTTAAAATCTACCCGCATTTCCTGAACACGTCTTCTAAATTGAACAATTTGATGAATGATTTACAGACCTGTGCATGTTGTAGGTTCAGTTCCAATATGTACTGCAACATTGTTTACAGTTGTGCACAGCTCTACCCAAAGGAAGTTTATGTTTGTTGTAAATAAGGGTGTGTTTATTCTTTTGCACAATGCTGTGAATAAATTAGAATTGCAAAGAGCAAATGCAGTAAACATGTGAAACATACATATTCAGTGTCTTGTACTCAGATACCTCACTAAATGCAGTGATGTCTAACTTTACTGTAGTTTTCAAATGGCTCTGCAAATAGTATATAGTGCTGTCTTGAACATTTTCAGGACGTGTCACCAAAATCTGACTTTTTTACATTGGAAAAAATGTCCAGAGTAAAGTGTCATAATGAAAACATGACAAAGCCATTTGACTATCTTGTTCATAAACAACGATGTCAGGACTTTTCATCTTGATGACACTGACACTTTCATTGACATCAATACTTGCTTTTGAGGAATGAGCTCTCCATTTTGAGCACTTTTGCAGGTTATCCACTAGGTTTTGCAGTTTGTACTAATTGTTTTGAGAAATGCATTAACTGTTGTGCAAATGTACATAGTGTTGTGAGAAATGCACCAAAGCCACAGAGAAAAACTGTAATTAAATTATCTTGACAACTAGTTCAACATGTTTGTATGTAGTGACTGAAGTAATGAAATGAGGACTATTAGTTTTATATGGAATGACTACTCAGCATTCACAAGTTTAGTTCATTTTGACTGACATAAGCAAATGATAATGTTATAAAACAGCAGAGAGTTGTAACAGAGAGAAACTGCTACTATGATGTGCACAAATGACTAAATGTTTTGACAAATGCATGAGCTCTTGTGCAAATGTAAATGGTGTTGTGCGAAATGCACCAAAGCCACTGAGAAAAACTGTAGCACACTATGTAATTCTTGTTTCTAAAAAGAAACACTTATGCACATATTGGATTTCTATTGTGTTAAAGGCTGCAGTGTGGTATCTGACATGGTAAACTCTGTGTATATTCATTTGAAACAATGCATTTTGAGTTTTCTTTTTTTCTGCAATAAATACTGTTATGATTGAGATTTTTTTTTTTTTTTTTTTTTCAATCGAGTATGAATTATACCCTAACAGTTGATGACCTGAAAACGGACTATCTAGTGTATAGTTGGTGTCATTTCAGTTTCTGCTGTATCAGTTCAGAAATCTTTTTTTTCTCTCATGGTCAGATTTTTTACTTTTTGTGTGTGTGTGTGTGTGTGTGTGTGTGTGTGTGTGTGTGTGTGGCACACAGGAAAGAGAGTTCAATGTGCATGAAGAAAGCCCCAGTGATTAAGATTGATTGCTGCTTATCTACTGCTCGTGAATTATGCTTCCCCTCAGGACCCTCTTAGAATGGCTTTAATTTGTATTTAAGATAGTCCTGCTCCTTTACCGAAACCACAACTGTTAAATAAATATGCCATTTAACAGTGGGTAGAGCTGAATGTTTTCCTTTCCTCACCTCCTTTCAGATGATTGCTCAATTCCTCGCCGAAACTATTCTCTACTGAAATATAGAATTTTAAACTATTATAACTGTATAACTGTGAACAAATGCAGAAATAATGCACTGTTTTGTCAAACAGATGTTTGCACAGCATTCCAGAGAAAATGATGTGTGTTAGAGGAAAAGGATCCTTAATTTATTTTACTTATTACTCTGAGAAATGCAACAGCTTGAAATCAAAGACTAAGTCTAATTATATGCTGTTATTTTTTACTTGTCTGTCTGTCTGTTCATCTGTCCATCTATCCATCCTTCTATCTCTCTCTTTGTCTCTATGTCTTATCCGCCAAATTCAATATTGATACATTGGCACGACTGTAAACATACAATATTGCCCAAGCTTGAAATATGTAACAGTGAAAATATGAAAATAGCATGATAGAAAAAAGCATAATAATTTTACATTTAAATAAACTGTGTGATAAAAGGGGTGTGCAAACCTTTCATATCACAGTGTTTAACATATAAACACACAGGGTAAAGGTCACTGTGATGGACAGTAAGTAAACATAGTAAGAAGTATCTGTCTTTTACTTTAAAAAAAAATGAATAAAAAAAAAAAAAAAATTTGCCGTTTCTTTAAACTACTTATTTAAATTAGTTAATTAAACACAATTCTTGAGTTCTTTGGGGGTTTTTTGAGGGGGAACTTCATTATTTTATTTCCAATCCACTTATTTTTTTTAAACAATTAAGTTAACTTAATTGATTTGTGTTGGAACAACATGAAGAAATTGTGTGTAACCCAGCATTTTTACAGTGTTCATGTCTACCTGTCTGTTTCTCTCAGTCTGTCTGTTTGTCTTTATGACTGTCTGTCTGACTTTTTGCCTTAATGTCCGTCTGTCCATTTGTCTTCATGTCTGTCTGTCTCTGTTTTTATGTCTGTCTGTCTTCACGTCTACCTGTCTGCTCCTGTCAGTTTGTCTATCTGTTTGCCTGCCGTCATGTCTGTCTTCATATGTATCTGTCTGTCTTCATATGTATCTGTCTGTCTTCATGTCTATCTGTCTGTCTCTATTTGTATCTGTCTGTCTGTCTTCTCTTTGTATCTCTGTCTATTTGTCTTTCTGTCTCTCTCCATATGCATATGCCTGTTTGTTTTCATGTCTATCTGTCTGTCTTCATATGTATCGGTCTCTCTTCGTGTCTGTCTGTCTCCATTTGTATCTGTCTCTCTTTATGTCTGTCTGTTTGTCTGTGTATCTTCATTTGTATCTGTCTGTTTTCATGTCTATCTGTGCGTCTCCATATGTATCAGCCTGTCTGCCTTGTATGTCTGCCTATCTTCATGTCTGTTTATTTGTCTCTCTGTCTGTTTTCACATGCGTCTGTCTGTCTGTCTGTTTTTCTATCTCTCTTCATATGCCTGTCTGTTGTCATGTCTATCTGTCTATCTATTTGTCTGTCTGTCTGTTTTCATGTCTGTCTGTCTTATGTATCTGTCTGTTTTATGTCTATCTGTCTGTCTCCATATGTATCTGCGTGTCTGTATATCTATCTGTCTGTCTGTCTTATGTATATGTCTGTCTGTCTTATGTATCTGTCTGTTTTATGTCTATCTGTCTGTCTCCATATGTATCTGCGTGTCTGTATATCTATCTGTCTGTCTGTCTCCATATGTATCTGCGTGTCTGTATATCTATCTGTCTGTCTGTCTTATGTATATGTCTGTCTGTCTGTCTGTCTGTCTTCATATGTATCTGCGTGTCTGTCTATCTGTATGTCTGTCTGTTGTCCTATCTATCTATCTATCTATCTATCTATCTATCTATCTATCTATCTATCTATCTATCTATCTATCTATCTATCTATCTATCTATCTATCTATCTATCTATCTATCTATCTATCTATCTATCTATCTATCGTCTGTCTTCATATGTATATGTCTGTCTGTCCATGTATCTCTATTCAGCTGTCTGTCTAACAGAATGTCCATCCATTCTTTCGTGTCCATTTTTGTGTGTCTGTCCATCATCACATATCTCTGTCTGTCTGTTTTTCTCAGTCGATCTTTGTCCATCCATCCATCCATCATCCATCCGTCTCCCTTTCTAATCGGTTTGTCATTTTTGTCTGTCTTTTAGGCCATCTTTCTGTCAATTTCAATGTCTGTCTTTTTCTATGTCCATCTGTCTCCATTTCTGTTTGTCTATCTCTATATTAAACATGTTTTTAAAGTCATACTTAAATTGAAGGGAGCAAACACAATACACCTTTTAAAGCACATTTTCACACAACTATACACAAAGACGTTTTACAACTTCTTTTTTAACTTTCAAATAAGACTGCCAAGCCAACAATGAATGTTTACACGTTAAAACTGCAGTTATTTTAATTTCCTTTCATTGCGGTTTACCCCCATTCATTTCCATTCTCCTCTATTCGGTTTAAATCAAACTAAATTAAATAACAAATAATTACAATCACAAGTATTCTATCTCAACTCAAAATCGATTCGCATTCATGAATCTGTGAATTTACAACCATTTCACATTAAGCTCTGATTGGTGCACCTTTTCAGCTGAGACAGATGATTAGCGATTATAATGTGTTTTAAAGTAGCTTGCTAATGGCCAGCAATCCTCCAGCCTGAAGTGAAGATTAGGCCTCTGCTCTCTAAAGCAAATGCTCTGGATGGACAGTGAATAGAGTGAGTAATGAGGGGAAGTGCCTTTTGAACTTTAAAGCAAAACACCTTACTCACATTTTCCAAAAGTGCATCCGGTGGCAGGACTATCATCTGTGCTCAATAACTGAGAGGTGATTATCGTCAGACGTGGGAGAGCAGAGCTGAGAATGAGGCCATTCAGTTCCAAATGTGTGCCTTTACAACATGTGTTTAGTCACTGCCTGTGTGTGTATGTTTGTGTGTGTAAAAAGTACACATAATCACATCTACTACACTCCACCCTGAATGTTTTGCTGTTTCTATGGTGAGTGATGTTAGTATTGCACCGAACAGGCTTAAGACAAACTGATTTGATTATAGAAATGCAATTTGAAAATTCTCTTCCTTCTTTTAAGCTTGAGCAAGAGAGAGAGATTGAAGTGTCAGGTCACACTAAGAGGGATATTCTGGGTTCAGTACAGGCTAATCTCAGCTAATCACATTTGAGGAATAATGTTTATTATCATAAATCTTAGTTTGGTCAATCAGTTTAGATTTATGTACCGTATTTACAATTTTGATTTGAAAGCAGAGATATAGCACTTATGTTATCGTATTTGAAGATTATTGTGTATTTTTTTTAAAAATTATTATTATTATTATTATTATTAGGGCTGCATGGTGGCACAGTGGGTAGCACAAGAAGGTCGCTGATTTGAGCCTCGACGGTTCATTCTGCTGTGTAATCAGGCGACCCCAGATTAATAAAGGGACTAAGCCGAAAAGAAAATTAATGAATGAATTAATTAATATTGTTGTTGTTGTTATTATTATTATTATTATTATTATACTTTTTTATTATTCATTCATTTGCTTTTTGGCTTAGTCCCTTTACTAATCTGTGGTAGCCACAGCGGAATGAACCGCCAATTTATTCAGCATATGTCTTACACAGTGGATACCCTTCCAGCTGCAACCCATCACTGGGAAACACGCATACACACTCATTCACACATATACACTGTCATACGGACAATTTAACTTACCCAATTCACCTATACCTGCATGTCTTTGGACATGCAGGTCTTTCACTTTATTATTATTGTTATTGTTATTATTATTATTATTATTATTATTATTATTATTATTATTATTATTATTATTATTATTATCATATACACAAAAAGTGGTACTAGAAGCTTGGATTACTTTAATGGGAATAATACATATTTTACATAGGTAATTCACAAATACATTGGGCTGGGAAGTAATTATTATTTATTAACTATGAAACATTTTAGAAATAAACATGCTGTTATTATGTTATAGTAAAATTATTATTTGTTTATTAAGATTATTTTAATGCTACATGGACAGTTTTTGTTTGTTTTTTACAACATTGTTTTAATTTGTGTTGTGTGCTTTATGTTTGATTTATTTTTACAGCTTCACACCAAGTTTGGGTTAGTTTTTGTGACTTTTCAACTTTTTATTTTGCCTATTTACTTTAAAAGTTACATAAAATAATGAGTCTCATCTAAATCGTGTGCATAATTAGGACTTTTGAAACATTCATTCATTAATTTTCCTTTGGCGTAGTCCCTTTATTCACCAGGGGTCACCACAGCGGAATAAACCGCCAACTTATCCAGCATGTAATCCAGGTGTAACCCAGTACTGGGAAACATCCATACACACTCATTCACACACACATACACTACAGCCAATTTAGTTTATTCAATTCACCTTTAGCGCATGTATTTAGACTCTGGGGGAAACCGGAGCACGCGGAGGAAACCCACATGAACACGGGGACAACATGCAAACTCTACACAGAAATGCCAATCTAGCCGGTACTCGAACCAACGACCTTCTTGCTGTGAGGTGACGGTGCTAACCAATGCTCCACCCTGTCACCACTATTGAAACATTGAGAATTTTAACATTTACAGACTGGGCCCACCCACTTCATTCTAAATCAAGCAGATTTTTATATAGAAAGAAAAAAGTCTTTGCCGTAATCCACATTATCTCATTTCATCCCCACAATAAGTTGGCTTTACTGAATTGATCAGAATCATTATATTCATTTTACTATATATACCATCCTCGCCACTGGCTTGCTTGGATTGAGACTTGTGGAGCTGAGCATTGATGGATTTGCTTTTGAGTGTTTGGACTTTCAGCAGGGAAATTTAAACCATGCTGAACTGAACTAAACTGAACTTCAACTCTGAAATCTGGACATTACTAGAACTTCTATGTTAAGCGGCTTTGACACAATCTACATTGTAAGAGCGCTATAGAAACAAACATAATTTGAATTGATTTTATTCACTGAACTAACAGTTTTCCTGTCACAGGAAATAAAGGTGATTTATGTGTTTATTTTTGCCTTTTAAATCCTTAATCCTTTTCCTCTGCCATTGCCATACATTGTCATTACACAGAAATGGCCATTAGCTCAAATAATACAGACTATTTATTGACTGTGACATGA
The DNA here is from genome assembly GCA_903798195.1 of Danio kyathit. NCBI lineage: Eukaryota > Metazoa > Chordata > Actinopteri > Cypriniformes > Danionidae > Danio > Danio kyathit. Next base: position 24,096,862 of record LR812534.1, on the reverse strand, counting down.
CAGGGTTTGCTTTAATGGGCAAAAAAAACGCGAATTACGGGAGCAGGGAGCTGTCGATATCTAAAGTTTCACAGGGCTGCGTGAAGGTGGCTCGCTTTCTTTGTGTTCATTATGGAGGTAATGGAGCTTGGAGGGTCAGAAAGTTAAGCACGGTTAACAGGAAATGCGACTGCTTCTGTTTATAGTCTTGCATCCACATTGAAGCAGTTTTTGTAGGCTTCAAAGCCGCTTTACTGCATGAATGTCCTGCCCGGAGGCTCAATACTCAAGGCTCTGGTCTGTAGATGATTTGTCATAGAGCTCTGCTCATTTTCACTCTGAAAGATTACAGCAAACAGCACTGATGCTATTGTGTGATGACTCCTGTAAACGCTTGTGATGAAGCATATCATCCGATTACAAAGCCAATCCCATGTGTTTCTGTGCGAACAGGCGGAGAAAGATGAATTGGATACATTTTCACATGGTTGAAAAAAGAGTGTGTATCATACTTTCAGCTGTTAATATTTATCATTTATATGTCATACAATGGGCAACACTGTGGCGCAGTGGGTAGCACGACCACCTCACAGCAAGAAGGTTGCTGGTTCGAGCCCTGGCTGGGTCAGTCAGAATTTCTGTGTGAAGTGGTGCTCCGGTTTTCCCGGCAGTCCAAAGACATGCGGTATAGGTGAATTGAATAAGCTAATTTTGCCCTAGTGTATGAGTGAATGCAAGAGTGTATGGATGTTTCCTAGTGATGGGTTGCAGCTGGAAGGGCATCCGCTGCGTAAAACATATGCTGGAAAAGTTGACTGTTCATTCCGCTGTGGTGACCCCTCGTTAGTAAATAGATTAATGAATGAATTTCATACAATTAAATCTTAGACAAATGAATTAGTAATTTGTAATATATAGTTATTACCAATGCAATCGTGTGTCAGCTTTTAGTCGGTAAAGTTTTTTATTTATTAAAATATGTATTCAAATTTTAATGGCTAAACTGTATGAATTAGTACAATCTCATTTTGCATACTTTAGTATGATTTACTCATGAGTTAGTAGATGAGTTGGGGTTAGGGTTTTGGGGCACTCCTCAATACATAAAATAGTTATGTTTCTTCATAAGTATTTCAGCAACTCTCACAAATAGTGGCGCTCCAACCTTGGATTTCTAAATCAAATCAAATCACTTTTTTATGTCACATCATCAGCAGCACGTGTGCTATGATGAGTGAAAAGCTTAGGTGCTGGCTCCAGACAGTGTAAATACAACGACAGTGCAGAATACAGACAGTGCAGAATACAGACAGTGCAGAATACAGACAACATACTCACAAAAAAAAACAAGACAATGTAAAATTGGCAATGTTGACAGCGATACGTAGGCAGTATTGTTTTAAGTATGGATTTGTTAAAGTGCAGGGCATGCTACATCTTGATAGTGTGCAGTGCGGGGTATGGAAGAGTTTGTGTGGGGTGTGTTAAGTGTTCATCAGCCTGATAGTCTGAGGGAAGAAACTTTCCTTCAATCGGCTGGTGCGTGACCGGATGCTGCGGAACCGTCTGCCTGAGGGTAGCAGAGAGAAAAGTCTATGGCTTGGGTGGCTGGAGTCGCTGATGATTCTCTTGGCTTTCCTCATGCACCTCCTGGTATAGATGTCCTGGAGGGAGGGAAGCTCACCTCCTACTACGCGTCCAGCAGTTCGCACGATCCTATGTAGACCTTTGCGATTGCTGCTGGTGCTGTTTCCGTACCAGGTGGTGATGCAGCCAGTGAGGATGCTCTCCACAGTGCAGGTGTAGAACGAGGGGAGGATGTGGGGGCTCATTCCAATCCTCCTGAGACGCCTGAGAAAGAAGAGACGTTGTTGTGCCTTCCTCAGCACTGCGTCTGTGTGGGCAGTCCATGTCAGATCCTCAGCGATGTGTAATCCAAGAAACTTGAAAGTGCTGACTCTCTCCACTGGTGTCCCGTTGATGGTGATGGGAGTGTGTTCTTTCTTCTCTCTCCTGAAATCCACCACCAGCTCCTTGGTTTTGCTGATGTTGAGTGAGAGGTGGTTTTCCTGACACCACTGCGTCAGAGCGTGCACCTCCTCTCTGTAGGCCGTCTCATCATTATCGGTGATTAGGCCCACCACCGTTGTGTCATCAGCAAATTTAACGATGACATTGGAGCTGTGTTTGGATGTACAGTCATGTGTGTACAGGGAGTACAGGAGTGGGCTGAGAACACAGATATTCTCAGATAATAAGAAAGTTTCATGGAGTGGAATCACAAAAGGTTAGGACAGGAGTGTCCAAACTCGGTCCTGGAGGGCCGGTGTCCTGCAGGTGTACTGAGTTTAGTTCCAACTTGCTTCAACACACCTAGGAAGTTTCTAGTATCTAGTAAGAGCTTGATTAGCTGGTTCAGGTGTGTTTGATTAGGGTTGGAGCTAAACCAGGACCGAGTTTGAACACCCCTGGGTTAGGAGAACATAATATTTTTGTGTATTTTATACAGTGTATACAAATTTGATTTGTTTTTGAAATAATTACACATTGTTATTAGTTGTTTGTTATTTTGTTGCTTTCACCTATTTGTTATTCGTTCGTATGTTTTTAGTATTTTTTGTTTTGATTTGTATAATCATGCATTGTTTACTTTTCATTTCTTTTATCTAGCTTTGCTCTCCTTTTTCTCTTTTCTTTTTGTTTTCTGTTGATTTGTTAAATAATCAGTCGCACATTGTTACATCGTGATGAAATGCAATGTTAATGTTACATTGGCCAAAATGTTTGTCTTTTCCATTTAGTAGGATTGTTTGTTTTCATCAGTATTTATTTATTTTTTTTTTTTAATTAATCACTCAGTGAGATTTTGTTTTGCTCTTTGTTTATTTAACTTGATTCACTTGTTACAGTAATTATAATTACACTGACATTTTTGGTCACATTTTATTTTAAGGAGAAATTCTGGTAATGAACAAACATTAACTATGACTTTTGTCTCAAAGAAGTATTAATTAGTCTGTATGATAGTTTAAGATCACGCAAAATGTGCACATTTTAAGAGCTAATAAACCACCAATATCTTAATAATAGCCAGACAATAAGAGACTACAATGTAAAAAAATATCTGTTAACAGATTTTTCTGTATTTTGGGCGACATGGTGACTCAGTGGTTAGCACTGTCACCTCACAGCAAGGTCACTGGTTCGAGTCCCAGCTGGGTCAGTTGGCATTTCTGTTTGGAGTTTGTATGTTCTCCTCGTGTTCACGTGGGTTTCCTCGAGGTGCTCCGGTTTCCCCCACAGTCCAAAGACATGCGCTATAGGTGAATTGAATAAACTAAATTGGCAGTATTGCGTAAATAAAAGTGTATGGGTGTTTCCCATTACTGGGTTGCAGTTGGAAGAGCATTCGCTGTGTAAAACATATGCTGGATAAGTTGTCGGTTCATTCTGCTGTGGTGACCCCTGATGAATAAAGGGACTAAATAGAAGGAAAATGAATGAATGGATGAATGACTGAGTTTCCGTATTTTGTGTTTCACAAGTGTTTTTCATTTGTTATGGTTGCGTTATGGGACCTTCATCTCTGCTCTGTCAACTTTTGATGTTGAAAATTCAACTCTTCAGTTTAATAAAGTGACTTTTATTGACATTTTAGTAGCTTGAATAAGACATTATATATAGATAAATAAGTCTGTAAAATGATAAAAAATATACTGGTAGTTTATTACAAGGTTTTTGTACCATAATATATACAACACCAAACCAGACAATATATCACTTTAAACTTAAAAATGTTAATAAAAGTCACTTTTTCGATCTTCTTAAGGTTAAAAGTTGTTGGAAGAAAGATCAAGGTCCCATAATGCAATTCAAAAGCATAAAAAAACATGAATCACAAAATATGCAAAACTGCTAATTTTACAGATATTTTTTGACAGTGTAGTTAATAGTGAGAATTTGTTACTTAAACCAAAGTGTCACCACATTTGTTTCAACCTTACCTTGCTTTTGAGGATTGGTAAGGGCTATATATGTGTTTTCCAGAGGTGAGAAGATGACCAAAGGTGCTAAACCAACCTCCCCATTTGCTAGTCTGATCAGTTTAAACTTCATTATTTCTGACCTCACAGCAAGACCCAAGCAATCACCTCCACAGAGATCAGAGAGTCAGACAACAACACACCTGAATCTCAAAGTGACCGTCTGTAAGTCAAGCACGTCTCTCACTTAGCTGTCGACTCTTTGGCAGTGACGTGACATTGACTTCAGCTCTGTTTTCTTCACGACATACAATTGATGTGACAAAACAGCTCCACCTTAAACAGCATTAGAAAGACTCTGAGGATTTACGCTCTAAGCAACACCCAGGCTTGTTGTTATCACCTCAGCGATGATCTGCGGGCCCCTTGGGTTCCCGTCTGTCTGTGGCGCTGGCCGTTTTACCCCGATGAGCTCATGTGGTTTGATAACAGTCCTGTGAGTGACCACTTTGAAAGTCAAGGTTTTTTTTGTGAGATTTGGCTTGTCTGTTTTCTTCAGCCTTGTGAAGTCTGAATGTAGCGGGTCAGGAGAGTCTGAACAATGGCGTAAACTCAACACCCACTTCTGTTCTATGTGGAGGAGACAAAAAACAGCCAGTCTGAATAATCGTTTTGTGAAAGTGTCTTTTTTTTATTGGAACACAACATACACTGTAAAAAATCTTACTGCCTTGAATTGTTTAGTTGTATCAAATGTAATTTTCAAGGTCATCTCAACTTACATCAGTTAAACTGACTAAAAATATTAAGTTAAACCAAAAAAGTAATGGGTGACGTGCAAAAAGAAAATGAATGTTAAAACCCAATTAACTTATTAAAATAATTATAAATGACAAAAAAAACAAACATTTGTTATCATGACTTTCTGTCATAATATTTTTTACAGTGTAAGATAACAAAGGCTTGTTTTGAATCATTCTCTGTCATTTTAAGTTAATATTATATTATATTATATTATATTATATTATATTATATTATATTATATTATATTATATTATATTATCATTCATTCATTTTCTTGTCGGCTTTGTCCCTTGCGGGGTCGCCACAGTGGAATGAACCACCAACTTATCCAGCACGATTTTACGCAGCGGATGCCCTTCCAGCCGCAACCCATCTCTGGGAATTTTCCACACACACATTCACACTCATACACTACGGACAATTTAGCTTACCCAATTCACCTGTACTGCATGTCTTTGGACTGTGGGGATATAATTGGAATAATTAATTCAACCATTCATTCATCTATTCAGTCACTTGTTCTGTCATTATTGCATTTATTTATTCATTCGTTTATTCAATCATCCATTTTTTCAACTGTTGGATTAGTCAATTACTTATTCAATTATTCATTTTAAACAAAAGACTGCATTGACTGAATGGATGATTGACTGAATAAATGAACGACTCAATTAATTTGTTCAATCATTCATTCATTATTTCAATCAATAATTTATTCATGTCTTCAATCATACATTCAATTACACATTCAGTCATTAATGCGTTCTATTAATGATTAATTTTTCAATAATCTATTGGTCTATTTCAATCATTTATTTATCAATTTGTCCAGTCAGTTCAACCATTTATTCAACTCCTTGTCATTTTAGGTGACTGTCTAATTTAGTTTACAAAATAGGATTTCCACCACCCCAGAATATGTATGTAAGTCAAGCCCCATATTATATTATATTATATTATATTATATTATATTATATTATATTATATTATATTATATTATATTATATTATATTATATTATATTATATTATATTATATTAATGGCTTTGTGTTTTTGTTGTTTTCCCTCTCCATGTCCTCCTTGACCTAGTTTCTCTCCTGTTAATAATTAGTTTTAGGTGTGTCTTGTCTCCTCATTAACATCTTGTGTATTTAAGTTCCTGTTTTCCCAATGTTCACTGTCTGGTCTTAATGTAATTTTGTGTTGGTTTTGGCTGTGTTCCTGTGTTTTCCTGGAGTTTGTATAATAAACATTTTTGAGAGTTTTAGAGTTTCAGAGTTCATACTCCATTTTCTTAATGTTTGTGAAGAGAAACCATTACAATTATATCATATATTTGTTTGCAATTATCCTCTTTATGTTGAGGGGATTCATTTATCCATCCATCCATCCATTAATTCCTTTGTTTATTCATTTGTTCAATAATTTCTTCGGTTGTTGTTTTTTTTCAAATAGTTTTTTAATCATTTGTTCATGAATTCAATTCAGACATTAATCTATTCAATCGTTTATTCAACCACTTATTATTGACTAATAGTCATTTCGTTGCCTTGGAATTCTAAAGTTCCATTTGCATTCTAAGATTTTGAGATATTGAGCTTCAAAGTATTTTGCATTCCATATAGCAAACAATATGTGTGTAACAGTTGTCTTTCATACATGAACATGACACAGACCCTAAATGTACTCTAAATGTGAATGATCAAAATTCTTATAAATTTGCAAATTGGGGTAAAACAATCAGGACAAATGCAGACAGAACCTTCTAATTCTAAAAAGTCATTTTCCGCTTGGAATTATAATTCTATCTGGCAGATCATTAATTGAAGCATTACTTTTCAAGAAATACAATAAAAAAAGAAAAAAAAATTGGTGTTGTAACAATATGTTGATGCTTGAGAGAGTTTTTTTTTTTTTTTTTGCTTTCTATAACATTTATTTAATATTTTGTTGAAGATAAAAAGAACCTTATAGAGCCAAGCTGGAGATTGACTTTGTAGATAAAACCTTTTTTGTTTTTTAAATAAAAAGTTAAAATGTAAACAACTTATACAAAAACATCCCATAATGTAAATAAATTGTCATTTAATAAGAATATGTCAATAACTCAATTTTGACAAAAATATCAGATAGACCCTTATATTCTAAGGTGACGATAAGTTTGTTCAGTTGTTCATTTATTAAGTCAGTCATCCATTTGTTTATTTCTTTAATGATTTGTTAATTGATTAAATCATGTATTCAATAATATATCAATCCATTCAAAAACCTATTGAATCATTTATTCAGTCATTCGTTTACTCAATCGTACATTCATTTATTCAATTAATTTCATATTCATTTTAAATTTCTTTATTAAATACCTAATTTAGTAAACCCACTTCTGTCCTTTCAGGAGGGGACCAAAAACAGCCAGTCCGATATATCACTTTGTAAAACTCTCTTTCTTTTTGGAACACAACTGACAAACAAGAACACAAAGGCTTGTTTTGAGTTAACAATAAGACATAATCAATTGCTGTACCACTAAATCCTTGGATCTACTGCTGATGTTGCAATATTACCAAGAACATGTGAGTGTGCTCCTCAACTCCTGCAAGTTCTCACAGTGCCGTCCAGATCTGGTTCTGTTCAAAGACCTGCAGAGGGACACTCCGGTTTCAAACATCGAGGAACAAAATAAACCAATTTGCTACAGAAAAATAAACCTCTTTCTAGCCGGTATTTATTTCTGTTGGAAGAAAAACTGCTTCACAGTTTACATTGGGAAGTGCAGGTTTTACCTGGGCAATATGTTACGACAGCTGAGCTAAAGTGACCTTGGCTAATGTGAGTTGTTCCTGATTTTGTATCAGTTCCTGCTTCTGGATAATGGGAAATATTGGAAAGAAAGTTGTTCACAGTTTTTTTCTACTGACTTATTTGTTTATTAATTGGTTAGACAAAGGAGAAGCAGTCCGTTAAGACTACGAGTTCAAATGCAAAAACCTTTAATAGCCATTTGATATTTTCTTCTAAAATTAGCATTTTTCTCCAACTCCTGTGTGTATAGGCTCAGTAATGTTTCTTTTATAGTGACAAACAAGTTCTTTTTATTGCCTTCAAAGTTAAGTAACTGAACATAAACATAAGAGGCTGAGAAAAAGTTTTTATTTTAGGAGAACATTTCAGGTGGCATTTAGACGTTTTTGCATCTGAACCCTTCATGTAAAGATCTGACTTTTATTCAGCTTATATGAAAAAATATGTATCTTTGAAGGTATGTAAGAAAATATGTATATAAACATTCTTACTAAATAAAACTTCAAATTATAATTAAAATTAAAACTGTATTGAAAATACACTGCTGTGAAAAAATGTTTCTGTTTGAAAAACTAGTTCATTATATCCATTAATCCATTGTTCCATCATTCATTCACAAATTCAGTCAGTTCAGTCATTCATTTATTCAGTCATTCAGTCGTTCAATCATTTATACATAAATTGAATATATTCAACCTTTCATCCATCTATTAATTCATTTGTTCTGCCATTAAATTATTCAATTATTAATTCGTTAATGAATTTGTTATTTATAATTTGTGCATTAATTCATTCATTTTGTACATTTTTTTCAACTATTTGTTTAGTTAGTTATTCAATCCACAATTTATTTATAAAGGAATGGCTGAATTGATGAACGACTGAATGAATTAGTTGTTTAATTAATTATTTTATGATTAATTAGTTTATTCAGCCATGAATTCAATCAACAGAATCACTTACTAAGTCCTTCATTCAATCCATAGATATATACACTAGATGTCGCCTGGCCTATTGTTGTCTATTGGAAGGAATGCGTCAATAGAGCCGCCATCTTGGTACAGGGTATCGGTCGTTTGAAATGAATGCGGGACCAAGGTGAAGTGGAGGACTGTGGCCATCCAAAGCCAGAGAAATACACATATGCACATATATCTATGATCGGGAGTTTTCCCCGGTGGTCAGTATGCAAATATTTTTTTCAATTACGAAATATTATAATTTTACATCACTTTTCTACATTGATGGATGTGACCGCACAAAAAGTGAGTGTTTGTGTGCATGGAAATGCATTACCCTCCTTCCCTGTTTAATTTGATCTAATCCATGTCCTGAAACACACCCCCTCTCCTGCTTTCACTTCTCATTCTGACGGAGGGAGCGATCCGTTTGTGAATGAATCTCCGTTATGAACGACTCGTTCACTTAGCCGACAATAATACAAGTTTCTGGCACCGCAGCGTCTTCTTGTCATATTTCATAACATTGTTTGCTTATTTTATTCAACAAAACTAGCATAAGCTTAGAATTTAGCGCGAGTTGATGCTACTTTGCCTTATGGTGAATGCAGTAAGAGACTGTTTATCATCAATAACATTACTTGTTAAGCACAAAAATTCATAACATACAAAAACATAAAAAACGAAATCTTACCTAGGAAATGTGATGACTTTGTGCTTTGTTTTCTTTCTTTGCTCATTACTACACCTGTACACAGCGCTAAAGTCCAGCATCTTCACATTGGCACACTGTCTTGACTAGTGCGGTTGAATGACGTTTGTCCTAGGAGCACTGTACCAATGTGGCGGCGCTATTGACGCATCTTCAGGGTCCCTATGCGATATCTAGTGTATATATCTATGCATTCAATCAACAATTTATTCAGTCACGTATTCAGTCCTTCAATACTTGTTCATTCATTCATTCATTCATTTTCTTGTCGGCTTTGTCCCTTGCGGGGTCGCCACAGCGGAATGAACCGCCAACTTATCCAGCACGATTTTACGCAGCGGATGCCCTTCCAGCCGCAACCCATCTCTGGGAACTTCCACACACACATTCACACTCATACACTATGGACAATTTAGCTTACCCAATTCACCTGTACTGCATGTCTTTGGACTGTGGGGGAAACCGGAGCACCCGGAGGAAACCCACGCGAACCCAGGGAGAACATGCAAACTCCACACAGAAACGCCAACTGACCCAGCCTAGCCGAGGTTCGAACCTGCGACCCAGCGACGTTCTTGCTGTGAGGCAACAGCACTACCTACTGCGCCACTGGGTTGCCCAATACTTGTTCAATTATTCATTAAATCAATCATATATTTGTTTCAATCATTCATTCATTCATGAATTCAATAAGTCAATTATATTATTAATTATGGTGGCTTGAGAAAGTCAACATACTGTTATACTACATAAACTAAATATTCTTCTTCTTCTTCTGAGAATAATTTCTATAGGCATCTCCTACTAGACCGTTCATACTACAACTACCAAACTAACACCAAACCTCCAAACTGGTCTGACTCGGGTTGCTATATCTTTTCCAACTGATCCGACTTACGGTTTTCCGAAAACTGACCCGGAAAATAAAAAAAAAGTCCCATTGACTTAACATTGGACCAAACTTTGTGACCTCATAACTTTGCGCCAGACTGTCATACAGACTTAAGGTTGGGCTCATTTAACTCAGACTACCAATCTGTCTATCACTGATGACCTTTAAACTTTTTAGCCACACCCTAGCAACCACTTACAGCACCTTAGTAAATTTCCCATAGACTTCCATTGTAATAAACTGCTATTAACTTTACATTGAACATACCAACAACATACCAATTCATACAAGCAATATACTAATTCATACTAAAACATACTAACACACATACTAATGATACTAGCAACATGCAAATTCATACTATAAACATACTAGCAGCATGCTAATTCATACTAAATTCATGCTAAAAACATGCTAGTTTATACTAGAAACAGGCTAGCAACATGTAATGTATGCTAGAAACGTGCTAGCATAATGGTAATTTATACTAGAAATATGCCAATTTATGTTAACAACTGCCTAGCAACCACTCAGAACACCTTAGCAACTGCCTAACAACGCCTTAGAAACCACCTAGAACACTCTAGCAACCACCTAGCAACCAATCAGAACACCTTAACAACCGCCTAACAATGTCCTAGCAAACCCCTAACCAACCCCTTAGAAACCAACTAAAACACCCTAGCAACTGCCAAGCAACAAATTAGTAACACTCAGAACACCCTAGCAACGCCTCAGCAAGAAACATGCTGATCCATATTAGAAATGTGCTAACATATACTTATCTATCCCAACATTTTCAAAATTCTTTAACTACTTAAATGATTTAAACTTTAAAACTACTTCAAATTTTCAGACTAGGCTTTCTCAAGCCACCATAAGTTTTTTGTCTACGAACTTTACTTTTCTACTTTATTCTGTCATTTACACATTGATTCAATCAATTCAACTATTTTTTCATCTGTTCAATCATTTGTTCTGCCATTGATTTATTCAATTATATTCGGTCATCAACTCATATATTTATTAAACTACTTGTTTAGTAATTGATTAAATGCTTGATCATAAATGACTGACTGCATTGACTTAATGAATTATTTAATTCATGGTTAATTAATTTATTCAGTCATTCATGCGTAAATGCAATCGATTGAATATTTTTTTTCAGTTACTTTCAACTTATTAATCAACTGAATAGATGCAGGACTGAATAAATTAATGATTGAATTCATTCATTCATTCATTTTCTTTTCAGCTTAGTCCCTTTATTATTCAGGGGTCGCTACAGCGGAGTGAACCGCCAACTTATCCAGCACGTTTTACACAGCAGATGCCCTTCCAGCCACAACCCATCTCTGGGAAACATCCATACACACTCATACACACTCATACACTACGGACAATTTAGCCTACCCACTTCACCTGTACCGCATGTCTTTGGACTGTGGGGGGAAACCAGAGCACCCAGAGGAAACCCACGCGAACGCAGGGAGAACATGCAAACTCCACACAGAAACACCAACTGACCCAGCCGAGGCTCGAACCGACCTTCTTGTTGTGAGGCGACAGCACGACCTACTGCGCCACTTCATCGGCTGATTGAATACATTTATTCAATAATTCATAATTTTGATCAGTTTATACACGGTTTATTCATGTAATCAATCATTTAGTCAATAACTTATTAATTTATTTGATTATGGATTCATTTAGAGAGTCATCCATTCATCCATCCATCCATCCATCCATTCATTTATTTATTCATTCATTCATTCAGTTAATGCTAAAGGTAATGTGCATCAAAAGAAAAAAAGAAAAAAAAAACTTTCTCCCTCATGAACTCATCTTTATGTGATTAATAAAGAAAACCACAGAAGTCTTTGTGAGTGTTGAGGAAGTGGGTTGGTTGTTGGAGGTCTGATACAGAGCTGTGGCACTGCAGTGCAGCTGGAAGTGTTTACCTGCTGATATACAGCCTGATTCAAACTGTGAAAGAAAGCCTTTCTGTTTAGTGTTTCTAACAAACTCTTCCAGATTACGCTCAACACCCTTGTGTACTAAAAAGACTTTCACATCACCCGTTTGGCTGAAATTGAGGTTTTTGAGGGAGCAGAGTAATCCTGGTTTTGAGTGAAGAGGGCAAAACTCAGAAGTAATCATCCATTTCTAAGAATGATTGCAAAATGCAAGTACTTTGTATTTATTTAGTAGAAAAATTAGACGTCTCTCCAACAATCCTGCCTTCATGTGTGGTAGTTTTTTTGTGTTTGTGGACCAAAAGATGTTCAGATTTGACGTTGATGCTCCTCAATGGGGGTTGTTTGATGGGGGTCTTTGTGTGTGATATTTCCCAAGCCGATGGAAATGAAGAACATATTTTGGAAACCAGAGTGGTCCTTATACACACTGGGAACATCTGGTTGAATCACTTATCATGCTGTAGCACCAAGAATGGAGTTATTGTTTCTGGGCCATTATGAGCCATACCACCAAACATGTCCTGCAGCAGAGTTCTAATCTCTAGATAGGCTTGCAATGGCAAATTTAAAGCCTTTGATGAAAAGTCTTAATGGTTTTGCTGAAACGCTCATATCCCATGTGGTCTGACTGTTGAGTTACATGGATTTACCCAATAATTTGTTAGAAATTGTATAGAAAGGCTCTTCTGGAGTTGTTTCACAACATACATTCTTCAGTTCTCCAAACTGCTTGTAGAGTCTGTTGGTCTCATATCAGTTTAATCATAAAAAAAAAATTATAATGTTATTCACAGTAAGATTTCAATAAATGTGTTTAAAAAGAAAGCAAGAAATAAAGAAAGAAAGAAAACACAAAGCAACTACAATAGACACTACCTGACAAAAGTCTTGTCGTCGATCCCTGTTGTAAGAGCAACAAATAATAACTTGACTTCTAGTTGATCATTTGGAAAAGTGGCAGAAGGTAGATTTTTTTCGATAAATTATCTGTTGAACTGCATCCCAATCATCACAAATACTGCAGAAACCTATTGGAAGCCGCATTGACCCAAGATTCTCACAGAAATCGGTCATGTTTGGTGAAAGAAAAATCATGGTTTGGGGTTACATTCAGTATTGGGGCGTGCGAGAAATCTGCAGAGTGGATGATAACATCAACAGTCTGAGGTATCAGAACATTTGTGCTGCCCATTACATTACAAACCACAGGAGAGGGCAAATTCTTCAGCAGGATAGCACTCCTTCTCATTCTTCAGCCTCCACATCAAAGTTCCTGAAAGCAAAGAAGGTCAAGGTGCTCCAGGATTGGCCAGCCCAGTCACCAGACATGAACATTACTGAGCATGTCTGGGGTAAGATGAAGGAGGAGGCATTGAAGATGAATCCAAAGAATCTTGTACTCTGGGAGTCCTGTAAGAACACTTTCTTTGCCATTCCAGATGACTTTATTTATAAGTTATTTGAGTCACTGCAGAGATGTATGGATACAGTCTTCCAAGCTCATGGGAGTCATACACAATAATTATTTGTTTTTCCACTGCACCATGACTTTTTATTCTATACTGTACATTATTTCTGTTAAGTGAGAAGACTTTTGTCTAAGCAAAGTCAGACCTTACTGTCCTAATTAAATCATTAAAAATCAAGGCATGATCATATTTTATTTTAGTAAAATAAGCGTAATCTAGAGGCCTTTGCCCTTCATATAAGCCACTTCTGATACCAAATGATTAACTAACTAACTAACTAACTAACTAACTAACTAACTAACTAACTAACTAACTAACTAACTAACTAAGATAACCATTGTTTTTATTACAGTTATAATAAATAGAAAGAAATATTAAAGTCTGGACATATTTTTTATTTTAGTTTATTTTATTAGTTTTAATAAATGATCATTATTTTTACATTTATGTGTATAACTTATCTTTACATATTTGCAGCAGTATATATTTTATTTAAATGTTAAATTTACTTATTTTAGAACATCATGTTAAATCATTTATTTTATTTTCACTTTGAACCTTTAGTTATACAAGTTAGCTATGGTAATTATGATCTGTTACACTATACTTAAAAAAAATCGAATTTATTATATTTTTGGTTTTATTTATTTTGGCTACTTGAATTGTAATGGATTATGCATCTATAAACACAAATATAAACGCTTTTTTGGGGAACTAATTTTTAGTTTTTAATTTTTTTTTTTTGTAACAGTTGTTTTTGCCCTAAAATAAGTCTTTTATGTAATAGTCCAACACAATCTCACGACAATTTGTAACTTTTTGATTTAGTGGCTAATTCGTATAAATTCGTACAATCTAATTCATACAAATTAGTAAAATTTGTTCATTACCCAATGACGGTTGGGGTTAGGGGTGGGGTTGGGTGCCTCGCCTCCTTTTTAAAATTGTACAGTTATTGTACAGTTATCATGAGTTAGCCACTAAACTGACAAAATGTAAAATACTTACGTTTCCTCGTGAGATCAGGCTGAATAGTCTTGTAATTGTCATAATCGTCAATGTTTAAAACCAGTTTTTTTCAACCAAATGTCCAACTACTCCACCAGACATTCAGCAATTGTTTCCAGTCTTCCCCTCAGGCGCACCTAACATTCACTTCGTGTTTGCTGAAGTCATTCATACCATCAGTGGCTGTAATGCGTCAGTGCAGGCCTCCCTCTCTTGTTAAAGTCAGACATCAAACAGACTGAGTTCTGTTCAGAGGTGCTGCGGCTGCTGCTGATGTCATACAGCCTGGTGGTCGGTGGGTTCATGAGGGTCTGATCTCCAGAGGTTTCCCCTTCAGCTGCTGGTGATACCTGCTTGCTGACGCCTCTGAACCCAAACATGACCTCACACCACAGTCCAATTACAGTGCTGGGAACTCCCAATACCCCCTTTACTGCAGCAATACATTCAGCATACTGCACAGCTCAACCACGTTGCCGTGTTTGGTACATTTGGTTTAGTGTGACTGAGAAGTTAGTTTAAGGGGCCTATTATACAATTAAAGTCACAATTATTAGCCCAAATTATTTCACAATATTTGCTATAATATTTTTGCAGACAATATTATTTGTTTTATTTCGACTATATATATATATATATATATATATATATATATATATATATATATATATATATATATATATATATATATATATATATATATATATATATATATATACATATATATATGCATTTAAAGTGTCTTTAAATTGCACTTTAAGCTGAATACTAGCATCTTGGGGTCAAAAGGGGGCATTACCCCTTCAGAAAGAATTTGTCCCCTCATAAAGGATTGGTTCACTCAAAACTGAAAATTGTTTCTGCCATTAATTACTATCAACTCCCATTATTCCAACCTTCAAAACACATATTTATATATTTTATAATATGAAAAAGCAATACATTGTGAAAATTGTGAAATTAAAGCAATAGTCTAGAGATCTGGTCCCCACATCAGGTCAGGGTGCGCCCGTATAAACGCACAGGAGGCTCTAAACTCACATGGTAGAAACTGGACTAGTGGATGACATGAAGGTGAGCAACCTATTTCCTTTCATGTTTTGGTTAACTAATTCTTTAAATACAACTCTCTTGAGCTCTAAAGGGGAAAAAACACTAAATAAATTTGTCGGTAAATTATTTTAGCAGAGATGCAACTGCCAGTCATTTTTACATTGTTTTTTTAGATTAATATCAGAGTAGCCTAATAAAAATGTTTAGTTGGACACTGCACAGTCCCACAGTAGTCTACACTATAATTAATATTATAATTTATTATGCCATGTCATGTCATTTTCATCCGCTTATCCGGGGCCAGGTCGCAGGGGCAGCAGTCTTAGGAGAGTAATTTATTATATTCATTATTATTAATATTATTCAAAATAAGCTATAAAATTAACAAAATGCCGAACCTTTTTGAATGTTTGCTTTCATTTTGACATCGCTAAAGTGCACTTTTACAGTTGTGAAAAGAAACATCATGATGCAGCAGCAGTGTCAAGTTAGGACACAAAAAAATTCCCTTTTGAGTTTAAAGATGAGTTTAAAATCCTGCAAACAAGTTATTAAAATCGGGTAGACCTAATAGCCTAATGGTTTATGGTGGCGTTTTTAAAATTCCAACTGGACAATTTCCAGTTGGAAATTGAAAAAAAAAAAAAGAAAACACTTATGATAGCCAAACATTAATTTTTATTTTCACCTTTAAAATTATAATAAAAGTTATGCCTATTAAATTGTGTGTTATCCATGCCAAAATTTAATAAATTTTCACTCTAATAATTGCGAATTTTCTATCTATTTATTTATTTATTTATTTATTGAGGTAGGTAGACAGATTATCTGTTTTGCTACACTAATGCCTTAAAATGTAAGTAATACATTTAGCTACTACTCTTTTAAAATGACATTAGATGTAACATTTTACTTTTTCCTAACACTGATATTGGTTGGGTAATAGGCTATACGTGAAGCATGATGACTCGGTTATGCTGAATTCATTATATTAATTTACGAATAGTCTAAACGTGGGTTAGCTTGCATGTGTGGGCATAGTTTGATGTCTTTACCTAAAACTTTAAACATTTACATTATTTTAAATAAAACAGAAAGAAATAAGGAGAATAAAATATAATTTACTCCACTCATTTGGCGCTGAAGCCATGATCCGTCTGCAGGACAAGGTTTATTTATTTATTTATTTATTTAAGTTTATTTGTGTAGCACATTTCATACACTGTGGCAATTCAAAGTGCTTTACATACACAAGTATAAAAAAGACAAGTATAAGAAAATAAAAAACAAATAATAAAAATTATTAAAAACAGATAAGCACAGATTAAAATGTGTTAAAACAGGTTATAAAATAATGAAAAAGAAAAGAAAGACACAATAGTGCGATCAGTCGGACGTAGCACAGTGCTCATTCAGTAAAGGCACAGCTAAACAGATGTGTTTTCAGTCTTGATTTAAATGTGCCTAATGTTGGAGCACATCTGATCATTTCTGGAAACTGATTCCAGCAGCGAGGGGCGTAGTAGCTGAAAGCTGATTCACCCTGCTTTGACTGAACTCTTGGAATTTCTAGTTTATGTGATCCTAAAGATCTGAATGATCTATTAGGTTTGTATTCAGTGAGCATATCTGTAATATATTGAGGTCCTAGGCCATTTAGTGATTTATAGACAAGTAATAATACTTTAAAATCTATTCTGAATGTAACTGGGAGCCAGTGTAAAGACCTGAGGACAGGTGTCTGCTTTAAATCAGTAACTTAGGCAGTAATGCAAAATAATAATAAATAAGTGAATGAATAGCCTAAATGAAAGGAAAGAGGGACCAAAATCAGTCACCAGGTCTAAAATGCCCCCTCAGTTAAGACATCCTGGCGCCGGGCCTGACTGTCAATCATGGCAAAGACAAAAGAAATTAGTTATTAGAAATTAGTTATTGAAACTATTATATTTAGAAATGTGTTGAAAAAAAATCTTCTTTCCATTAAACTGAAATTGACGAAAAAAAAATGAACAGGGTGTCTAATAATTCTAACTTCAACTGTACAAAATTTACTTTTGCATGGTGTTTGAAAACTGATGTCTGTTCACAGTGTATGACAATAAGCTTATGATGGTAAAAATCAGTCTGCTCCCTGTCTTTTAATCTCCATAAATCAGAAGCTGTGTCTGAGAATGTTGTCCCCCTGACTGTGATGTCACAAGCCCCATCAATGACTGCTGACGACTTGTGCTATTACCATAAATCAGTAAGAAAAATCTTTTAAAAATGCATTTATTCTTATTAAGCTACTGCCATTATTCACTTAAGAGAAGCTGCTTAAAGAGAAACTTTAAAACAGGCTTTAAAATGCTTCAAGATAATAAACTTTCATGATTCAATATCACATGTGCATATCAGACATGAGCTATGTTTCCATCCAAAAATGCTAATTATCTTTATGCACAAAAAAGGAATGTCGCATAAAAGACGTGCAAATAAAGCAGCGTTTCCATCCAACGAGTCAAAGAGAACAAAAATGTAATTTCCTGATTATCTGGCACCAAATATCAACAGTAAAAACTGAATTTGTTGTGATAGGAGAAGCTGCGTCAATCTTTTACTTATTTAATAAATGACCTGCACCTCAGAAGACGATGCCGACATGCTCTGTTTCATGCCTTCAAATGCCACCATGAGTTCTCAGACGCTCTTGACAGTTCTGGAGGTAATTAACAATATAATTACACTTACTGAAATGGTTAAGGTGTTTTAGACTGACCAAAACAAGATTTTAGATGTTTCACAGTGTGCTCAGCCTGCTGGTTTGTCCATTTACACACATTTTTATCATCACATGATCTCTTATAACAATAATAACGTGACTTTTTTAATGCACATACTGGAATTTGTTCGGTAAAAGTGTTTTCGTCGTAGTTTTTGCGCATCTTTTCTTATCGAATAAAAAGTATCCTACTCAGTTATGTGCTTACATTTTTATGCGCATTTTCAAAATGTATACGCGCAATGATTATATCCAAAATGCACATAAAAATAGGTGGATGGGTTGGTGCCAATAGCCTAGTGGTTAAGTGCACCGACATATAGCACCATGGTGCTCATGGCGACCCGAGTTTGATTCCTGGCTCGAGGTCCTTTGCTGACCCTTCCCCTCTCTCTGCTCCCTATACTTTCCTGTCTGCAACCTCTACTGTCCTTTCCAAATAAAGGTGAAAAATCCCTTAAAAATAATAATAATAATTATAAAAAATAGGTCCCAGAGATGGGTTGCGGCTGGCAGGGCATCCGCTGCTTAAAAACGTGCTGGATAAGTTGGTGGTTCATTCCACTATGGCGACCCCTAATTAATAAAGGGACTAAGCCGAAAAGAAAATGAATTAATTAATTAATAAAAAATAGGTGGATGGATACATAGCTATGGTAAAGCAAAACAGATGTTTTGTACCGAGAGTATCTGATGCACAAGATAGAGCCCAAGATAGACTTTTTTATGCCCCGGGAGCCGGGCATTCACGTCATAGCTAGCACGCATATCAGGCTTCAGGCATGCTTTCGGAAAAAAACCTTTAAAAAAAAGTTTAATGAGATGTGTGTGGTCCGGAAGCACCAGTGATGTTCTGCGCATAGATATATTCAGCCACGTACAATAAAGAACATAAAGAGAAAAACTGGCAATGGCAAATTTAAAACTGTGAAAAACGCTAGAGGAAGGGCAAGCCTCTGGTCAACTTTACAAATAGTGACAACTTTAAATGATGCACAACTTGTAAGTCCAGGGGCACCTGCAGGATTTTATTCCAATTATGCACAAATCCAGCACCACCCCACCGCATCATCCCTTATTCTTATTTCCATCTCGAGAAACACTGATGCTTGCAGTCAAAGGCCACATTATTTAAGGGCATTGGTTATGACATAATTTGTTTCCTTTTTAATATTAATATATTTTCTTTGAAAACTAAATGTAATAAAAGCACATCAGCAATAAGGAAAAATCAGATGCTCAAAATGTAATTTTAAAATTATGACATATTAAACAATTAGCAAATATATGACAGAGGAGTGTAGTAGTGAAGCATTAATTAAATCCTTGCTTTCCACTGACCGAAACAAATCATCCACCCTCATTTAAGTAATGTATGGGCTCAAACAAAAATATAATTTGTATATTTTTCTTGTAAAAAATATCTTTTTAAAACTAATTTTGCATAGTTTGTCTCTTAGTTTTAATATATATATATATATATATATATATATATATATATATATATATATATATATATATATATATATTTGTTGGTCAGTTATCTACTAGATAAAATAGAAGAACACAAAACATTTGAGGTGAAGTGTTTCAAAATAAGTCCGATATATGCTTCAACAATGCCAAAACACAAACTGGATTGTCAAATAAAATAATAATCTAGCCTAAATAAAATTAAAATAGTTTAAAACACCTTGTATGCTTAATTTGAACAAGAAAAAAACATTCATCCTAAAACATTAAATAAATGTTAGAAAGCAAAAATGTATCTTTCTCAGACATCAGCATATGGTTACATTACAAATTTGTATCTGTTTAATTAAATTAATAAGCAGACTGATTGTATTTCTTGAAAAGTAGCGCTTCAATAAATTATGCCAGATAAAACCTTATAATTCCAAGCAGTCACGTTCGGTGGGTGGGGAAAGTAGCAAGGACTTAAGTGCAGAAATAAATTATGGGTTTTTATTTATAATAAAATAAACAGCAAATTAAACTACTCCGAGGGGGAAAACATTAACAAAACAAATAAACAAATAAACTAGACTGGGCTGGGAAGGCAGGGCAGGGCAGGGCACGACAGGACTGGAGCAAGAACACAAGGGAAGCATTGACGACGAACTGGCACAGGACAGCAGACATGAGGAGAATATAAGCAATAATTAACAAACAAGCAGGTGAAATAATTAACAAACAAACAAACAGGTGAACGGGATAAACTAATAATGGGTTAACAAGGAGCATGGGACTATACAATAGATGGGAGAGCACATGACACAAAGAAACAACACAAGCCATGTGCTCACACAAAAAGGAACTAGAACCCGCAGCCAATGAGAGAACTCATTAACCGTGTGTTCACATGGGTTCACAACAGAAGACTGAACGCAAGACATAGTACACGATAAATGAAAACACTCACCGTGCACTTACACATCCAACCTGCATGTGTAGCGCTGCCACATAATTGAGTTTATGTTTACTGTAAAATTCATTGAATTTGTGAATAGGCCATGCAGTAAAGCGTACTCGCAGTTTTTGTAGCTCCAAATATATAAGTGAGTAATGGACTTTTATTTTATGTTCTTTATTATGAAGTGATGAGGTAAGGTGAATGTATCTGTATTGTATTTTCTGTCTTAACTGTTGCCATTTTTCTATATATAGATACACATTTACATATCATACACACCACTAGGGGGAGATAGAGGGCACATGGACACTGCTCAGCGGGACTTCTGAAGAAGCCAGAGAAGCACATGGGGTGGCAGTCTGCCTAATCTACCTTTTTTCGTGTGCTGAGGACAATAGTTTGCGTGGATTTTTTCTCTTTGGACTCATTAGCCTTCCAGAACTGCGGTAAAGACTGTCCATGGAGGACATTTGATGTGCAGCAACGACATGTGGTACTTGTTATCCGGACTCAAATATTTTGGTGAGAGTGATCCATTTTGCACGCACACACATCCACGGACTTTGGACTTTGCGCACACCCATACATACACACACATCCACACACGGGGATTCACCCTTTTTTTTATTGTGTTGTTGTATGAATGTTGTTTGTGTTTATGTTTGATTGTAATGACATTTGTCAGAGAGCTGTGTGAATTTAATATATGGAAAAAGATTACTTCATCAATTCATGATAAAATATGAATACAAGAACTAGAGAATTGAACCGTTTTATTCTTGTTATTATTTTTATTCTTGTGTATCCCGTTGATTTAAAGACGAGCGTTACACGTATTCCATCCCAGCGGCAACGGAAACCGAAACCAACTAGATTGAGATGCTGTGAATTAAACACCACGCTGCAGACAGAACGAACACAAACACCAGGACAAGAGCACACGTCGCAAACACGCCCAGACCTTGCGCGCCCGCATCAAGTGGAAATGCACACGGCCCAGAGAAAATGAGCCTAGAAAACTCAAGCCGAGCACAACATACAAGTCAAGACAGAACTAGTGTTTGGACTCTGCCACCAAAACAAGAATTGAAGAGCTCATATGCAAAAACCTCTCAATGCCATCTGAAATGTTCTCCTAAAATGACCATTTTTGTCAGCTTCCTATGTTTATGTTCAATTATTTTACCTTAAAGGCAAAGTAAATAACTTATTTGTCACTATAAAAGTAAAATTACTGAGCCTACACACAGGAGTCAGAGAAAAATGCAAATTTTAGAAAAAATTATCAGATGGCTTTTAGAGGTTTTTGCATCTAAACTCTTTAATTAACAAGACCAGAGTGGCAGAATCCTCACAATCCCAATTTGCGAATTGAGGAGAATTTTGATTATTTACATTTAGAGTACATTTAGGGTCTCTATCATGTTAATGTGTGAAAGAGAACTGTTACTCACATATTGTTTGCTATATGGAATGCAAAAACTTTGAAGCTCATTATCTCAAAATCATTTAGAACGCAGATAGAACCTTATAAATCCAAGGTAACGACATGTAAAAATCCAAGTTTACTCTGCATTTAGAATAGCTACTGATTTAAATAGGCACATTCTACACTTTCAGACACAAAGTTACAAATGTTGTTACTTTTTAGTACTTTTTAGGTACTAATATGTACAGTTAGCTAATGTATACATTTAAGGACATATGGGCCCTTTAGGTTGGGGGTGCCCAAATTCGGTCCAGGAGGGCAGGTTTCCTGCATAGTTGAGCTCCAACTTCCTTCAACACACCTGCCCGGAAGTTTCTAGTATACCTAGAAAGAGCTTGATTAGCTGGTTCAGGTGTGTCTAATTGGGGTTGGAACTAAATTTTGGAACTAAGTTTGGGCACCCCTGCTTTAGGTGCAAATGTGCACATTTAGAAGAGATACTGCTACAGTGACATTGTAAATATGCTTCATCTAATGGAGATCAAATAAAAAGCAGAGACTGTTCTTATGTTATTTATATATGACATTTCCTCATAAACATACATGTCTGCTTATCTCTCAGTGAGGTAATCTTATTAAACTGGATGTTGGCATAAAACAAGTTTGCCTATAAATTGTGTCAGTGAGTTAAGCACAATATGAGGAGTCCTAGTGTGTTTCATGTACTGTTTTGTGGCCCCTGCGCTTTCCAAACTAAGATCCTGGTGTAGGTTGTGCTATTCTAGACCTGTAACGGATTGTTCCAGTTTAATAGTACTTAGCCAGAGCAAACCGAGAGTGAGTATCTCTCACAGAAGATGACGTTCAGGGGTGGGAGCTGTTTTTAGTTTGAACCCTTCGTTTTACCCTCAAATGTGAGCTTTGCTGTCAATGTGTTCCATTATACCACAGTCATTACCATTTTATGGTCCCATGAGATCACCAACAGCTGTATTTCTCTTAGGAATTTCACAGAGATTGTCAAAGCACACAATGTGTCATCTGTCGAAACGTGCTTGATTTGTGAACTGTACCCTTATTTTATTCCCACTGGCAATGTTCATTTAGATTACGTTTTCTAGAACGTCCTGGACCGCTTTTTCAAGGTTCAACCATTGCCTAATTTTGAGAGTAGCTTTAACAACAACCAAGAGAAAATGTGTGTCTTTGGTCTGGAGCTAACTTTTTAAAATACTTTAGTATTGGAATAGTTTTGCATCCTGCAAAGTATCTAACATATAAAGCCTTCTTTAAGGTAACCAAAGACTTTACTAATTATCAAACACATTTTGTAAGCACACACACTCATTGAATGATTGTGAAAAAAAATACAAATAGGTAAAGTAGAATTTTTTTTTTTTTTTTTTTTTTTAGATGTCTTTCTTGTGTTGCACACTAAAGAGAATATTTTAAAGAAAGTTGAAAACCTGTAACCTTTGACTTCCATTGTAGGAAAAACAAATATTATGGAAGTCAATGGTTACAGGTTTTCAGCTTTCTTCAAAGTATCTTCTTCATCAAAAATGGCCCTGAATGGGCGAAAGGTGAGTAAATCATGACAGAATTTGAATGTTTGGGTGTAATGTCTCTTTAAGTACTGAGTAAAATTTAAAGCGATAGTTCACCCAAAAACAAAAATTCTGTCATCATTACTCATGTTGTTTACTTATCAAATGTTCAACACCTACTTGAGTTTCTTTCTCATTTTGACACAAAATACGATATTCTGAAAAAAAAAAAAAAGAATCAAGAATCAAGCCCGGCAGGGTGGACTTGGCCCACCCAATCAGAACAGATGATTGACCCACACTGGCCCCACATCAGATTTTTTGCAATGCATTTCATAACTGAGAAAGGTAATACATACGATGTGACCGTGAGCTTTAAAAATAAGTTTTGGCAAGCCATACACTGCTCCAAACATATCGACGCAGTTTTACAGCCTTCATAAAGCACATAAACACAGTTAATTTATCAATAAAATCCATGTTAGCCATTTAGCAACGAAGCTACAGTCACAGGGCAGACAGAAGCCCTGCCCATCACGCGAATACGCGTCTGTTCTGAAGTCAATAGGCTCGTTTGAGATGGCCAAAATCTGCGCAGAATCGATCACCGGTGATCACCGCAAGATGCATGCCGGTTAGAAATGTGTCCGAGTTGCGTCCACCTGGCTCTGATGTCACGCTGACGTGTGCCAAAAAACTCTCGCGATCGCGAGGCGGAAGCCTTGGATTGAGCAGTCTGCAGTAGTTGCTCTCCAAAGACTGCGCCCACTAAAAGCATAATGGGAAACGCCTGGCTGACGACACAGCTTAATGCTCATTGGATGAGACTGACAAACTACACGTTATTCTCTATCTTGTTTTTTCTAAGATTTATCCTGGCTTTGTGGTATACCTTTTTTGTATTTTCGTTGATAATTTAAAAAAAAAGTCATAAAGAGCATTACATATGTTTATTTATTTACATTTACATGCAAACAAAAACAAAACACACCTTTGTAAAAACATAATGTGACCTGTAACTAAATGTTACAAATAAATCATTAGGATGTGCATGTGCTGTATTTTATTTCTCTCTCAGTTTAAAGTCCTGTTTGTTGTCATTTTCACTTTTTTGTATGTTTGTGTGAGTTTTGTATGCAACGTTATTCCATGAAAGTCAATCCAAAACATACATATATGCATACATGAGGTAATCAGACTGTTTTGCCATTATGCTTCATCTTTGTGTGGTTTCATAAGTGAAAGGGGTGTAGTAAACAAAACACACACACACACACACACACACACACACACACACACACACACACACACACACACACACACACACACACACACACACACATATGTATGTGAAGTCAAAAGTTATGTTTAATAGACCAAGAACATTTTCACAGTATTTTTTACAGTCTGATAGCTTTTTATTCTGGAGAAAGTCTTAGGCTGTTTATTTTAGTCTGGCTGGAGTAAAATCAGTTTATATAGGCCTAATAAGCATGTCAATATAATTAGCCCCTTTAGAATTTCTTTATGTCTACAGAACAAACCCCTGTTGTCCAATGGCTTTCCTCATTTTTCTTTAACATAATTAATTATATAGTTAACTCTTTAAATGCACTTTAGGCTGAATAGTAGTATCTTGCAAACAATTAGTAAAATTTTATGTAAAATATATAATATAATAGTGTCATCATGGCAAAGACAAGAGAATTTAGTTAGTAGAAATTAGTTTATAAAATTGTACAAAATCTGTTAAACAACACTTTTACATATTTGATGCTATACCATTTTTTTTACTTCACAAGAGGGCTGAGAATTTTGTCTTCAGTTGTATGTCTCTTTATACCTTCTAATGCCCTCTATAGAAAGTCTGAAATGACTATAGAAATGGACCACTTGTTCAATAAAATGCCAAATTCTAGGGACATTCCTAGCAAAACAAATAAACAAACATTTGTCATGACCTGTCACTCAGAAGCATCTTGCTATAGCTACTTAATTTATAATGTAGCCAAAGGAGATTTCTTGAAAGCTTTCTTGCTTTATAAGCTGTTTATTTTGTCATTCTTTTAATATTTACCACTGTTGAATATACAGATTTTTAAATAAACCTTTTTAAGTAATGGGCTGTTCATCTTCTGTGATTATGACCATCTTTTTGTAAAAACAGTGATATTTTTTAGTTGCATCTATTCCCACATTAAGAATTACTACAGTAATTTATAGGAATACTATAGTGTTTTTTAACCATAATATAACAAATAGCCTACATGCTCTGGTATCACAAGTATAAACATAACCCAATACTGAAAAAAGATGTTCAAAAACACTATAATATTTACTATAAATCACCATAGTATTTTTTTAATGAGGTCATTCATCCGCGGAAAAAAAAACGCGAACGCGATCTCCACCACTGGTGATGTTTCCAGGCGGCAAAACAGCGAGATTCGGGAGGTGTCAGACTTCTGATGTATTTTTTGAGCCCTCCTACTGCAGCCGCTTGCTCTCGTCTACAATGCAGTCAAGGCGAGGCGCACCTCAAACGAGCCTATTTTGACGCGCGAATGAAGCGGATTTGACACGCGAATGAAGCGAGCAAACTCAAATGTTCACACGTCTATTTACGCGCGAATGGCGCGATTTATCCGCGCGTTCCGCGTCTGGTGTGAACACAGCAAAAACGCAAACAGTTCAGCAGCACTGAGTAGGATAATCGGGGGATGTAATGGGCCCGCTTAAACATTATAGCATTTTTCCCACGAAAGAGCAAATATTAAGTTCACTATCTGTTTATGATGGACAGAAACGGACAAATCACCGGCAGTTTCAGTAGTGAAGTTCATGCAGAGTGTAACATATAAAATTCAAACACGTGTGCAAAGCACTTTGTTGCAGTTTTTGCCAAAAATATCAATATTTTGATACATATCCACACATGATCTTGCTTTCAATTTTCTCTCTCGCGCACTCTCTTTTCTTAAACAATATTGAGATGTTAGTAACTGAACTAATTGCAACATCACTTGTTCCGTTAATAAAATAAGACAGCTGTGTAAAGTGCTGTCGATTGCTGATTTTTCCCTTTAAATCTCTCAAATTATTATTTGTCATCTCCCTCAGTTATTGGACTTTTTAGCTGACAAGGGAAAAACATCAAAAACATATACACACTATGTCTGTTACTGTTTACTGTTGTGATTAACGGTAGTGCAGTACAATATTGAAAATTCAGAATTCAATAATGAATATTGAATAAATATTGAGAATTCAAGATGTTTCAGCGAGCAGGTCGACACACACACATAGAACGCTATATGGGAAAGCACGCTAAACGCCATATGTGCACCGATTAACAGGGGTGCCCAAACTCAGTCCTGGAGGGCCGGTGTCCTGCATATTTTAGTTTCAACCCCAATTAAACACAACTGAACCAGCTAATCAAGCTCTTCTAGGTATACTACGTAGAAGCTTCCAGGCAGGTGTGTTGAAGGAAGTTGGAGCTAAACTATGCAGGACACCGGCCCTCCAGGACCAAGCTTGGCCACCCCTGGATTAAAACATGTTATATGCGAAATAAACGCTGAACACTTTTTTTGATAGGCTATAAATGGTAATGTGTTAGCTATCTACCTTTAAAAAGTAGGGTAATATGCAAAGATGTGCTATTCAAAAATTTGTTGTTCAATACTAATGTCCATATGGGCTCTGGTACATTAAAAAATAATTAATAATAATATAATAAAAAAATTATAAAAAGATTCCAAAATATAGAAAATGGTACGGAATGTTGATATTTTTTAAGGTATCATCTCGATGTTGGACATTCCAGCATCATGACAACACTAGTTACAGTTATTGTAAACAATAGTATATGCATAAAAGCAATATGGGTGATTCTATTGCATGTATATTTGACATTTCAATAAGTTAAGCAATAAAACTCTTTAAAAACAGCAATTATTTCCAGTATCTTATTGAAAGCGTATTTAATTTTTTATTTTTAAAAAAAAAGCTTTTGCCAAACATAAATGAATAAATGTTTTACTTTTAAAGAAATAGTTTTTTATATTGTTTGCAAACTCCATTATGAATGAATTTAGTAATGTGTAGAAGTAACAATAAATCATAGCAAGAAAAATTCTTATGGGTAGTTACTAAATTGTAACTGAATTGATCCTAACAATATATATACTTTTATACTTTTAATATATAGACTTTTTTGGCCTACCTGGAATGTCACTTGGCCCGCCCTAAAGTTCCAAGCTGGAGCCGGGCCCGAAAAGAATACTAGTTGCTGACACCAATTGACTTCCATAGTAGTGTTTTCCCCTACTATAAGGAAGTTGAAGAGTCCCAGCAACTAGCATTCTTCAGAATATCTTAATTTGTGTTCAACAGAAGAAATAAATCCATACAGGTTTAAAACGACATGAGGCAAAATACATAAGGGTTAGATAAGGGTAATTTTCATTTATTGATGAACTAACCCTTTAACTGCATATGCTTATTGTATTACTTACTATATTGTATTACTTACGATTAAGAATTCCAATAAAACATTTGTAAGGATGAACATCACTATGTGTAAAATATGTCCATCTAAATGAAATTTTACATACATGTAGCTAATTACAGTTACAACTACAATTACACAACAATTAAATACTTTTCATGTGCTTTAATGTGTTGGCAAAAGGTATTTAAGGTTTTTATTAAGCAAACTACAGCCTCAGGAAAACGATCAAAGCAGCAAAACGTCAATACAAAGACAAGGTAGAGGGTCAATTTAACACCAATAACGCAAGGAGCATGTGGCAGGGACTTAATTACATCACGGACTTTAAAAGTAACAAATCCGCCACTGTGAACATTGCTGCGTCTGTCCCGGACGAGCTCAACTCGTTCTACGCCCGCTTTGAAGCCCAGGACAGCGCACACACACAAAGCTACGGGCCCAGATGGCATCCCTGGACGTGTACTTAAAGCATGTGCACACCAGCTAGCGGGGGTTTTCACGGACATCTTTAACCTCTCGCTCTGTGGTTCCTACATGCTTTAAGACAGCTACTATTGTGCCAATACCGAAATCAGCTAAAACCACATGCTTGAATGACTGGTGTCCGGTTACACTGACACCCATCTTCAGCAAGTGCTTTGAGAAGCTGATTAAAAACCACATCTGCTCTGTACTTCCCGCTAACACTGACCCTCTGCAATTTGCATACAGAAACAACCGCTCCACAGATGATGCTATTGCTTTCACCTTGCACACTGCTCTGTCTCACCTGGAAAACAAAAACACATATGTGAGAATGCTGTTTGTGGACTACAGCTCAGCATTCAACACCATAGTGCCTGCCAAGCTGGTGGTGAAGCTCCAGGCTCTGGGCCTACACAGCTCTCTGTGCAACTGGATCCTGGACTTCCTGTCAAGCACACACCAGGTGGTCAGAATGAACAACATCACCTCATCCACACTGATCCTCAACACTGGTGCTCCACAGGGGTGTGTTCTCAGCCCACTCCTGTACTCCCTGTACACACATGACTGTACATCCAAACACAGATCCAATGTCATCGTTAAATTTGCTGATGACACAACGGTGGTGGGCCTAATCACCAATAATGATGAGACGGCCTACAGAGAGGAGGTGCACGCTCTGACGCAGTGGTGTCAGGAAAACCACCTCTCACTCAACATCAGCAAAACCAAGGAGCTGGTGGTGGATTTCAGGAGAGAGAAGAAAGAACACACTCCCATCACCATCAACGGGACACCAGTGGAGAGAGTCAGCACTTTCAAGTTTCTTGGAGTACACATCGCTGAGGATCTGACATGGACTGCCCACACAGATGCAGTGCTGAGGAAGGCACAACAACGCCTCTTCTTCCTCAGGCGTCTCAGGAGGTTTGGAATGAGCCCCCACATCCTCCGCTCGTTCTACACCTGCACTGTGGAGAGCATCCTCACTGTCTGCATCACCACCTGGTACGGAAACAGCACCATAACCAATCGCAAAGGTCTACATAGGATCGTGCGAACTGCTGGACGCGTAGTAGGAGGTGAGCTTCCCTTCCTCTAGGACATCTATACCAGGAGGTGCATGAGGAAAGCCAAGAGAATCATCAGCGACTCCAGCCACCCAAGCCATAGACTTTTCTCTCTGCTACCCTCAGGCAGATGGTTCCGCAGCATCCGGTCACGCACCAGCCGACTGAAGGAAAGTTTCTTCCCTCAGACTATCAGGCTGATGAACACTTAACACACCCCACACAAACTCTTCCATACCCTGCACTGCACACCATCAAGAGGTAGCATGCACTGCACTTTAACAAATCCATACTTAAAACAATACTGCCTACGTATCGCTGTCAACATTGCCAATTTTACATTGTCTTGTTTTTTTGTGAGTATGTTGTTGTATATTGCACTGTCTGTATTTTGCACTGTCTGTATTTTGCACTGTCTGTATTTCGCACTGTCGTTGTATTTACACTGTCTGTATTTTGCACTGTCTGGAGCAAGCACCTAAGCTTTTCACTCATCATAGCACACGTGCTGCTGATGATGTGACAATAAAAGTGATTTGATTTGATTTAATAATTAAAATTATTATGTGGAAATATGTTAAACTGTTCTTTAAAGTAAATTAAATTTGACAGTACAAAATGAACTCTGTAACAAAGTCAAAGACGTGAAAGTGTATCTTCAACTTCTATCAAAAATAAATAAATAAATAAATAAATAAATAAAATTTATTTGAAATTTACTAGTGGCCTACATGTTATTTTATGGATATTTCCCAACACAATACAATGATCCACACATCCAAAACAATTAAGCACACTTCTTCATTCATATATATACAATGAACTTTAAATAAATAAATAAATTGAGGCACATTGTATGAACTTTCCAAAAAAGGGAGACAATCTGCATCCTCAAATGTAACACTAAAATCTGATTTGTTCATAGCGTTTTTTATGGATGTTATTGGAAAAAACATTCTGTAAATTATGTCGAAATATGACTCACTTAAAATCTAATTTCCTATTTGATGAATGAAATATTTCTTTGAATTAATAAACCTAAATTCTTACCCAACAAATATTGACAGTTCACAAGTATTTCTATGTACTGGGTTATGTAATCATTAAAGCTAATATGAGGTCAACAGATCTTTTGTTTGTGTGTGTGTGTGTTAGAGGTAAATTTGTGACATGGCATGTGTCACGGCAGTAGACCTCCATCTGGTGAAATGTTTATTATAGTTAAGAATGAGTGTTTACAGAAATTCCTTAGAATTCAGTTGGGAAACACTGTTTAGGAAGCTGAGTCAGAGAATCAGGGGCTTTTCACGGGTTAACACTTCTTCCAACCATGAAAGCATATTCATATTCAACTAAGTCAAAGAATTATTTAACCCTTTGACTTTTCTCCAAAGCACAAAAAAAGAGTCTGTATCCCTTAGAGACCCAAATATTTATATATATTTCCTTTTCAAAATCTAGTTAAAAAGAGTCGTTAAAAACAATGTAAGCAAAGGCAGTTTAAACCAATATTCATTCATTCATTTTCCTTCAGCTTAGTCCCTTTATTCATCAGGGGTTGCCACAGTGGATTGAACCGCCAACTTATCCAGCATATGTTTTACTCAGCGGATGCCCTTCCAGCTGCAACCCATCACTGGGAAACTTCCATACACACTCATTCTCACACATACACCAATTTAGTTTATCCAATTCACCTATGAATGTCTTTGGATTGTGAGGAAAACCAGAGCACCCAGGAAACCCACACTAACAACAGAGAACATGCAAACTCCACATAGAAATGCCAACTGACCCTGCCAGGACTCAAACTAGTGACCTTCTTGCTGTGAGGCAATCGTGCTAACCACTGAGCCACCGTGTCACCTTAAACCAACATATAATGTGAAAAACAAAGAAAAAACAAAAAATTTGATTTTTATTTTTTTTTATTAATATATATTTTTTTATTTTCAGATAAACAATTAAAAGATCACTGTGCACGACAAAAAAAAATCAATAAATCAACATATTATTCAATAATAATAAATTATAGACAGTAGCTTAAGGTCACAGTTAAAAATAAAACTGTTGCTCAACCAAGTTTGTTGCCTCATAATTAGCTCTTGACATTTAAGAAAGTTGGAGTCAGATTGAGTTGGTGTGTGATCTTTGTGTAGATGGGTAATTTACGGACATTTGACCAGACTTTAGTCATGTAATACATATAAACTTAATAAAAGCATGACCTCTGGTTTTTAATGACCTTTTAGACTACGTCTTTGTCCTGCTTCCTGATTTTAGTAAGTAAACCATGATCCCTTTCGATAATTTAATTATTTACTCCGTTTAAGGCTATCCAAGGTGACTTTTTTCTTCTCAAGAACATCAAGGGTTTAAGGTGAAGCTGCTCTCTGATTTATGACATACAATTCAGTGGCTACTTGTGTTTTTAGAATGCAAAAAAAGTAAAAAACCAACAAAGAACCCTGAACATTATTTGCAACTATTTGCAAATTATTTGTATATATGTATATATACAGTTGAAGTCAGAATCATTAGCCCTCCTGAAGATTTATTCCCCCAATTTCTGTTTAGCGGAACGTTTTTTTTTTTTAACACATTTCTAAACATAATAGTTTTGATAACTATTTTCTAATCACTGATTTCTTTTATATTTTCCTTTATAACAGTAAATTATATTTTAGTACATATTTTTCAAGATACTAGTATTCAGCTTAATTTAGTTAACTAGGCAAGTTGGGGAAACTGGGCAAATTATTGTATAACAGAGATTAATTGATTGATTGATTGTTTGGTTGGTTGATTGATTGATCTATTAGCTGAATAATTGACTGACTGATTGATTTCACTTTATTAAGGGACAGTTACACTAGAGTTTGTGCATGCAAAATTCTGTCATACTACGCTGCGAAAAAAAGAAAAAACACGACGATCAGCGAGTGATTGCTCCATATTTTAAATGTCTGTACGAAGAGGTCTCATTTTAATATTCAATTGGTCTCATGCAATCATGTGATGCGATTTTGCAGTTCAGAGTTCACCAACCTTGAACTTTGGAATGCAGCAACGTGAAACTTTCCACAAAAGCTTGCATTTCCGGTCTGCCACATTTGCACACGTATGAAACGAAAATTTATGGGGTGAAAAGTGCAGTGTGACCACGGCTTTATAAGACCAGAGGGAAATTAATTTGTCCAAGCAGCAAAAACCACCTCAGAAAAAAAATTGTACCACCATAATGACCAATATTAAAATACAGTAGCATAGTAGGCATAATTAAGCCGCTACAGCACTGCAAAGTTCAAAAATGAGGCATATCAATTCCTATTATTAAGCATATGTATTATTGTCAGCCACTTTAAACATTATAAATAGTTTGAACAGTAACTGCGCTTGCAGGTAAAAAAAAAAAAAAAAAGAAGAAGTCAACGTTTAAATTGAAACATTTAAATTAAAATGTGCTTTTAAAAGTTAATTAGAAATGGCACTGTTCTTAAAAAGTAAAAAGAAAACTGCTGTACTTTCATGTAAAGTATTAACATAGAAGCCTATTCATCAAAACCTGGAAGCGTTGCTTGGATATCATAGATATAGGCTATATGTCATATTCATATTTATACAATTTTTGATAAATTTTAATATATATTTTGTGTGTACATATGACATATTTGTAAAACTTTTTAAAATCTAAACATTAATTTGTATGTAGATTGCTAGGGAACCTGTTTTTCTCAGAGGATGTCAAACTGACAAAACATTGCTGCACTCTAATACAAGTTTTATTTATGGAGAAACTTAAAAAGCACTGCAGTGTTTGGGTGTACTATGTTTGTTTGAGATAATTAGTCTAACAAAATTATATTCCATACAAAATATGAAGCTGATCAGTCGGTTCTTGTCATGTGACTCGCGGTGCGGCATTATGAAAAGTTAAGATGTTTTCAATTGGGTACACCTGGAATACGCGAGCGTGTCATGCTGCTTGCGCCTTTGTTATAAATAAGGAACATGCGCGTGGAAATTACACGATATGTGAACAACCGCCATCATTTGCGATCTCCAGCAGTTGATCTTCTTCTTGCACAGACATGCTGGATTCACCTGATTTGTTGACAAATGGTTTGCGGATCCATTTGTTGGTAGTTCTTACTCATTTTGCTACCCTGTGGGTTAAATTTTGGTGCTCGGGTGAACGAGATGTAACAAGAGAATATGGTCACTTTTCAAATTAAAAGATTTGTTCAGACTCAGATAATAAATAAAACGGAAATAATTAATGATTTCTTGTGTGGCCCGGTACCAATTGATTCACAGACTGGTGCCGGTCTGTGGCCTAGGGTTTGGGGACCACTGCTCTGCTCTCTCTTTCTCTAGTTCTGCACCAATTGGATTGATTTTAGCAGCTGATAACGCAATACACTAAAGTCAACATTCTAAGCACAGTGCTTTGATGGCAGTCTTCAGAGCAAAGCCAATGCTGATCATATCGGTGTTGTCATACACGTCATAGGATTAAAATTGTATTCATTTTTTCTTTTAATATTCAGTGATTCCTTAGCATACCACTAGAAGTAAGCCCGTGTACCACTAGTGGTACATGTAACACAGTTTATCATCTTAAACTCTCTTTGGATGATAGTTTCATTCAGTATCAATTGAGCGTAATTGGAATATAATACTGAAATTGGTTCATAATATAAGACATTTCACATTCAATTTACATCAGATGTTATGTTTGATATATATGGTGTGATATGAATTTGTTGTTAACTTGCTCAAGTTTAAATAGCATTGTGTCTTTTTGAACCATGTGTAGACATTGAATTTGTGTATAGGATTTCTGCTGTCAAATGGTAACCGAGAGCTCATAGAAGCAGCAGTAAGTTAATGAACATGTTTTATATATAGCCACAACTGAGGTGTATTTGTAAGGCCCTGAACCACAAATAATTCCCTGGTCACTAAAAGAAAATGTCTGCCCACAATTGGTGTGCGTACGTTTGACCCATAATTTCAGGGCTCAAACTAGACTCGTCACTTCACTATTCAGTGTCATTGATTAACCTACACTGTAAAGTCCAGTTTATATTTGTCTTTTTGAATTGAAGCTTTTGAATTCTCAGTGTGTGAATATCAAATAGATGTCAAGTGTTTGACATCAGTTTTATTGGCACATTCAACCTGTTTTTGACGTCATGTTTGGTGTCAATTTAAATACTTTCAACATCAGCCTTCCACTGGGATATATCAGTTATTGTGCCTGTCTTGTTACTAATATCCTGATCTTGTTAGAACTAAAAATCTTTTCCAATGTTTGCACTTCCATCAATCCATCAGTGAGTCGTCCAGTCTGCTATTGCTGCTTAAGGCTAAGCTCATCCAAGACCTCCATGCCAGGTTCTAGACTATATATTTGACCTGCTTACCTCATGGTGAGCCATGTGATCATGTGAAACCACAGTCCCAGATGTCCTCTTAACCACAGGGTCCCCAACGATTTGCTTTGCAGTTCTTGTGTGGCAACATTTGTTATTAAAACAATTACTTCCTCTTACAGAGGTGTTCTCTAATTCGAAGAAGATAAACACAACTACTCAAGAAATCCTAATATTTAATGTAAATATTTTGACATTGTAAAATATCGCTGGAATTGGTAAAAGTTTCATAAACTCCATGTTTTGCTTTACTTTTTCAACCCCAGATGATCTGACCATCTGGAAACAAAAGTCACATGAAGTGCAAAGTGAGCTTTATTAGATTGTACTATTTAAAGACATGCAAAGTCATAATCAGGTTTTAGTCATCAAAATAGTATCAGGAAATGCAGTGGTATGTCAATCTCTCTGGTGTTGGAATTTGTTTATTTGCGAGTTCTGAACTGAACTGAACTAAACTGAACTACAAGAACTGTTTGTTGCAATACTTTGGCCTTTATGAAATTTTATGACAGGTTTGCCTTAAAACGACAGTTCACTGAACATTAAAAAATAAAAATCATGTCATCTTTTGATGACTCATACTCTAGTTATTCCAACTTGAGTTTTTAACTTCTGATTAAGCACAAAAGATGGCATTTTGAGGAATATTGGAAACCAGATGCCATTGACATCCATCCATTCATTCATTTTCTTTTCGGCTTAGTCCCTTTATTAATTCGGAGTCGCCACAGTGGAATTGAACCGCCAACTTATCCAGCACATGTTTTACGCAGCAGATGCCCTTCCAGCTGCAACCTATCTCTGGGAAACATCCATACACACTCATACACTATGGACTATTTAGCCTACCCAATTCACCTGTACTGCATGTCTTTGGACTGTGGGGGAAACCAGAGCACCCGGAGGAAACCCACACGAACGCAGGGAGAACATGCAAACTCCACACAGAAACGCCAACTGTCCCAGCCGAGGCTCGAACCAGCGACCATCTTGCTGTGAGGCGACAGCACTACCTACTGCATCGCCTCATTGACATATATATAATCCAAGTAAAAGTATAACTTGCCTAAAAATGTAGTGCAAGTAGAGTAAAAGTATTGGTTGTAAATATTACTCAAAGTATGAGTAGACCTTTCAAAAGTACACAGTAAAATCAACAGTGTAAAAAATGCAGTGTTAAATGTCAATAACTCCAAAAATGTTGAATTAACAATATACAGT
The DNA here is from genome assembly GCA_903798195.1 of Danio kyathit. Taxonomy (NCBI): domain Eukaryota; kingdom Metazoa; phylum Chordata; class Actinopteri; order Cypriniformes; family Danionidae; genus Danio; species Danio kyathit. The sequence continues at coordinate 24,060,356 of LR812534.1, read as the reverse complement.
GTTAACGACGGCACGTTGACAGTGTAGTTGCAAGGTGCAATATGATGTGATTTTCCATTAACACTTCAAGTGCAAAAGATTGCGATATAGACATACACTACACTGTCAGAAAAAAGGTGGTGAAGTTGTACCCTCAATGGTTCAAAGTAGCACCTTAAGATACTTGTATGCACCATTTAAAGGTAAAAAATATGTTCCCAACTGTCAAAGGGTCCATGTTTGGGCCATTTATTTCTTATTAAATAAATAAAACAATTACAAACGTAACAAAATAATACTGCCAAAATACAACTGAGAACAAATAATAGATTTAAAAGACCAAAAACTGGCCGTTAGATATACACAAGATGTATTAAATTTCATATTTTAACTACAATGGGCAGATTGAATCCAGCGGCATATCCGAGATGGACTAGCCGAAGTAAAGCTGCTGTCGGGTGGGGAGAGAATCAGGAAGCTCCCGCTGACAGAGTCCGCATTTACTGAAGCACATCATCAAAGACGCGCTATCTTTGTAAATAATCTGCCGATTTGAGTTTAAAACAACTACATTCTCGCCTGAAATACTCTTAAAACTACATTTTGTGACACATTAGATGAGATTTTTGCGGGTCTGGAGCGGATATTATCTAGTGATGGGTCGTGCTTGAACGATTCGTTCATTTTGAACGAATCTTCAATTTGACTCGGGAACTACGAGTCCTCTCAGGGAGTGATTCGTTCATCCGCGCGTGCGCACATTTGTGCAGGTAATCCATTAACTTTCGCTTAACACTAGCAGCCAGCAAATTTGAATTCGTGTTGTCCAATAGGATTTTTGCCCGCGCTGTGCATTCATAATGCGAGCAGATTACGTGCGACGGTCAGTGTTGCCAACTTAGCGACTTTGTCGCTAGATTTAGCGACTTTTCAGACCCCCCTAGCGACAAATTTTCAAAAAAGCGACTAGCGACAAATCTAGCGACTTTTTTGTTTGTTACTGAAGATGTTTATAGACTGTTATTTGTCCATTACTGTACCGTCCCTACTCTTCTCAACGAGCTGCGGGTGATGCCCCTCCCCTGCCTCAGAGCACTGACAGGCGACCCAGTTCTCGTAAAGCAGTCTCTCTCCCACCTGCAGCCTGACAGCAGATCACTCTTCTGTGTACTGACCAATGACTGTATATACTGACGCCAAATGAATTAGCACCGGCAGTGTGAAGGTATTTCCCTTGTACAGTCAAACCGATCTGCTTCTCCTTTATTTTAACAATTTATTTTGACCGTTTATTCTTTTCTTGTTCACAATCGCAGATATTTTATGTGAGTTTCAGAACTTGTCTAAGTTTATTACGTCTGAGAGATTACTGCAAATTCTCTACACATCTATAATGATATACTGTATTCAAACAGCAATAAATTTAGTTAAGTTGACATGCATAACGTTACATAAAGCGTAGTCTAAATATAAATACCCCTTTATTGACCATAGGCTGTTAAATAAACAGAAACGGTAGAACGTGATGACGTCAGTAATATGCAAATTAGCGTATGACGTAATCTAGCGACTTTTAGCGACTTTTCGGGCAGAGCTTAGCGCCTTTTCGTTGAAAATAGTTGGCAACAGTGGCGACGGTTATTCTCTTTTAACCTAGCTGTTTCACTGCTGTACTGACGTTCTCGACGGAGGATCCTCTTGAAGGACTCGAAGAAGCTGGAATACGCTCGTGAAGACGAAGCACAGACATTTGCAGGTACGTTTAATGTTAAATAACTTATTGTGAATATCCGTTGGGTCATATTCAATTCATGTTTAACGTTACTTTGCCTTGTGTACTGTATGTAGTTAAGCCTATCGTCGAGTTACCTTGCGCGTGAGGGGACCATTTTGTAAGGTTAACCAGAAATGAAGATATGATTTTTCACACATGACCGTGAGATAGCGATGAAACGTACAGAGAAACAGTTCAAACACATTTCGTTTTGTTTAGATAATGTCGTTAAGCTCACTCGGCCACCGTATTAGTTGCACATTTATAAATTCGGAATTTCCTTAGTGTTGGTAAGCTAAGGTTTATGCTAACTTCCATGTTCACTCCGGACAGGAGCGAGCGCCTGTCCCTTTTATGTCTGAAACAATATAACGTTAGTTTATGCATATTACCCAACCAATGTTGAGTTATACCAGTTTTATTTTGCAACGTTACATATTTAAATTATACGTAACGGTATAAACGCATGTCCAAGAGAGTCCTAATCATCTGTCGTGTCAGATCAAGGTGCAGGTCATTAATCAAACCTTTGAGTTGCTTATTTAAAAGTTTTTAGTGTTAACCTCAAGCTCACACTGATCATGATATTTTTTCTTTCAGAAAATAAAGTGGACGAGGAAGCAATAGAGTGTAATAACGTAAGTAAAATCATTCCGTATTTTGATTTTCACCACTGTTTATGTTAATAATTAAATTAATAATAATAATAATAATTATATATATATATATATATATATATATATATATATATATATATATATATATATATATATATATATATACATTTTCTTAGGAATTCATTGTGCAGTCTTAAATGTAATCTCTCTTTTTCCATAAAACTGTAAGGTGAAGTGTTTTAAAGTTGAATTTTTATGATTGTCATTATTATGGACTTATATTTGATCCAATAGGTGATTGCTGAAATTGGTGAGGATGCATCATCTTTTGAGAGTAATGTGAATGTCCTGCATATCCAGTACAATAAGGTGTGTGACCCTTTATTAAAAACACCCTTGTCAGTGAGATCACACATTTTAAAACAGTTGTTAGTTTAACATATAAGCCAAACTATAGGATCAAATTATAATTTACAGTTATGACTATTGTAAAAACATTTTAATTTTCAAAGCTTTGTGGTAAACATATATGTGCATTCAAGCTTACAACTATTTGTACAGTGATAACTAAAGGGAAATGGCAACAAAGAATATTAGATAATGTTTTTAGCTAAAGTGAATCACTAATTTTCTTTTTGCTTATTTTCAGTCGTGGTAAACCTGACTAAATGTATTCATCAACCATCTCCAACCAAGTCAGAGCTTCAAGGACAGCTTTACCAGTATTGTGCTAAAGGTGCCCGAGCTTGGTTAAGAAAAAAAGCATCTCCATTGGCTAAAGTCTACAAAAAGCAAGAGAAGAGAAGTTTGCAGATGATCTAACAGGTATTGACATAAAACTTACATAATTATAATTTTGCTAGATCAAACCCTTCTTTTTTGGATGGGATCATTAAGTTCCTTTTCAAGCTGCATTTAACAAGTTCAAACTCATGGACCTTATATAAACCCTTTATAGAGAACATTCCTCAATTAAAAAAAAATATGTAATTCATAAAAATACATCAATATCTGTATATTCAGCATTTGCTAATAGTTCCAGTATTTTTTTTTCTTTATTTTAAAAACGGGTCGTTTAAATTATTTAAGAGTACTTCATTATTTGTTTTTATTTGATTTTATTTTGCAATAGATTCTGACTTTCGTGCAGCTCTAATTCTGCTCCCCCATATCTTTAAAGAGAAAGTTGATTGCTTACAGTAATTACACTGGGAGAGGTTTGGAAACTGTTGGTTAAACACTTTGTAATACTCTGATAGATGTTATGCAGTTCTGACAGATTTTACATTGTTTATTGATGTCCTTTTTTTCACAGTGGGATGATGATGATGCTCCATACCCAACTCTACAGCTGGTAGAAAGTCCTCTGCAAAGTGTAGGAGAATAGGAGTTAAAAGGCATTATTGCATCCTTTGCTCTTTACTGTGTTTTCAACTTGGCTTATCCACGCTACATAAAGAATGCAAAGGATGAACTACAGCAACTCCCCAAGATGGAGCAACAATTTGAATTTCAACATCAGCAACAATTTAAAGATGGAGATCCAAAATTACAATCCAAACAACTCAGTGCAGCTGTCAGAGAGAACTTGTACTGCTGGGTCTGCATCAAACAGCAATGTTTGGATCTTTGCATTTACTTTGGTGCATGCGTTTCGAGTCTGTGCATCAGTTTTTTAAGACTGTTTTAAACTAGCAGCTATAAGGATTTCATTAACATCGCCCAAATCAACTGAGAAGCACAAGATGAAACAATGCTAAGAATCTTCTCTGCCCAACATCCTTGATGAGATTGACACATTCAGGGTTTTAAATTGGACTGTTGACGTGTGCATGTGTGATGGCTAATGGAGAAGAAATTACTCTTTCCTAATGAAATACATTTTGAATGTCAATACTGCACTGTTTTCTGTGTGGCAAGTTTTTAATACTGGTGTTGTATGATTCATATTTCCATGCAAATAGACTAAGAGTTGACTTTGAATGGGGTGTTATAAACCAAGACAGACAGACTTTCAGGCCCTTAAAACATACTCTGCTGATAAACTGTTTCTTAAGAATGTTTAGAAATTTTAAATCAAATGTTTAATACTGTTTGGTCAAATGTGTTTTTGAGATCTAAAGGAATCTGCTGGAAAAAGATTGCTTTGAGATTCTTGATGCTTTTAGAAAATGTAGAATGCAGTGCACTAGCAAAACTGTACTTCATGAGGTCTAGTGCTGTTTTGAAATTTTTTTCTTTAAAAATGCTCTGTGAAATTAGATGTATGGGTAACACTTTATTTTGATGGTCCATTTGAGTATTAGTAGACTGTCTGCTTAATATCTGTTGACACTGACATTTAACAGTCCTTCAACAGACATTTAACTGACTATAAGACACTTTGCAATTACATGTCAACTTACACTAACCCCAACCTAACAGTCTACTTATAATCTAATGATAATTAGTTGCAATGTAACTTAAATTCAACAAACGGACCGTCAAAATAAAGTGTGACCGATGTATGTACTGATGTTGAAAAAAAATGTTAGTATTAAGCTTTTTTGCTGTTTAATAAAATGTTTTAAAACGTTTAAGCAACTATTTTTTTAAGTTTATGCATCTGGTATGCCATTGTGAGCTTAACTTTCAACCTCTGAAAAGGTGACAGTGTAATTGTTTTGAATCTTTAAATGTGCGTTTGTGATAAAATGTTAAAGGTATAAAGTTACAATTATCGTGCAGTTTGTACTCATGGAAAAAGATTGCTTTTTATTATTTTAAAATTATGTTTAAACATTCATCCTGTGAAAAATGTTGATATTTAATATGTTTAATAAATGTGATTAATGAAATTTAATGTGCTGTGTATGGAGTACAAATCTGAAATTAAAGGTACAGATTTTGCAAAAAAATTTCTGAAAGTGCACAGAACAGTGTAAAAATTATTGTTACACTCATAGGAGTACTTTCTTGATGACACTTGTAGCGTAATAACAACACTAATGGGTGTTAAATGCCCCTAAGTGTAAAACTTCGATAACTATAGTAAGTGTACATTCTACACTGTGAGTGTATTTATTCAGCACTTTAGAGTGCCGATATTACACTGCAAATTTAACACTAGCGTAATAACAACACTAATGGGTGTTAAATGCCCCTAAGTGTAAAACTTTGATAACTATAGTAAGTGTAACATTCTACACTGTGAGTGTATGTATTCAGCACTTTAGAGTGCCAATATTACACTGCAAATTTAACACTACACACGGTGTACTTTTAGCACTAACTAGATTGGGACCATATATGCTCCTGAGTAGTGTTAAAATCAACACTTTAAGTGTTAAATTGACACTACCTATTTTACTGTGTACTCAAGAGTAGTAAGTAGTGAGTATTACGCTGTAAAAAGCTGATGCATTTACATGTCATTTGTGGATGTGTGTAAACTTAACATTCTGTAGTGCATCTAGTTATTGCCCAGCAGGCGCACAACATCATAAGACGTTAATATTAGGTTAGATTTAGGTTGTGATGTCGGATGACCAAAATTCAATGTCTAGCCACTGTCTAAGGACAACGTTATTTTGATGTCCAATAACGACATCAAATGACGGTGATTTTAGGTTGTTGGAAAATGACCGAAATCCAACATTGAGCCAACATCCTAAACCAACCTCATATTGACATCAAACACTGACATTTATTCGTCAGGTATGGCAACCAAAATCCAACTTCTGATAGACGTCATAGTGGTAATGTCCACACAACTTCAAGCTGTAACATCATTAGACATTAATATTTGGTTGGCTTTAGGTTGGACGTTGGACATTGATGTCGGCCTGACATTGGGTTCTGACGTCAACCCAATTTTAATTTCCAAACAAAATGCAACGTCCCCAGGACGTTGGAGTACAAAATCAATCTGACATCATGTTGAAGTCTTGTGCCTGCTGGATGTTTAAGGCGATTTCGATCATCATACAGTAAACAGCCGTCATCTTCTCATCAGTGACATGCATCTAAACAGTCTCGGGGTCACTTTTTGGACACTTTTAATGCTTCCAAACAGTTTGCTGCAATTATAAATTGCCCATGTCTTGAGGTAGTTCATTATAAGACGATTTACCTTCTATGTGCGATTTTGATTGGACAGGAATCACAGGGCTGATTTTTCTAATCCCCATAGACAAGAACAAATAAAATAGTGACTGCAGGTTGAAGGAAGTAGTGGAGTAAAAGTACAGATACAGCAATAAAAATATACTCTAGATAAAGTAAAAGTACACATTTTTAAAACTACTTAGTAAATTACAATTTCTGAGAAAAACTACTCAATTACAGTAATTTGAGTATTTGTAATTAGTTACTTTACACCACTGTATATATATATATATATATATGTCTGAGCAATATCACACTCGTAGCAGTGCGATATGGCTGTTATGATATACAGCCATATCGCACTGCTACGAGTGTGATATTGCGTTTATACAGTTCGACGGCACAATTGTGTATACATGTATATAAAAAAGAAAATCAAATTTTGCAGCTGACGTCAAAACAGCAGAAGCCATTACTAATTCACCAACACCACTTTAGAGCTAGTGTTTGAATGATTCTCTATAGCGTAATGTCTAAAGTGATGACAAAACAGCTGATTTTGCTGACATTTTAAGATTATAAGGCTGAATGTGACATGAAATGCCTTCCGTCTGATATCTCCCTACAGTCTATTACAGTCTACAGTATTTCTCTGTTGCAATTGGTATATTGTGACGGGTGCCAGGTGTCCCAGCGTTTACCCGGTGACTTTTAGGGATGAAAAAAGGAGACAAAACCTATTTCGCTCTTTCTATTGGCCTTTATGCGTTTCTCCCAAGTGCTGTCGACTACATGCATGCCAGTCAACGACAATGAGTAGGCAAAAGGAAACGAAAAAGACAATCAAATATCCATCACAAAATAAACTGCTATACTATAGAAAATAAAAGTATGATAGAGCGACCATACATGCTTACATCTCAAAAGGTAAAACAACCACAGAAGAAGTCCTCTTAAAGGGGACATGACATTTATATACAATGCATATCAAACATTAAGCGACTGTTACAATATCACAATAATTAACTCTGAAAAAAGCAGCGCAATAAGTACAAGACTGCTGTTGTGTTTGCGAGAAGAAAAAAACGCTAAACAGATGCAGGCATTTTTCTTTCTTTTTGCCAACGCAACACACATTCCTGATGTGTGAGTCTCATATCTCACAACCAGTGCACTACAATTACTTATGGTAATGTTATAAATATAGCACTACAACATACAAAAGAGAGATCGACTTGGAATATCACTTACCAGTTTAATAATGATTTGATCAGCTGTATCTAATTACGCTGTTCTAATCTTCTAAGGGCTTATGCGGTCCTGTCGCAATCTTGTGGATGAAAACGTCAACCGTCTTTGGTCTACTCAGTATGGCAGGCTAATGGCTGCCGACGAGCTGTCTCTCAGAAATTGAAAATATTTTAAAATAGACACTATTCTTATAAACAAACGTATTAACAAACATAGTTACAATCTAAACAACTACATTCTCGACTAAAAAAGCCTCAAAAGTACCTTATGTTGTCCAACAGCAGTTATATTTGTCAAACTGTAGACCGTTCTCTGCTTGTTGCTGACTGTATGTGGGCGGAGTAATACACAAAGGTAAAGGGTGAAGAGGCCTTTGTGTGCTGTTACTGGCAAAATATCACACGGCTATCAGCCAGTCAGATTCAAGAACCAGACAGATATATATATATATATATATATATATATATATATATATATATATATATATATATATATATATATATATATATATATATATATATAGGTGGCGCAGTAGGTAGTGCTGTCGCCTCACAGCAAGAGGTTCACTGGTTCGAGCCTCGGGCTGGGTCAGTTGGCATTTCTGTGTGGAGTTTGCATGTTCTCCCCACGTTTGTGTGGGTTTCCTCTGGGTGCTCCAGTTTCCCCCACAAGTCCAAAGACATACGGTACAAGTGAATTGGGTAAGCTAAAATTGTCCGTAGTGTATGTGTGTGTGTTGGCGGTTCATTCCGCTGTGGAAACCCCATATTAATAAAGGGACTAAACCGAAAAGAAAATTAATGAATGAATGAATCATATATACAACAAATAATAACTTGACTTCTAATTGATCATTTGGTATCAGAAGTGTCCTTAATAAAAGGCAAAGGCCTCTAGATTACGCTTTTTTTACCAAAATAAAATATGATCATGCCTTGATTTTTAATAATTTAATTAGGACAGTAAGGTGTAATTTACCTAGACAAAAGTCTTGTCACTTAACAGAAATAATGTACAGTATAGAATTCAAAGTCATGCTGCAGTGGAAAAATAATTAATATTGTGTATGACTCCCATGAGCTTGGAGGACTGCATCCATACATAACCTATTAATAAAGTCATCTGGAATGGCAAAGAAAGCATTCTTTCAGGACTCAGAGCTCATCAAGATTCTTTGGATTCATCTTCAATGCCTTTTCTTTCATCTTACCCCAGACATGATCAATATTGTTCATGTCTGGTGACTGGGCTGGCCAATCCTGGAGCACTTTGAACTTCCTTGCTTTCAGGAACTTTGATGTGGAGGCTGAAGTATGAGAAGGAGCGCTATCCTGCTGAAAAATTTCCCCTCTTTTGTGGTTTTTTTAATGTAATGGGTAGCACAAGTGTCTTGATACCTCAGGCTGTTGATGTTGCCATCCACTCTGCAGATCTCTCACATGCCCCATACTGAATGTAACCCCAAACCATGATTTTTCCTTCACCAAACTTGACTGATTTCTGTGGGAATTTTGGGTTCATGCAGGTTCCAATAGGTCTTCTGCAGTATTTGTGATGATTGAGATGGAGTTCAACAGATAATTCTTCAGAAAAATCTACCTTCTGACACTTTTCCAAATGATCAACTACAAGTCAAGTTATTATTTGTTGCTCTTACAACTGGGATCAACAACAAGACTTTTGTCAGGTAGTATAAATGTATGCCTCCGGTGCCATTTTCTCAATAACATCAAGGACATTGTTTTATCAGCAAGCAATGATTAGTCATGATGTAGGGATATAGCAAGGAGTTTAAAGTGTTTCTTATTCATGACACACTGAAAATGTCAAAAATCCAAAATCTGATACAGTGACTATCATAAGTCTGTATCTCATGTGTCGTCTCCAGTGTCTTTGGAAATTCTAGAAAAAAAAAATATTGCAGTAGACTCATTTCCCCTGGAAATGTGATTTTTCTGTGATTAACCCATAGCTATTGCTTAACTAATGATTCCAGTATCCTCCCCTGTTTGAGTTGGATATTCCTGTGTTTTATGTTTTCCTTGGATATTCCATTATGCTGAAAATCTTTTCCTCAGTGTGAAAAGGGGACCATCAAATCCTACCATGATTCAAATGAGGCCTTTAGGTCTTCAAAAGGTCAGACTATTACAAATTGTAGGTTAGCAGTGGCCATGTTTCAGACACTTCAGTATGATTCTACTATGACAGTATTAAGATGTGAAGGACTTACATCTTGTATCCAATGGGACCGTAACAACCCCATTTATCTCCATACTTCATGATTCATGCTCTTAGGCTTTTTACGGTGCTTGAAATTTTAATGTGAAGAGCACAGTAATATGGTTCATGATTTACTGTGCATACAAGCTACTCTATTTCATGTTTTGTGTATGCTGCCACGTGCTTAGCGAGATTTAGGGCTTTGTTATCATAAGCTTTGACTCACTGCCAAAGTTACACCTCATTTCACGTATGGCCCATATGATATAAAACACACCATTGCTACATTTCAGGTTAATTACTCAATGTCAGCTTGTACTTGTGTCATGATCTACAAAACTACACCTTAAATGTAGATTAAATGGAACAATTGTTTCAAAGAAAATGATCAGTAATTTATGTCAATTTATTCCATATTGTTTTTTTGTTCTAGGTTGTTCTTCTTCATTCTAGATTAGACTAGACTACATTTCCGACTTGTCGTTTAAAATACATTCTTCCATGTTTATAAATTTAACAAATATGTACTGTCATGGCCAGTCATGCTAAATGAGAATGAGATGGATTTAAAAAATAGCAATGATTAAATTGACAGACAAAGAAGATAATCCAAAGAGAGCAACAATTAAGAAAATGAACTATGGATAAAACATAATTACAGTCAGGGCTTGACATTAACACCCGCCAGCCCACCAAATGCAGGTAGATTTCAGCTGTGGCGGGTTAGACAGACACCCTCACTTGTCACCTTGGCTGGTTGAAAATGATTTTTAAATTGCTAGTGCTGGCTTGTCACTAAAGATTAGAATGTTAGTTTATGACCGTTTGTCAATCATGTGCTCATAGAACTGAGAAGCATAACAATCGATAACTGTTCACGCAAGCAAAAGAAAGCAGGTGAATACCAAATGAGAGGATGATCAGGTGCATGGTGAGACACAGGCGATCCTCGCTTACTGACGTTGTGAGCGAGGCACAGCTGATGTGATGCGCGTGAGTCCTTAAAAGCTCCCGTTTCCTTGCGCAAAACATCCGTGCCTGGAAACGCAACTGGTGCGATCATTTCTCTTTGAAATAGATTGGAAAAATCGGTGCACCAACAGTCCTGCTGCTTCGAGAGATCTCCATATATTTTGTACGCAGCAGATGTTGCTGCTTTTGCTTTTACCATTCTTTGAATAGATTATTATTGGGCCTAACTGTGCACATCATCCGTTCACTATCACACACAGAATGTTTTTCACCTGCTTTCTTTTGCGTGCAGTCATTTTTTGTTAATTTGTTTTAATTATCTTCCTTTACAATAACGTTGCTTTAACAGGAGATTAACTCTTCATTTATCTATAGTTACTCGATGATCTGGGGTCCGTTCTTTGTATGTGGATTACTCAATTAACTGGATTTGGTTATTAACGATTTGACACGATCCAGGATTATTTGGTTCTTCAAAACTCTTCCGAGAGTTGTTGTCATAGCACCAGTTCTGGTAGCTCAAAACCTGCTTGGGAGCAGGTTTATTTTTTATATAAACAGTATTAGATCGGGTCAGTTCAAGCAAAGATAACACTAAAAGTATGTACCGTATGTACTATCTTACAGTAGTAGTTATATACACTTGGGAAAATAGTAAATATATATTATGTAACTATATATATATATATATATATATATATATATATATATATATATATATATATATATATATAAGTAAAAAAAAATTATATATATATATATATATATATATATATATATATATATATATATATATATATATATATATAAGTAAAAAAAAAAAAATATATATATATATATATATATTTTTTTTTAAAGGGATAATACATTTACAGTATGCAGTCATGAACATGTTTTGACAGTTAATATGACGGTGATTTGATGCTTCACAAAAGTTGCAGACACCTTTTCCAATATCAACATGCTTTTGTGATGCAAAATTAATTTAAACATCCAGTTGTTCTTTACATCGATTAAGAAACCGGCTACTATAATACTACTACTATAATAAAGAAAATCCGCTCTAAATGTAAAACTAAATAAATTGTTAAATACTCTCGACACAGGAAAGTGTAAAGCATGTAGCCCACAACAAATGTGGGAAGTTATTGCGTATCATATTTAACAAAGCGTTTACTACGAATTGTATGTAATTTTGCTTACATGGATAATTGAATATTAATCAGATGATGAAAAAATAAATAAATAAATAAATAAATATATATATATATATATATATATATATATATATATATATATATATATATATATATATATATATATATAATATTTATAATAATGTAGAATCACAGACATAGTGCTTTTTCAATGGAAACAAAACAATTAATTGTCTTCACTATATTCATCCTTATGCAATGCAGGACTGATCACAGCAATGCATTTTTGATACTCTGACCACTATGACAATCATGCTAATTTTCTCTTTCTCTTTTTTTCTTTTGCATATGTATCTTGCCGTTTTATCCCATATTAGGTTTTACATTTGTCCAGTGATGACAAAAAAACAACAACAAACACTCCACATCCATTATTTGTCAACAATCTTCTTTGACTTCTAAACTAGTTTTCAGGGTCTTCAGGAAAATGTTTTTTTTGCCAATACAAAAATATATTAAGCAGTTTTATATGTTAAAATAAGTGAATTCATGTATCATCAGTCACCAGTTCTTATCGTTCAACCATCTCCAAATTCAAAATGATACAACTTTTTCTTCTCATGATTTTAACATAAACATGAAGTGCTCTCAATATGACTATGTAGACACTCTGGCTCCCTTAGAAACCATCCATATTTATATATAACATTCATATTACCTCCCAGGGTCTGACATGGGACAAAATCTGCACTGTAAAGAAAACAGAAATGTGGGAAACAATATACTTCAAGCCTGACTATATATGTAGTTCAGGTCTTTACTGTGCAATGCAGAATAAAAAAGTTGTGATAACTGCAAAACTTATCATGGGCCTGTAATGTTCCAGCAGGCACACAACATCATAAGACGTTATTAATAATAGATTAGTTTAGGTCGTGATGTCAGGTGGCCAAAATTCAATGTCTTGCCAGCGTCTAAGGATAACGTTATTTTGACATCCAATAATGAACTTCCAAATTAACATCCAAGTAATTTGACATCCAAATTACGTTGAAATTTGGTTGATTTTAGGTTGTGTTACAAAGTGACCAAAATCCAACGTCTGATAGATGTCATAGTGGTAATGTCCACACAACGTCAAAGTGTAACATGATTAGATGTTCATATTTGCTTGATTTTAGGTTGGTTTTAGGTTGGACATTGGACATTGACTTCGGCCTGACATTGGGTTCTGACGTCAACCTGATTTTCATTTGCAAACAAAATTCAACATCCAGGGAGTCCCTGGGAGTAAGTATTACTTTAAAGAAATACCTACGAACCTACTAGCTTGTATTTTTCTAATAAAATTAGAAGCTTTTTATTAGTAGCACTTTATGCAAGTACTTTTTACAATGAATTGCTTAAAATCTTCCTCATTGTAGGTCACTTTGCATGAAATTATAGATATTTGAGAAAAATCTACTTGATTGCCCACTATGAACTTAAGATGATTACAGTCAAGCTCCTTTCTGAAATGGCAATTACACTTTAGTATGTGGTGATCACATTCACTACAGGTATAAGCAACACCGGTTCATTCTGAAAACGTAGTCCCATGGACGTTTCTGGAGACCGAAAATTATGTAGCCGGAGGTACGTATGGCTGCATTTAATTTTTTTAAGCGAACGCTACGGGGCGGTATAACGCCGTTCCTTTTGGCGCTTACCAGCTGACTGCTTACCTATGTGTGGAGGGCTTTCCCGCCGCAACCAGTTTGTCCAGTTAGCTTGTTGTGTACGTCGGCGGACTTGAGACGCAGAGAGGAGTTGACCACGACGACAACGACCGGATTCGAGTATGGGGAAGAGCGGTTCTAGAAATCAGGTAAGACAAAAACAGAATCCAAAAAATAAAATGAACGAGTGAAGAACAGGGTGAGAATGTGGTAAAATCCGAAAATGTGGTAAAAATCAGACAAGGGCTTTTCTTTTTCTGGATGGCTTTTGTAAACCGTTGGTTGAGTTTAGGGAAGTATGTGGGTGGGGCGGGTCAATCGGTAAAATTGGTTGGGTTTAGGGAAGGAGGAGGGTGGGTCAGTCGATTGGCTGGTCGCACAGTCAATTATTCAGTCAGACAGACAGACGGTCAGTGGACAGCGGCCTCTAATGGGTTTACACAAGAACAGCGTGGGCGCGAACGGCACTCGTGAGAGACATTTGAGATACAAAAAAGCGCACACAGCGGCCTCTCGCGTATTCGCGAAAACAAAAACTGCAAAAATACGTACCTCCTGGGACGTATTTTGCGGTCTCCGGAAACGTCCACGGGAATATGTTTTCAGATTGAGCCTGGGTTGGGTATAAATGCCTTTTCATGAGCATTTGAAACATTACAGTTGCAATAGCTCAACACACGTTTGATATAATACATTGGCCGGATACATTGACTGGATGTAAGCTAGACATTATTCTTTGTTTGACAAATTTCTGACTGTTTTGCCCTTTTGGGGGAAGAACAGTTTTCTGCAGTCCTTTGAAATAACCCATCATGGTTATTTTAAGATTGAGCACCTTAGATCACCTTAGACAACATTTAGTCACAAGCTTAAATATACGACCCATTTTAGTACTTAAGAATAGTTGGTGTTAAATGTGTAAAGAAAGACCACACACTAGTTAACGACACCATTGCATGTAAATAGCCACAATAATGACTGAACTGACTGGTCAGAGCTGTAAACTTTTGACATCATCAGTGCAATCAAATGAGGGTTTTCCTTGTAATTGTCATCCTTGGGTGTAAAACTGTCTCCTTCTGTAAAGCTAATTTTCCCAGCTGTTTTTTTTAATGGTCTGGGTGCTCAAACCAAGATAAATGCTATGACTCCTGTTGTCATTAAATGATTAAAATAAATGCCTAGCTCTAAATGAGATCATTTTGGTTTTCCTGGAGAGAGGGAAATAAGATCTGTTTTCACTCCTACACACTAACTGCATGAAACTTAAAATGTAGTACTGAGATGCCAAAAAAATCAGTATAGAGAAACAGTTTCAAATATTTGCTTTGTTGCAAAACCTGAGGTTGTCTACTGTACACAGCAGCGTTTAAAAGGATCTTTTGTGCTCTCGCAATGTGAAGACTGTTCCAAAAGTTAGTCAGCGTAATGCTGAGACACTTCATTTAGCCAAATACTGAGACAACTTTATGTCTTCTGTGTAGAGTAGAAACCCAGAATGCACTCTGTCCAGCTCTGTGAAACAGCAAGGCCAAGATTGCAGCCAAAGCAAGAGAACTTTCCATAAATATGTTTTGATTTCATTTGATAATGAAACAGATTAGTAAACAATTACCTAATCTATTGGCAATTAATCACCAACAACTTTTACTCTCTTCCAAACAAATTACATGGGCAGACTATCAATGAATTTATACTTCTCATCCCATACTGTGTTGTGACATTAAACCATGTTTGCCATAATGAAAATGAAAGCATTTTTACTTTTGGATTTCAGCTTAATTAATGGCTTTGTAATATAATATACTTCTAAGGTAAAGTAGCAGTAATTGTTTGAGGGGGCTCACATAGAAATTTTAAAAAATATTTGAAATATCAACTAATGAAGCCTTGTTTAGTGAAATTACCAGCCTGATTTCATGAGGAAACGTAACTATTTTACGTTTTGTCAGTTTAGTGGCTAATTCGTACAAATTCATACGAGTTCAGTCGTACGAAAATGTACGATTTTAAAAAGGAGGTGTGGCACCTAACCCCACCCCTAACCCCAACCGTCATTGGGTGATGAGCAAATCGTACTAATTTGTACAAATTAGATCATACGAATTCATACGAATTAGCCACTAAATCTAAAAGTTACGAATTGCCGTGGGATTGCGTTGGAAATTACCCTTAATACTGTACTTAAAAAAAAAAGCTTCATGAAATATTGAAAAAGCAGCTATCACTAGTTCTCATATTGTTACATTTAACATGTTGATGTGAATCTATAGCCAGTATAGGTTTAGTTTACAGTTTTTAACAAAAATCATTTACTTCGAGGGACCTGAAAACACAAATGTTTGTAAATGGGTTTTAAAGTATGTTTTTTTTTAATTATACCATTTTCATCTATGTGTAAACTAGAAAATGCAATTTTGTAAAAAAAATAATTTGTGTGTGTAAACACCAAGACACAACAAGCTGATGGTCAGCCATTGGGTTTCGGCTGACTTATCAGTCAGTGTTGGTCTGGCTAGTTGGATCAGTGTGTTCTGCACGTTGCCTCTTGTTGGGTTAACATCGGATCAAGTTGGCCAAATTCAGCATGTAGAATCACCATCGGCCATAGGCTGAAGAGAGCACTCTGTTTTTCAGCAACTAATCAGAGCATGAGAGCAAGTCAAAACTCAAGTGATGTAGTAAATAATTCAAGTAAAGAAGGGTAACACTTTATTTTGATGGTCCATTTGAGTATTAGTAGACTGTCTACTTAATATCTGTTGATACTGACATTTAACAGTCCTTCAACAGACATTTAACTGACTATAAGAAACTTCACAAGTACATGTCAACTTGCACTAACCCCAACCCCAACCCTAACCCCAACCTAACAGTCTACTTATAATCTAATGATAATTAATTGACATGTAGATGCAATGTAACTTATATTCAACAAACGGACCATCGAAATAAAGTGTGACCTAAAGAAGGAACACACAAAGAGGCCGGCTGTAATTTCAATACATTTCTCAAATATTTGCAAACAATATGGATTATTGATACTAAATGCTGCTTTGTTTACACTATTCACATGTACATTTTACTTAATGAGTTTCTTTCTTCTGAGAGCAAAAAAGATATTTTGAAAAACGCTGGTTCACAATGTTACCCATTAACTTATTATTATTATTTTTTTTTTGTATTATGAAAGTCAGGGTATCATCAGTCAGCATTTACTTTAATTCTCGGTCTATAAATATGAATTTTTCTTTTTAGATTAGTCCCTTTATTAATCAGGGGTCTCCACAGCAGAATGAATCGCCAACTTATCCAGCATATGTTTTAAGCAGCGGATGCCCTTCTAGCCACAACCCAGTACTGGGAATCATCCATACACTCATAAATTCACACCCGCACATACAGTTGAAATCAGAATTATTAAACCCCTCTTTTTTAAATATTTCCCAAATGATGTTTAAAAGAACAAGGACATTTTCACAGTATGTCTGATAACATTTTTTCTTCTGGAGAAAGTCTTATTTGTTTTAATTCGGCTAGAATAAAAGCAGAAAAAACATTTTAAGGTCAAAATTATTAGCCCCTTTAAGCTATATTTTTTTCGATAGTCTACAGAACAAACCATTGTTATGCAATAACTTGCCTAATTACCCTATCCTGCCTAGTTAACCTAATTAACCTAGTTAAGCCTTTAAATGTCACTTTAAGCTGTATAGAAGTGTCTTGAAAAATATCTAGTCAAATATTATTTACTGTCATTATGGCAAAGATAAAATAAATCAGTTATGAGAGATGAGTTATTAAAACTATTAGGTTTAGAAATGTGTTGAAAAAAATCTTCTCTCCATTAAACAGAAATAAACAGGGGGGCTAATAATTCAGGGGGTTTAATACACTGTACACTACGGGCAATTTTAACTTATTCAATTCACCTATACCGCATGTCTTTGGCCTTGTGGGGGAAACCGGAGCACCCAGAGGAAACCCACGCCAATATGAAAACTTCACACAGAAACACCATCTGACCAGCCCGGGCTTAAACCAGCGACCTTCTTGCTGTGAGGGGACAGTGCCACCCTCTGTGTTAATAATACTGTATATATACTGTGTATAAAAAATCTTCAATCTTTCACTGATCCATGTGAAAAGGGATTGTTTTGACAACACTGTCCTTATCGTTGATGGTTGTGGTGTAAATTCAACAAGGTCAGAATCCTTGACTGCCCTTTAGTCATAACAGCAGATGGAAAAACAAAGCATGGCACACATTAGAAGGTTGCTGTCTATGTAAACTGTACCCAGTGAAGCAGATCAAAAAGTTTGTAATAAAGCCAGTGTGCCGTGGGAACCGCATAAAGTAAGAGAAATCAATAAAAAGAGCCACACCTTTCATACTAAAAACTCAACATCACAGGGAGAACTGAAGAAAACCATCTTAGTTAGAAATGCAGACTCCACACTGAACATTAAAAAGCGTGAAACTGTTTAACAGGATTTAATAATATATGACATATAAGACTTCTAACATTGCTGCCAACTGGAATGAAACATGCTCCAGGACCGCCACACACTTGCATCACAGCTCACTCACTCTTGGCCTCAGATTTACAGTATGTCACAACTACTTATTGGAACTGCCAAAACTCAGCAATGACATTACCCAAAGAATGATACTTTAAAGGTTGAATTTTCATGGTTCGCGGTCCACCTAACCTTTGTGGGAGTCTTTTTTCAGGAACTCAAAGAAGGAAACATTGTGGGTGATCACGTTGTTTTAACCAACAAACAAACTGTTGCCTCTCACCCCCATCTTTTTAAACAAGCAGGAACTCTTCTTGCCTTTTGGCCTCGAATGCCTGGTGGGTGAAAAATACACACTCCTGTGCCATTTGGCAGAAGAGCTCACATGACACGCTCACTCTCTTTAACTGCCAAAGCTAAAACTTACTGAGATTTTGCAAACGAGTTACATCACGCTATGCTACACAAAGGCAAACTCTTTCTGGCCCTCTGCTGTATGGAGGAACTGCACGTGTTGCTTCCATCTCTGGTGCTTTCCTTTTTATGGGCTGCTGTAAGACCTCCAGTGACAACTTAATGGTGCCATCCAAGTAAATCGCAGGTGTATCCACAAGCCAATTGGCCTGGATCCCAAAAAAACACCAGCGAGCAAATGGCAGAACCTTGTAATAAAATAGCAAACACCAGTAGTTGCAAGGAGACTCGTCTAGACGGCAGTCATTTACTCTCTGTTTCGCAGTGTCTGAAAGCAGAATGTATAAAATAACCATTTTAGTTTTTTCTGAAAATGTGTTCATTCGGTCCCTCTAAAGTCTGAGTTCTAAACATGAGCCAAACATGTGGCACTAATAATGTGAACAGTTCTACGGTGTATATCAGAGGGATTCAATGGATGGAGACATGGCAGGAGTTGCAGCTAATGTTTGTTTTGTCTCCTCCCAATTTTTATTTATTTATTTATTTATTTTTTTTGATTGGACAGCCTCTCTGTATTTCATGTTGACACAATTAGGTCAAAAAAACAAAAGCCAAATGATTCTGATCATGTATCTGTTTCCCTCATTATGGTACTTTGCTATATGGATGTTTTAGTTTGTTATTTTCTTCAAATCTACACAATAATGAGTCGGAAAGGAATCACAAAAGAATAGGCAACATAGTAAAACACAACTAGAAAACAATCAAAGAGATACACATACAAGCAGTGTTTAACCCTCATGTCGTGTTCACACACTTACCCTTACTTTAGTGTTCCCGATCAAAATTGACTGGTCTGTTTTACCTGCTCTTATATTAGCACAAAAAAAATTTTCATTCAACCTCCAAATTTTCATTCGACATTCTTTATCTGTGAACAATGTCTCAAAGTAGTGTTTTACATGAGTTTATAGAATTAGACATAACATAACTGCAGAGAAAATACAAATAGGCACTGAAATTGTTTAGAAAATATGAAGGATAGATGACAGAAATCAAAATACTTTGTTTCGTTACTAATAGACAGCTCGCTAAAATAACTATCACAGGGTCAGACCAAATAAATTGAAATTTTAATCCATCTGAATGATTTATCAACCGACAAAGCACAAACAAAACGGTATCATTTCCTGTGTACTGAGTGCTCAAATTTTCATTCAGTCTTTCAATTGGACTATATTAGTGTACTAATGTAGGGAATAGTGACAGGGTATAGACGGTGAGCATGGACAAAGAACTAGCACTAGTTATACTTTGGTCATTTTTGAGCAAGATGCTAATGGTCTAATCCAATAAAATAATCGATGCTAAGCTAAGGTAACAGTGCTCCTGCTAGACCCAGAGATAGGCTGAACGAAGATTGGCAGAAAGAAGAAAAGAAACAAAGAAAGTAAGTAAGAAAAAAAAAGCAACACACACAGTTTCTTTTTTTACATAACAGACATCTGTCTAGAAGATATAATGCATTGTTTTATCAGGAAGTTGATTCACAATGGAGAATCTAATGCTATCTCATGGCAATTCATAACTTATTGAATTTGTGGCTAATCCGTATGAATTTGTACAATCTTATTCATACAATTTTGTACGATTTGCTTGTCCCCAATGAAGGTTGGGTGCCATGCCTCCTTTTAAAAATCATACAATTTCATACGACTGAACTTCTAAGAATTAGCCACTAAACTGACATGATATGCTGATGGATAAAAGTTTGACTAGTGCTAAATTTAGATTGATCAATTAACTTGTAGTGCACGTTTTTAGAATGTGGGAGGAAACCGGGAACCCGGGGGAAACCCACGCGCACACGGGAAGAACACGCCAACTTCGCACAGAAACGACAGCCAGTCTGTTAAAGGACTAGAACCGGTGACGTTCTTGCTGTGAGGCAACAGTGCTAATCACTGGGCCACCGTGCCACCCTATGAAAGGAAAAAAGGAGGAGTAGGGGTGGATTCTTCAAATCGAAGATGACTGTAGTAAGAAGCCTTGGCTCTTTATAGTGGGTTAAGGATCGTCTGATTGGTTGGTCATACATGGTTAATGCATGACCAGCCGTGTTCAATCATAATTACGTGATCCTCTCGAAATTAGTTTATAAATAAACTTTACTTAAAACACAAAAAATTCAATGAAAGAGGTGATCAGCGCTTTTATATGTTCAATTGCATAGTGTGAAGGATCTAATAAGGCCTTGAGGCAATTAGATGTAAAATACAATATTTATGAGTGTTTTAAGTTGTAAATCGGTCAGATTTGACCCGAACACGACAGGAAGGTTAAATTAAATAAGTACACCCCTCATAATTTCTATAGGATGCTTTGCAATAATATATTTGTGTATACACATTAGATTAGTCAGTACCAAATCAAATTTGAAACTAATTTAACAAAAAACTTAATTTAACGGACTTAAACGAATAAAACTTAAATTAACGGACCCTTTTCACAAGCCGGTTATGTTACATATTACAATCATCAACATCTTAAATCCTTAAAAGTTTTTAATATTTCATTTTTTAAATAAATATATGTGCATTTATATGTGTATTACATTACAAAAAAATCACTTATGGATAGTGTTTTTAATCCAAAATCAAACAAAAAGTGCTCAGTGGTACCTTAAATAATGTGTCGGTGCTCTTTGGGTAAGGGATTCATTAAAATAAACAACAAAGATGAGTCCAAGACCAGGGTTTCTGCAAGTATCATAATGTCAAATTTAAGACTTTGTAAAACCTTTTTAAGACCATTAAGTATTAAATTTAAGACCTATATCACAATATCAAAAACACACATACACATAAAAAAAAATGCTAATTTACAAAATTAGTGGTAAAATAAATGTATTCAAATGGAACAGTACTAAAGACAGGTTAGATGCACCATTGAACTACAGAAAAAACAAACAAAGACATCTTAAGCCTGATTTATACTTTCACCTCGCGCCACATTGCGCACCTCATGAAACGGACGAGGCTTTTATACTTGACGCATTCGCCATTGAGATATTCTTTTAAACGGACGAGGCTTTTATACTTGACGCATTCGCCATTGAGATATTCTTTTAAATGACAGGGAGCGGTCAAAAGAAACAGACAGTAAAATCAGACGGATAAACAGAAAATTAGAAAGTTTCCGGAACTACGCCATATCATTAATATCATTCAAGATTTTTAAACTAATTGTTTTTTATTATTTTTAGAATTTATTATAATGATTATAAAGATTTTTTATAACCATTCAAGATTTTTTAATCAAACTTTGATGCATCACTTGTTTTTGTTCATAGCTCGGACAGTTCTACCTATTAAAGTTAAATATTAATGGCAACAGAACATGGGTTGCTCTACAATTATATATATATTTTTTTTATGGCAAGAATAAAAGCAAAACATACACTCACTAAAAATACTGATGTTTTTTATTTTGCCCACTCAACAATTCACACATTACTGTCTCGCTAGTTTCTGTCCTCTACTTAAAAGCTAAAAAGGCAATAATGGTCCAACATTCCTGACCATTATCACCAATAAAGCCTAGAAATTAGGCATCAGTATATTGTAAACCGATATACAATCCAGTTATCAAAGACATGACTTGTTACTTAATTTTAGTTTGTAACTTAAATTGTTTTAAATTCAAAATTGTAATATATACATCAGTGTAAAACCTATGAATGGTGGAAAAACATATTCTGTAATATTAAAACCACCTGGGTCTCCACATTTGCATGCTTGCTCTTTTTGGTTTTAACAAACTTATTCCTCAGGTTGTTTCCAAACTTTTACAAAAACTTCCCTCCTTTCCCACGGCTGTTGCAATTTCTAGCCAATAATTATTGTTCATCTGGTTCTCCTTCTCCCCTGTCCGCTGTTCACTTTCGCTTTCTTCCGCAACTCCCCGCCCCGCTCACTTTCGTCCGCAACACCCCTCCCCACTTTCGTGCAAGACACACCTTTCCATCGGTACGGCGCCGTGCAAACTGTTTACTCGAGTCTCAAAACATTTCGTGAGCTCCGCCAGCCGAAATTATATCGCTAAAGCGAACCACCGCAAACACAGCGATGACGTCACATTCGCCGCGCGCACGGAGTTCAATAACAGAAAGCTGATTGGCTATTGCATGTTGGTCTTATTTGTAGTTGTAATACCGCAAATTTCAATTGGACTAGTGACATAAAGAACTACAACACCACGAAAACCTAGCAACAACAACCAAAAAGAATTTAAATGAGCATTAGATGTAGCATTACATGGACATCGGAAAAATAAGACCCGTGCAAAAATATTTAAGACCCAGAACAGCGAATTTAAGACTTTCTAAGGCCTAAAATTTCGATTTAAAAATTTTAGACTTTTTAAGACCTCGCGGAAACCCTGAAGACACTCCAAGGCACTGTTACCCTGATGAAGAGAGCTCTCTGCCTAAACGCCTACGTTTTTTTAGGATTAGCCATGTGAAAGGCTTTATTATATTTTTTCCACATTTTTCGATTGCCTTGGCCTTATTTTTGCTGTTTTAATGCAGTTTGGAAGGGTTTTGGTAAACAATTGTGGGTAGATATGTTTAGTTCATTTATTTATTCAGAGAAAATGCATCTGAGCTGGCCTTTTTGACAGAATCAGCAATGAAGAAACAGAAAGTGACTTGAAAGTGACTTGATCTTGATGCTGCAGCTGCTGACCACTAGAGGCCTCAAGTGAAATAGCACACACAAACAAAGAGAAACTATAAGCAACACTTCCACACCTACAAGTGGTGACGCTGCTATTTAAAGAGTTGTCTTGTTTACGATAGTGATTACTGATAACAGTCTCCCCCTCTCATGTCTTGTAAAGCAGACGGTGAGGTCCTGCGATGCCCAGATGACCCCATACCTTGAAGACTGAACATATTGCCTCTCAGCAAAGGCCTCACAAAGATAAACAGCTCCATAATTCAGTCTCATGACACCTACTTTTATGACTGATAGTGTAAGTTAAGATTACAACAATAAATGTTCATTCCCGAATCACAGTCGCTGACGCCCATCTTTTGACAGCTTCCAGAGCTCAGTAGATTATAAGAATCTGTCAAAAGTATGCACATAAACACAGCATTTAACTATAATTCGAATGTTTCTTAATTCTGTGTTGTTATTGGATTTATGTGTGTTATCTTTTTGCTATCTGTTGGAGAATATTTAAAGGAACACTACACTGTTACACTACACTACACTACAACTTCCATAGAGTTTTACCATTTTTTAATCTATTCACCCAATCTCCAGGTCTAGTGAGTGCACTTTTAGCTTAGCTTAGCATAGATCATTGAATCATTTTTGGCCTTTACCGTCTCATTAAAAAATAAAAAAGGCCTAATTTCCAAGTCATATTGGCCTGAAAAATAGCAGGTTTTTTTCATCAGTGTTAGTACACAATGTAACTACATATATACCTATATATACACCTACACACACACACACACACACACACACACACACACACACACATATATATATATATATATATATATATATATATATATATATATATATATATATATATTATATATATATATATATATATATATATATATATATAGCCAACTGTAGCCAACAATAACAAGTATACCTAACAATTTATTCGAATATTAAGAAATTCTACAATTTTGTTGCATTCATTTATTTTCCTTCGGCTTAGTCACTTATTTATCAGGGGTCACCACAGTGGAACGAACCGCCAACTATTCTGGCATATGTTTTATGCAGTGGATGCCCTTTTAGCCACAACCCATTACAGGGAAACATCCATACACACTCATTCACACTCATACACTACGGACAATTTAGCCTACCCAATTCACCTGTACCGCATGTGTTTGGATTGTGGGGAAAACCGGTGCACCCGGAGGAAACCCACTCCAACACAGGGAGAACATGCAAACACCACACAGAAACGCCAACTGATCCAGCCGAGGCTCAAACCAGCGACCTTCTTGGTGTGAGGCGACAGCACTACCTACTGCGCCACTGCGTCGCCTTTATTAATTTAATTTATTTTTATCAGCAACAGAGGCAAGATAAACTAAAAAAAAGACATTTGCTGCTTGTTGAAATGACCTATTTAAAATTAGTTGAAACCATTCTTATGGGGAGGGGGGGTGATTGTGTGGAACCCAGGAATTGTTCCAATTGTTCCAGATCTACACAAAACAGCATTTAATCATCAAACTTGTCAAATGTGTTGAAATAAAAGATCTGAACTGTCTTTGCATGTCGTAACTGCACGATTCCAGGCTGCTATACAAAATAATGCACGCCCAAGATGTAACAGCAACTCCGCTTTGCATCGTCAATTATCTGTCATCAGTTAAACGTCACATATTCCATTTTGTGTATTATTCTTTTCCAGTCTTCTAATTTGATTGGCTAAGCACTTTATCCAGATTGCTGATATTTTGTTTAATATCATTGGGATGTTTTGTTTTCCTGCTAATTATCTGTGAATAAAAATTTCATGCGAAACGATCAGACTTTTGATGATTTCATACTTGCAGAGTGCTTTTTTTCTTTTCTTTTTTTCCTTCAGTTTCCTGAGTTGTATTTGTTGGATCAGAATTGGTGTCCTGCTGGATTATTCTGTCCATAAGAAATCTAACTTGCCATTGCCCAGTTTGCTTCTCCATTAGCAGTCAGCTGGACTGCGGAACTAAATCAGCTTGGCATGAATGCTGAGTCGCTGGTGCACAAGTGAAAATTCAGGCAGTCAGTGGAAATTAAGCTTTTTTTTTTTTTTGTTAGACCCCATTAGCAACAATCTTTTGATGCGGTGGAGTAACTGTACTTGTAGCGCTTTATTGTTTTAATACTTATACTTTATATATGCTGTTAAACATTCCGGCTATGCACTCCATTTCCTTAATGCTTCATGGAAATATATGGAGTATATCTGTATATTGCCTTAAGTGCAGTGACTCATTTGGTCCTAAAAGCAATAAATATGTCACCTAACATCTCAACAACAATACGTGACAGAATATATATACTCTAAAGACTCATGACCACACTCAGACCATAACAATTCATCATTAATGTCCCATGGTGTATTCCAGCAGGAGTGTATTTGACGTATTTCAGCCATGTAAAATATTGCATTGCGAGAATGGGACAAATCTCAATCAAGCAGCCTTGGGTTCCTGCACTCAAAAAAGATTTTTGTTGCTTCTTAAAACTACCTTTTTTTTCATGAGCTAAAATTAAAGAGCCCCTATAATGGGTTTTTGAAAATGACCTTCCATGCAGTGTGTAACACAGCTCTAAGTGAAGTGAAATATCCAGCTAAGGCTTCAATCTGAGCCTTGGATTTGTATTTAAAACTATTGATTCATCTAAAGTATAAAAGAGTGGACTTAGAGTGGTTTAAATGAATCGTGAGGGTAAGGAGTCTTTAGCCATGCCGGCGTGACGTCAATACGGAACTCAAGCCCCACCCATTTGTTGGGCGTGCAGAACTGGGAAAATTGAAACCCCCGGCCCCGCCCACAAACACTGTAGAAAAAGTCAAAGTCAGCTTTATTGTCAGTTCAACCACATGTACAGGACATACAGAGAATCGAAATTCCGTTACGCTCAGACCCTACACTCTCAGAAATACAGGTACGTGAGCTGTCACTGGGGTGGTACCTTTTCAAAAGGTACACATTTGTACGTGAAGAGTCCATATTGGTACCTCAAAAGTCAGTGGTGTAAAGTACTTGAGTAAATGGACTTCGTTACTTTACTTAAGTATTTTTTTGGCTACTTTGTACTTGTACTGAGTATCAAAAATATAAGCAACTTTTACAATCTACTTGACTACATTTTTGATTGAATATATGTACTCTTTACTCCACTACATTTGAACGGACGCTTACCGTTACTCATTACATTGTGATTTTGCGCGACAAGTCGGCATCTTTATCAACCACGGCTAATTTGTTGGGTGGATGAGGCGACATCGCCATCTGCAGGGTGCTGAAGGTACTGAATGCTATTTATGGGCTAAATCACTTAAATGTGAATTAGCAGCTTGCCTAATACCAGGTGTTTAATTAGCGACATGGCTGCAGCCAGTGATGAAGCTGAAGCCGGCACATCAAGCAGTGCCAGCACTGATGATCATCCATGGCCTTATCTGAAAGAAATGTTTTCATTTGTCGATATACAGAATGGCTCTTACAGGATGCAGTGTCTACTTTGTTTGCCACGAACCACAAAAATAAGTGCTTTTAAGAATTTATCTTCAAATTTAAAAAAACACATTGAGGTAAGAGTCTATTTAACGTGAGTTTAGTCAAATTATGTCTGACTTTACAATGGTATTGTAAGTATAAAGTTACCAAAATTAATACAGTTACTGATATGGCAAAAACCACTGCGAGATGACTATATTTTAGCTTATTTTATTTTTTTGTGCAATGTGAATAAATGTATCACTAAAATTATACATTTTGCATCAAGTGCATTCAGCTGTGAGTTTGTGTTTTATTACATTCAGTATGAGTAAAATACTTAAGTTCTTATAAAATCGGATACTTTAATACTTTTACTCGTCTTATTTGAATTGGTGACTTGTAACTTGTAATGGAGTAATTTCTACAGTAAGGTATCTGTACTTTTACTCAAGTATGGTTTTCAGGTACTCTTTACACCTCTGTCAAAAGTATATAGTACTACCTACAAGTTTTAAGAGGAACATTTTTATACTTTTTAGGTACTAATATGTACCCTTGAGGTATTAATATGGACCTTTTAGGTAGAAATTTGTAACTTTTGAAAAGGTACCACCCCAGTGACAACTCGCGTACCTTTATTTCTGAGAGTGTAGGTGCCTAACATATAATATTAATACAAAATGTAGAGTTTTAGAAAGAATTTACAATAGATAAAAATATACATAAAATGTAATCTAAAAATATACGTAAAAAAAAAAAAAATTGTATGCAATACAATTACACTTAAGGGCATATGGCAATAAGTGCAAACCGGAGTTGTGCAGATGTAAAACAGTAAATAGTGCAAAAAGGCTTGTAAACATGATAATTGTGATAAAGTGACAGCGTCATAATATATAGAAGATCCCAGTTGAATCATGTCCCGAAGACGCTGTGCTCTGAAGTGTGAGGGAAAGTTATTGTTACTTTCCCTACCCAAAGATGAGGCTGTGTAGAGTCAGTGGTTGAAGTTTATTTTTGCAAAAATACCTCAGCATTATAGCCCCAGCCTTGTGTTGTGTTTCCGGCAGTTTTCTGACGAGGGCTTCAGCAATCTACACACTTACAACGAGGTTGTAAGTTGTACGGCCATTTGTTAAAGGAAGGATCAGAAAAGACTATTGATGTATGGGACTTTGTCAGAGCTTGACATGAACTTTACAGTACACAGTTCATAGATCAGTTCCTTCCTCAATTTCACAAGTGTAAGTAACTTAAGTGCGATGATTAAAATGGTTGCCTCCTTGTTTTCTCTAGCTTGCAAATTATGTATTTTATTATGTTTTGTTACATGTAACCATTCCACGCAGCTTGTACTGTATCTGGTTAACCCTTTATATTTTAATATCACGTATAAAACCATGTTGAAAATGCGACGCGTGCCACTTTGTTTACGAATTTAAATGCGTTTGAGAGCTCCAGATCACCTGCCCTTAGTCATTGCTATAGCCACCGTCAGCTGTTCCTACACACGTGCAGCAGTCAAGTTTTAAAATAGTTCAGCTTTTGCCACTGTGTGGATTAATATTGAATTGTGTCATGGTTACGAATAGAGCAATATGCTGGTGTTAAGCTGCATTGCTTTAATGCACTCCTGCATTGTGCTCACACATACACTCTGCACTCTGAATACTTCAACAATATTGATAAGTCGTGATGAGCATTTCTCTCTGTCTCACGCTGAATGCAGTTGACCAATGGCAATAGACTGCGTCATCGGACCAATCAGCGCAGATTAGCATCGTGCTAAGAAGGGTTTGGGATCGAATGAATTGCTGAACAAATCATATGAGAGTTGTTGGGATAATTAGGTAAAAATAAATGCATATTATAAGATAATGAAAGTGTTTTTTGACCTTGCATGCATATCAGACTGTTGTTAGAGACCCCAAAACCAAAATCTGACTTTTTAAATGCATAATACAGGCTCTTTAACACAATTTGTTAATTTTTAAGGGAACAACTTTTTTTTTTTTTATGTTCAATCCACTAAAATTTGTAAAAACAATTAAATTAACTTAATCAATTTGTGTTGGGATGACATGAGGCATTTGTATGGAACCCAGCATGTTTTACAGTGTGCTAACCTTTTTTTTTTTGTTCATCCACTTCCTTCCATCCTTTGTATGTAGTGCAGTATTTGCACATCAGTAATATACCAAGTTAAATGTGTTCCCTACCTATTAATTATTCCTAAAATTAGAAGGAAATAATCCTTAAATAATATTGAAGCACCTAATCCCTACTGTAAACTGTCCCTCAAATGTGATTAGTTGACTGTAAATAAATAAATGAATAAACTTCTTCAATATGTTTCACTGTTCAATCAATATATAAATACTGATTAATAAGTCCAATGGGTAACTTTACTTTAGGGTTAATTTTTCACAGTTAGCTTTATCAGCATGCATAAACAGGACACAGGTTTTTTTTTTTTATTACTTATAAAGCACATATGACTGTCTTATTCTGTATGATCATCCTAATCTACACACTTCAAAAACATATACGTTTCATTTAGAGGTTTTGTTTTGAATTGATATAAGTACGAAGCATTTTCTTGACTACTAAAAATGATTTTTGCCTGTTTAAATAAATTAGCCTGATATTGTTTTTAAGCCAAAACTTAAATAAGGGGCGACATGGGGGCTCAGTGGTTAGCATTGTCGTCTCACAGCAAGAAGGTCGCTGGTTCAGTTGGAATTTCTGTGTGGAGTCTCCATGTTCTCCCCGTGTTCACGTGAGTTTCCTCTGGGTGGTCCAGTTTCCCCCCACAGTTCAAAGATATGCGGGATAGGTGAATTGAATATACTAAATTGTCCGTAGTGTATGTGTATAAATGTGAGAGTGTATGGGGTGTTTCCCAGTACTGGGTTGCAGCTGGAAGGGCATACACTGCATAAAACACATGCTGGATAAGTTGTCGGTTCATCAACAAGCTAAATAATCTGCCAGAGTTGTTTTGCTTGTTTTAAATAGAAACTAACTTAATATGGACATTTTTAGATAATATTTTTACTTGTCTTAAAAATGCAACTTATGTTCAGATATTTGGGATAAAAAAAAGACAAAGCCTCAAAGAAAAACTTTTTTGCTGTGCATCTCTTAATCCTACAGAATATTAGGTGCTTATTGAGTAAAATATTGTAGTTAAAAATGTGTAATACTGTAAAAGAAATCTGTAAATTAACCATTTTCCATATTTCGTGATTTGTGTTTTTTATTTCATTTTTTTTTATTTATGCTTTTAAATTGCACTATGGGACCTAAATCTTTCCTCCAACAACTTTTGATATTGAAAACTTAAAAAAAGAAACTTTTATTGACATTTTTATATATTGTGTAGATTGTTGTTGTAAATTCAACAAGGTACTGTAAATATTCTTCAGAGATTGTGGTCCAGATTGGCATGATAGCATCACACAGTTGCCACTGATTTGTTGGATGCACATCCATGATGCGAATCTCCCATTCCACCACAACCCAAAAGGTGCTCTATTTGATTGAGTTCTGGTGACTGTGGAGGCCATTTGAGTACAGTGAACTCATCATCATTTTTAAGAAACCAGTCTGAGATGATTTACACTTTAAGATGGGTGCACTGTGGTCATAAAGGAATGGACATGGTCAGCAACAATACTTAGGTAGGTTGTGGCGTTGACACAATGCTTAATTGGCTTAAATTAGATTGTTGTTGTAAATACGTTATACAAACAAATAAACTGTCAGTAATTTTTCTGTTACGGAATTCTCTCTATGTATTTTATTTCTTATCATATATATTGTCTTGAACTAGTAAAATGTCAAGGAAAGTCACTTTGTTAAACTGCAGTTGAATTCTCAGCATCAAATGTCAACAGAGTAGAGATTAAAGTCCTATAATCAGGGCCAGACGGAATTTTTGGACGTTTTTTGCTATTTCTGCGGAGAATTTTGGTAAAAATCTGCGGATTTCTGCAGAATTATTTTGGGAGTATCATAACTAAAACCTTAATATGTGAAATAAAAAATTAAAACTTTTTAACTTGTATTTAATGTTTAAAATGCAAATCCAATTAGATTAACTGTAAATAGTTAACTTTAAGTAAATAAACAGAATAATGATGGGCTAAAAATCTGCGGAAAATCTGCGGAAAATCTGCGGAATTCTGCGCGCGCAGATTCCGTGTGGGCCTACCTATAATGCAATTCTTAACCGTAAACAAACTGAAAAAAAAACTGAATTATGAAATACAGAACCTGTTAATTAACTGATATTTTTTTACAGTGCATCCCAAATACTCCACATAACAAATTGTTTCTGTGTACCCCAACAAGGAGCCCATTTAATTGATTTAGCTTTATTGTCTTTTTAAATGATGATTCCCTCTATGATGGCAATGCTCATGTGCATTGAGGTGACAGAGTTAAGCATCAGCCTATCCAAGAATGACGTCAAAGACAATGAAGGAACCTCCTGTTTATTTATACTGACAGAACCCAGGGATCCTCATGCAGTCATGCCCTTCAGCCGCAGCTGGACTCTCCTCCTAACAGCTGTTCAATCGGTGGATCCTGCTCTCTTATCTCCGAGTCAAACGTTCAGCTCACCCGCAAACAAGCAGTTATCAGCGTACCCTGGGGGAAATGATGTCAGAATTAGGCTTTCCTCGTTGGCCAGAGTTATGGATGCCTTACATATTAACTCTTTCATAGACATTCTGTGACATTTAATTTGAAGATCATTTTTCTTTATTTCGAATATGAGGAAATGATGAAGCAACGAATGCTGGGGTTTTATCCCACCCCTTGGGCCTCAGGCCAGTGAGCCAGATGGGCTTGTCCCAGCTCCAGGGGTTTTCTATTAAGATTTGACATTATGGAGATCAGTTTACACAGCAGTGGCCCAACACCATCAACTATCTTACAAACAGAAAGTAAAAGCATATTTCTCACAGGCAACAAGGCATGTTTTTTGTTACAATCTGTAAACAATGGATTATCTTATGTGATTTATTTGTGCTTAGGTTCAAATCAAGCAGTTCTTCATCCTTGCTACTGCAAAGTTCGCTTAGATTTGGTCCAGTTTAGGGATTCTGACTATAAATTACTGTGCAATATGTCAGCCAATTGTTGTTAGTATACTGGTAGACTGTTAGGTTACATTGTAAAAATCTGTTACATGGTTAAGAGTAAATTTCCTTCATGTACAAGGCAAATAACTGTAAGTGTGCCATAAAGTCATAAAACCAGTCATACTGTAAGTGTCTTTTGTTAAATGGAGGTTTTTGCATCAACTGAAAATATGCTTTACATTAATATATGATTTGTTAAGATAGAACAATATTAGGGCAATGTACTGTATGTGAAAATATGGAATCTGAGGGTTCAAACATATCTTCGTGCTTAGTGCTTAGAAATGCATATCGCCTAAAAAAAATATACAGAATTATTAGCCCCCCTTTGAATTTTTTTTTCTTTTTTAAATATTTCCCAAGTTATGTTTAACAGAGCAAGGAAATTTTCACAGTATGTCTGATTAATATTTTTTCTTCTGCAGAAAGTCTTATTTTTTTTTTTTCGGCTAGAATAAAAACAGTTGTTCAATTCAATTCAATTCAATTCATCTTTATTTGTATAGCGCTTATACAATGTAGATTGTGTCAAAGCAGCTTCACATGGAAGATTATAGTGAATTGAAACAGTGTCTGTTCAGTTTTCAGCGATTAAGTTCAGTTCAGTTTAGCTCAGTTCAGTGTGGGTTAATAATCACTACTGAGAGTCCAAACACTGAAGAGCAAATCCATCGATGCGCAGCTCTACAGATCCCGAACCATGCAAGCCAGTGGCGACAGCGGCGAGTAAAAAACTTCACTAATTGGCGAAAGTGAAGATTTAAAAAACCTCGAGAGAAACCAGGCTCGGTTGGGCACGACCATTTCTCCTGTGGCCAAACGTCTTGTGCAGAGCTGCAGTCTAGGCGCATGAAGCTGGACCTCAGCGAAGACTCGTCTGTCCTTGGAGCGTCACAGGGGACAGTCTCAGGCTCTCACTCCACGATGACCACCACAGCAGCTGCTCAGGATACGGCCTGGTCCAGAAAACCTTAGGATCATCTCGTCACTGGTCTTGGATCACATCAGTGGCACTGCATAGTCTGAGGGCCTCGGGATGAGAACCCCCAGGTGGAAATACAGAATAAGGAGAATAATTAGCGTAGCTGCTGTTCATAGTGTATATAAACAAGAAGCAAAATCATGTGTGGGGCACATCATGCGTCATACCGTTATGTGCTACACTGAGTGTACGCTTTGCTAAAAAGATAGGTCTTTAATCTAGTTTTGAAGAGCGAGAGTGTGTCTGAGCCTCGGACATTATCAGGAAGGCTATTCCAGAGTTTAGGGGCCATAAATGAGAAGGCTCGACCTCCTTTACTCGACTTTGATATTCTAGGTACTACTAGAAGCCCTGAGTTTTGAGATCTTAAAGAGCGGGTTGGGTTGTAGCGAGACAGGAGGTTGGTTAGATAAACAGGAGCTAGATTATTTAAAGCTTTATAGGTAAGGAGTAATATTTTAAATTCAATACGAAACTTAACAGGCAGCCAGTGTAAGGAGGATAAAATTGGGGTGATATGATCATATTTTCTAGATCTGGTAAGAACTCTGGCAGCTGCATTTTGCACTAGCTGAAGTTTGTTAATAGAGGATGCTGGGCAACCAGCAAACAGAGCATTACAGTAGTCTAGCCTAGAAGTCATGAAAGCATGGACTAGCTTTTCTGCAT
The DNA here is from genome assembly GCA_903798195.1 of Danio kyathit. NCBI lineage: Eukaryota > Metazoa > Chordata > Actinopteri > Cypriniformes > Danionidae > Danio > Danio kyathit. The sequence continues at coordinate 24,026,580 of LR812534.1, read as the reverse complement.
CTGATATGGATAGCATACTTCGCAATTTAGCGATATTTCTTAGATGAAAGAAAGCAGTTTTTGTGACATGGGATATATGATTTTCGAATGTTAAATTGCTGTCTAATATCACACCTAGATCTTTTATAGTAGAGCTAACGCTAACTTTGTATCCCTCTAATTGCAGGTCGAGTTGGAACTGCTGTGTAGAGGATTTAGGCCCGATAAGTAATAATTCTGTTTTGTCTGAGTTTAAGAGAAGAAAATTGTTGGTCATCCAGTCTTTAACATCTTTGATACACTCGGTTAGCTTAGACAGTTCGGACATCTCATCAGGTTTAGTTGAAATGTATAATTGAGTATCGTCTGCATAGCAGTGAAAGCTGATCCCGTGTTTTCTAATAATGTCTCCCAGGGGAAGCATGTATATTGTAAACAGCAAAGGGCCTAAAACTGATCCTTGAGGGACCCCGTACTTTACTGGCCTGACTTGTGAAAGCTGTCCATTAATATTCACAAACTGGTAGCGATCAGCTAAGTATGACCTAAACCATTGAAGGGCCTGACCTTGGACACCTGTAGAATTTAAGCGGTCTATGAGAATATTGTGGTCAATGGTGTCAAATGCGGCGCTAAGATCGAGTAGAACTAACAGTGAGACGCACCCCTGGTCAGCAGCTAAGAGTAAATCGTTGGTTATTTTTACTAATGCAGTTTCTGTACTGTGATGAGGCCTGAAACCTGACTGAAACACTTCGAAAATATTGTTTGTCTGCAGAAAGGAGCATAATTGGGTAGAAACAACTTTTTCTAGTATTTTAGACATAAACGGAAGATTTGAAATAGGCCTATAATTAGCTAAGTTGCTCGGGTCCAGTTGTGGTTTCTTAATAATAGGCTTAATAACAGCTAGCTTGTAAGGATTTGGAACGTGGCCTAAAGATAAAGAAGAGTTGATAACATTAAGGAGAGGTTCTCCTATAACAGGTAGCAGCTCTTTCAGTAATTTTGTTGGAATTGGATCTAACATACATGTAGCTGATTTAGAACTATTTATAACTTTATCTAGCTCTTCCTGTTCTATGATTTTGAAGCATTGTAGGTTATTTTGATTCAGTGAAAATATTTCTGCATCTGGAGTATGAGGTGGTGCAGAAAGTTTAACATTTTCTATTTTCTGTCTAAAGCCTTCTATTTTATCACTGAAAAAATTCATGAAGTCATCACTACTGATTTGCGGTGGGACATTTTGTTCTAAAGATGATCGATTATTTGTTAGTTTAGCAATGGTGCTAAATAAAAATCTAGGATTGTTCTGATTATTTTCAATCAGTTTGCGGAGGTGCTCGGCCCTGGCAGATTTAAGAGCCCTCCTATAGCTGGACATACTGTCTTTGTACGCAATTCTAAAAACCTCTAAATTAGTTTTTTTCCATTTACGTTCCAGAGCACGGGTTGCTGTTTTGAGAGCGCGAGTATGATTATTGTACCATGGTGTAGTTTTATTCTCTCTAGCCTTTTTTAATTTGATGGGTGCCACAGTATTAAGTGTGTTAGTAAATATGGCATCCATATTGCTGGTTACTACATCAAGGTCATTTGCGTTTGCGGGTGTATTTCGAAATAAGGAAAGGTCAGGTAAGTTATTTATGAATTCATCCTTGGTGGACGGAACGATAGTCCTACCAGGGCGGTACATTGGTGCAGATCTGCTAATTTCAGGTAGACGCAGCTTATATAGTAAGAGGTAGTGGTCTGTAATATCATCACTTTGTGGTATAATGTCTACATCAAAGACCTCGATTCCGTAAGACAATATTAGATCTAATGTATGCTTTAAGCAATGGGTTGGACCGACAGCATTTTGTTTTATCCCAAGTGAGTTTAATAGATCCATAAAGGCGAGCCCTAGTGTATCATTGGAGTCATCTACGTGGATGTTGAAGTCTCCTACAATTAGTATTTTATCAGTTTTAACTAGCAAGTCAGAAATAAAATCAGAAAACTCTTTTAGAAAATTGACATAGGGTCCTGGGGGTCTATATATGGTGATTATAACGAGAGATAACATAGATTTTTGCATAATATCCGGTAGCAGAACATTAAGAGCTAATAACTCAAAGGAGTTAAACATAAGTCCCTTTTTCTGATTAACATTAAGAATATCACTAAAGATTGATGCAACTCCACCACCACGGCCAGTATGACGAGCTTCATGCTTATATGTGAATCCTGGAGGAGTTGCTTCATTTAAGCTAATATAGTCATTTTGTTTCAGCCAGGTTTCAGTAAGACAGAGTGCATTTAGATTGTTATCTGTTATTATTTCATTAATGATAAGTGTTTTAGGTGCTAGTGACCTGATGTTTAGGAGACCAAGCTTAACGAAGTTTGTATTATCACTTTTTATTGGATTTTCAGCTTTTATTCTTAATAGATTTTTTCTAGAGCACACAGTACGTTTAATTGTTGGTCTAACACGAGGAACAGACACAGTCTCTATGGGGTAAGCTAGACATGTGTTACTGTAATTTAAGTGGGTCGAACAAGAGTCTATATGGATAAAATGTGAATTTTGTGAATTTTTACTTACTAGTCAGACAGAGCGAAGCATCTTAGAGATGTTGTCCGACAGCAGTTCCGCTCCAGCTCGACTAGGGTGCAGGCCGTCCGGACGGAAAAGCCTAGGGCGCTCCCAGAAAAGATTCCAGTTATTGGCAAAGAGCAGTTTCTGTTCATTACACCATGTTAATAGCCATTCATTCAGAGCAAAAAGTCTACTGAACCTTTCGTTTCCTCTGCGGTAGGTAGGAAGCGGTCCTACCTACCTACCGGATGTTCATATAACATCCTCTTTTACTTAACTTTCTAATCATTTTGGCAAAAAAAATCTATTATTTTGAGCCATACAATGTATTTTTGGCCATTTCTGAAAATATCAGTTGTTAATTTTTTAAAAGCCATTTTAAGGTCAAAATTATTAGCCCCTTTAAGCTATTTTTTTCCCGATAGTCTACAGAAAAAAACCATTGTTATACAATAACTTGCCTAATTACCCTAACCTGCCTAGTTTTCCTAATTAACCTAGTTAAGCCTTTAAATGTCACTTTAAGCTGTATAGAAGTGTCTTGAAAAATATCTAGTCAAATATTATTTACTGTCATCATGGCAAAGATAAAATAAATCAGTTATTAGAAATGAGTTATTAATACTATTATGTTTAGAAATGTGTTGAAAAAAATCTTCTCTCTGTTAAACAGAAATTGGGGGAAAAAATAAACAGGGGGGCTAATAATTCAGGCGGGCTATTAATTCTGACTTCAACTGTATATATTGTGTTCATATAACATCCTCTTTTACTTAACTTTCTAATCATTTTGGCAAAAAAAATCTATTATTTTGAGCCATACAATGTATTTTTGGCCATTTCTGAAAATATCAAGCCAGGCTCATTCTGAAAAAATACCTCTATACGTTTCTAGAGACCGTCAAATACATCCCAGGAGGTATGTTTTTTGCAGGTTTTGTTTTCGCAAATCCACGAGAGGCCGCTGTGTATGCTTTTTGAGATCTCAAATTTTTGTCATGAGTGCCATTCACGCCTGCTGTTCTCTTGTAAATCCTCCAGAGGCCGACTGTTTGACCAAATAACCGACTGACTGATCGATAGACTGACCCACCCTCCCCCTTCCCTAAACCCAAGCAATAGTGTTTTAAAAAGCACAGATTGACCCGCCCACCCACTTCCCTAAACCCAACCGACAAATTTAGAAAGCAATTCAAAAAAAGAAAAGCCCCAGTCTGATTTTTACCACGTTTTACCACATTCTCACCATGTTATTTACTTGTTTATTTTATTTATTGGCTTCTGTTTTTGTCTTACCTGCTTTCTGCAACCGTTCTTCACCAGACTCAAACCCCATTGTCCTGGTCATCTCCTATCTGTGCCTCAAGTCCACCGATGTACATGGCGAGCTAACTGGACAAACTGGTAACATCCGGAAAATCGTCCTTACGGAGGTAAGCGGTCAGCTGGTAAGCGCGAAAAGGAACGACATCATAATTCACGATCTCCAGAAATGTATATAGGGCTACGTTTTCAGAATGAACCCATGCTGGAAAATATACTTGTGCAACATAAGAACATAAGGTATTATTGTTGTGACAATGGCAGTGGTGACGACATGAAGACAGAGTAGATCCAAGTGCAAGAAGTTTAATAGTTCTCAGCAAACAAATCCCAATCACAAGGCTGAATCGTAGTCAATTAAGCAGGAAAGATTCTGATTAATAAAGAGTCAGTCCAGCAAGGCAGTCAAGTCAAAATCAGTAATCCAAAAAGCAGTAGTCAAAAAAACAGACACAATGGTCATAACAGAAAGGCCAAAATAATGGGAAAATGCTTGGTAAGGCAGCAGATACTGGCAATACTTCGCAGTGAGTGTTTGATGTGGCCAGGTTAATATGGCCACCAAACAGGAAGTAACCAATGAAGAACGCAGTCAGAATTTGGGCAAGGGGTGGCTGGCTGGATGAACGGTTACTAGTCCTGTGTCACAATTGACTTTCTCGGAATTCTTTGCGTGAAAACCTGACTTTTTATGTTTTTTAATTGACATGGCTCTTATATGGTTCTTTTTGTTTTTCTCATCAGGGATGCAGATTAGATTTTTATGTTACATCTAATGTTGATAAATATTGTTTATTGCAATACTTTAGTGCCATGTGCTTCCAATTATTATCATTCTCTGCTAAACAAAAAACGTCTGTTCACCTTTAGTTAAAAAACGTATTCATACAATGTAGGTGCTGACCAAGAATACTTTTTACCTCATGCATGTACTTCATAGTTTTTTTTTTTTCCATATGGCTTTAATATTATTCAATGCACAATATACAAAAGCAAATTGAATTTGGTACTGCAGAAACGATGATGAATGATATGAAGTTTAAACTATGATGCTTATAAAACCTTACTAGAATACTCTTGACCAAACATATCATAATTCATTGTTGTGTAGCATTTGCATCATTGCAACAATTGGCATGAAGCTAGACACACTCTTGCCACTTGTTCAAACTACTTATTTGAAGTGAGCTGAAGCAACACTCTTTTTTTTTTTTGTAGAAACCATGATAAATCAATAGGGCACTTAGATGTGCTGATCAGCTACTTTTGGCTGTTCCATGCACAAGGTTAAAAACCAGGGGGGACCTTGCCTTTGCTGTGGTGGCTCCCTAACTCTGGAATAATTTGCCTCTCCATGTTAGACAGGCCACAACCCTTTCTGTTTTTAAATCTAGTCTCAAAACCCATTTTTACTCTTCGACATTTAAAACCATAATGAGAGTCTTATGTCTGTTGTATTTGTCCTTTGTTTTAGATGGTGTACTGTATGTGTGTACAGCACATAGATAAGCACTTATTGTTTTTAAAAAGCGCTTTATAAATAAACATTGACTTGACGACTTGAATATAATTTGAATTCAAACATATGAGGGATTAAGTGTAGTAATAATGTATAAGTAACATTTAAAACATTGGCTTTTTTCATATTCAGTCATGAAAAACAATGTTTTGAGTTTAAACAGACCTGGGGTGTGATAATAGTAGACAGATTTGAATGTGTTATGAGGGTTGAACAAATTATCCATAATCTGTCCCCTAACGTCCAACAGCCCTTAACTCATTAACATAAGAGCAGGTCAGTGTTGGGCCACTGATGCACAGAGTGCCATTATTTTGCAATATAATGGCAAACAGCTCTTGAGCCAAATATTTGACACCTGTTTGGTATTTGGTTCACCACATGTTATGCCCGAAAGAGTGACATAGATGAAACCAACCAGCTGCATGTTTGGAACATTTCAGCACCTTTTAAGTAAAACATTATTTTGCTTTTGGAGCCAAATTTAGATGCAAAAAAATCCAATTTTGTATTATTGTATTAATTATTAATTATTTAATTAATGTCAATTACAATAACAAAAACTGATACTGAGAAACATATCTGGAGGACAGTTTGTTTTGTATTGTAAACACTTTGTGCCAGGATTTTTTGCAGTGCATAAACTGCTGTGAGAATAATAGTCACTTAAAGTGACAGTAACCTGATGCATACAATTTAATCAAACAAACTGAAGAGTTATGATACTGTGCTGCACTTTTTCAAATGATTGCTTGTAAATTTTAAAACTGAAATTACTTGCATTTTGATTAAATTAATGTATGTTCTTAACTGCCAGCAATTTGTATTTTATTATGATACATTGGTAATACATTGCAATAAGGTTGTCAATGTTAGTTAATATATTTATATTTGAACATGATCAAACAATAAACAATACATTGATTACATGATTTATTCATTTATGTGTGTAGCAATAGTTTTAAAAAATATATTTAATTTGAAGAGATACAGTTGAAACCAGAAGTTTACATACACTGTATAAAAAGGCACATAACCATTAAAAAAAAAAGTCAGATGTTAATGTGACTGAACCTTTTCTCTTTTATTTAAGTTAGGATTATCAAATTTGTTTCTGTTGTGCTTAATAGCAGAATAATGAGGGAGATTTTTTTTTTGAGAAATTGTTATAACTTTTCTTGAAAGTAAAGTTTACATACATTAAGATTCAAGAGTTCGCACTTAGATATTGTTTGACAAATGTTAGCTGGTTTGGCATGCTGTCCCGGGAGAGAACCCTGAGCTCGGAGATAGTTGAGCCCAGGGCTCCCGCCTGGTCGATAGAGCGTATCAGGGGAGTACGAGATCAGGTGGTTCTCGAGAGCTCCCCGTGATAAGAGAGAGGCGAAGGGGTGGATGGGGGGTTTCTTCGAAATGAAGATAAGGGAGTGATTATTCCTAGGCTACTTATAGTGAGCTTGAATCGATCTGATTGGCTAGCTAATGATTGTGGATGAGGGATCAGCCGTGGTCAATAATATCACGTGTTCCTCTCGAAATTAGTTTATGAAACTTCACTTCAAGAGTTCGCACTTAGATATTGTTTGACAAATGTTAGCTGGTTTGGCATGCTGTCCCGGGAGAGAACCCTGAGCTCGGAGATAGTTGAGCCCAGGGCTCCCGCCTGGTCGATAGAGCGTATCAGGGGAGTACGAGATCAGGTGGTTCTCGAGAGCTCCCCAAATGCATGAGACTCGGGACAGCAGCCGTATATTCGAAGAAACTCCCCAAAAGGCTAAATGCTATATCCGGCTGCTGGATATAGTGGTTTTGAGAAGGAAGGGTAAAGAAGGCTCCTGCGGGAGCAAAGGGTGGTACAGGCTCCTGCGGGAGCCTGAGCAGGGTTGGCGTGGGCGCTAAGATCTCCTGCGGGAGGAGAGGCTCGGGGAGACCCCTGCGGGGGTCAGAGCTGAGGGCGGGAATCCTGCCAGAGTCAGATAAGTGGGGGGGAGTGAGGACTCCGGCTGGATAGGGGGGTGAAGGGGGCATGGGTGGGGGGGGTATGGACTCCGGGGGAGTCGATTGCTCGAGGAACTCTCCTGGAGGAGATAGAGCTGGGAGATGGCAGCACTATATATAAATATATATGTATATGATGAATATAAATATATATATATATAATGGGGTAATCTAGGGCCTAGGGAGGGGCATTTATTGACTCCTGCGGGAGTCGAAGCTCGTGGGCACTCCTGCGGGAGATGGAGCTGTATGTGCCGTCTCCTGCTGGAGTCGGGGAAGAGGAGTGGCGGGTGGAGACCCCAGCTGAAGGGTGAGTGGCGGTTGGGCGATGACCCCTGCGGGGGTCAGGTGCTCGGGATTGCTCCTGCGGGAGCTGAGCTTGAGGGTGGCAGCACTATATATAAATATGTATTTATATGAGTATATAGATACGTATATATATAATGGGGTAAACTAGGGCCTGGGGGGGCGATGCGGACTCCTGCGGGAGTCGAAGCTCGTGGGCACTCCTGCGAGAGATAGAGCTGTATGAGCCGTCTCCAACTGGAATTGGGAAAGAGGAAGGGCGGGTGGAAACCCCAGCTGGAGGGTGAGTGGCTGTTGGGCGGTGACCCCTGCGGGGGTCAGGTGCTCGGGAATGCTCCTGCGGGAGCTGAGCTTGGGAATGACGGCACTATATATAAATATGTATTTATATGCGTGGGTGCATATAGATATATATATATATAAAACTAAAAATGAGCAAAATAAATATAAAATAAAATAAATATGAGTATATAAGCTAGGGCCGGGGAGGGGCGGTGACAGACTCGTGCTCGAGTCGCAGCTCGGGTAGGTAGAGCTAAGGTGGCCAGCTCCAGTAGGAGTCGGGGAAGGTGAGGGGGCGGTGGAGATTCCTGCTGGAGGGTGACGGGCGAAATTGGTGCTCAGGGGGTGTTCCTGCGGGAACCAGAGCGTGAAAGTGGCGGCACTATATATAAATCCATATTTATATACGTGGGTGCATATAGATATGAATTTATATAAATGAAACAAAACAGAGGAAATAAATAAGATTTATTATATATCATTATTAATAATGATATATAATATAAAAGCTATGGCCGGGGGAGGGGCAGTAGTGGCTTCGGCGGCGGGAGTTGGAGCCGTGGGAGGGGACCAACAGGAGTCGGGTGGTAAAGGAGGGGAGTAGTGAAGACTCCTGTGGCAGCGGCCGGGGGGGGACGGGGGGGCGGGGTGACGGGGGGGGGCATGGGTGGGCCGAACTCCGGCGGGAGTTAGGTGAGTGAATAGGGGAGAAGGCTGAGTAAAACTCAGAGCTGGAAGGAAGAAAGAGGGTTAGATGGCTGGGTCGTGCCCTTGCCCTTGGGAAGCTGATGAGGCTGGATCGTGCCCTTGTCCTTGAGAGTTTGGGGCTGGATACGTACTCACACACATACACATACGTACGTACATACATATACACATACATCTATACGTACACATATATATGTATATGCATATACGTATAAAAAAAAAGGGGTCGTGCTCGAGCCCTTAGTCTAGAGGATGGCATTAACTGGTTAGATGGAGAAGGGAGGTTAGATGAGAGTCAAAGGGAAGGAGTAAAGTGCTAGGAGAAAACAGCGGAAGCACTCAATGCTAGCAGGGGGAACAGAAAGATGAGGTGATAGGTGAGGCTCTTGCGCGAGCCGAAGCTCTTGTTGACTCCTGCGGGAGTAGAAGCTCAGGTTAGACCCCTGCGGGGGTCCCGGCTGTTGGGTGGGATGGTAAGCATAGCAGAGCTTGGAAACAGAAAGGAAGATACGTACATACGTACATACATACATACATACATACATACATACATACATACATACATAGACGCGCACACACACGCATGCATGCATATAAACACACGTACGTATACGTACCTACATACACGTACATGCATACACATATAGGCACACATGTTCGTACTCGCATACATACACATACATGTATATTTGCATACGCATACACATGTGAAGACAGAGTCGTGCTCGAGCCCTTAGTCTGGAGTATGGCATTAGCTGGTTAGATGGAGGAGGGAGGTTAGATGAGAGTCAAAGGGAAGGAGTAAAGTGCTAGGAGAAAACAGCGGAAGCACTCAACGCTGGCGGGGGAAATAGAAAGATGAGGTGATAGGTGAGGCTCTTGCGAGAGCTGAAGTTCTTGTTGGCTCCTGTGGGAGTCTAAGCTTAGGGTGATGTTAAGATGGAGGAAGGAGGTTAGGTGAAAATCAAAGCAAGGAGTAAAGAGCTAGTAGGAAACAGCTAAAGCACTCGATGCTGTCGGGGGAAACAGGAAGGTGAGGGGATAGGTGAGGCTCTTGCGAGAGCCGAAGCTCGTATTGACTCCTGCGGGAGCCATGAGTTTATGATGTTAAGGTGGAGGTGTCATTTCTGGAAACGGAGGGACAGGCGTTGGGTTGGGGTCTGCTTCTGGAGCCAATGACGAGATTTTCTGGAAAGAAAAACATGTCAGTTATTTGGTTTGCAACATGGCACATATTCAGCAGACAAGATAAATTGCTTTTTAGTTGATGTCAATATGAGACGCCTTAAAAACGGCGTTTAAAGGTGGTGAATAGGAATGCCTTTTTAATGCATTGTACTGTGGCTTCCTTAATCTGAATTTTATTAAATAGAATCCTTTGTTAAAGAGTTTGTGAGTTGCACAGCTTATGGGACTAATACATGACATCTTGAAGGGTGGGGCAGAGAGCGGTCCAATCATAAAGAGGTTGTCGATCTCTTTTTATAAGATGATCGTCAGTTGCAGATTTTGCAGTAGCTTTAGAATGCATGTAGAGTGTGACAGGTTGGATGAGGGTCAGCTTCTGGTGCCGGCTGTCAAGAACTCTGGATTGAGAAACTATTACAACAAGATACATGTATGGCGGACACAATGAATTGTTTTTAGCTGATATTCATGCGAGGAGTCTTAATGAGGGCATGGGCAACTGTGGAAGCGCCTTTTGTTAATGCATGGTATGATAGCTTTGTAGATGCAATGCGAAGATGATTGAGGTGGGCATTCGACCCCCCGCAGGAGGGCAGATGGGTGGAGAGCTGAAGATATGGGGCGTGGCTTTTCTAGTGCTCCTGGAAGTGCCTCTTGAAGACAGAGTAGGTGAAGTGGTAGTGGAGTGGAGTTTGAATGTTTAAAATGCAAATGTATCTAAACAGAGTCAATGGATGAAACGTTGCTCCGTTCGTCAGGAATATCCTCCCGTTCATAGCAGTCAAGCGGGAAGTTTGTTTCTTTGCCATCTTACATCCAACCGACTTGCTATTTATGAATTCACATATGACACTAGTATATGAACATATGAGTCACTGGCATATTACAATTGGATAGCCTTTAAGTGTTGCTGTGGTTGCGGTTCTGATTCTAAATGAATGACTAGTGAATGATTCTGGTGGGAAGCCTGAATGGTGGAGGACTGCTTTGAGGTGCTTTTGGGACCTAAACGTGTTACTGGGTGGTTTGTGTCATCTATAAAAAGGGGGGAGAGGGTACTTAAGCTTGTTACTGTAATTTCGGAGCATCCGAGAACTCCCAAGGCAAGAATAAACGTTGCATCTAAAGTATGTTCTGTATGGAAAGATAGGTAGCTATCCTGGATGTGGAAATGCATATGGAAGTATGTTGTGTATAATAGGCAACCATGTAGTTCGGGGGGCGGGGCAGGGGGGGGGGGGGGGGGGTTTGGATGCCTTAGTGAAAAGGCTGGTATAGAATCAGATGTGGAACCAAACGTTAACTTGGATAGCTTTGATAACGGTGGATGGACGTGTTTGTGGATGGAGATTGTGATGAATAAACTAGTTGGAAGCGGGGAATTCAGGGAATGAAGTGTTGTACGGGGAATTAAAATGTTTGAAAGTTTTCTGTGCAGTGAGGAATTGTGATGTTCTAGGTGTATTTCCTAAAATATAAATATATATGGATGATTCGAAATGTGTATGCGGAGATTATGGGGATATCATCTCCTAGGGAGGGATGGGGCTCTACTTCTGGATCCGGTTTCTGGAAATAAAAGCAAGAGAGAGTGTCAGCAATTAGTTATGAAACCAGGAACATGTACAATAGTTATAATGAATTGTTATTTGGCTGAAGTCCAAATATAGTGGTGGAGAGCATTATTAGAGCGGGAGAATGATAATGCCCTCATTAATGCGATAAACAACGGCTTAGTTGTAGCAGTGAGAATCTTGGAGGCGGGCCATTCATTTCTCCGCTATATGGACCGTCAGTAGCGAGCCGGAAACCGTAGTAATGTACCCCGAAGCCTGCGGCGGGGGTGGCGTCTGTGTAAAGGTGGATATCAACTAGGGATGGAATTAAATTGTTGTAAAATGAGCAGCTGTTCCAGTGCTTAAGGAAGTGTCAGCCAATCAGATTGCTGTATGCAAATGCGCCAGCTCAGACAATGGCCTATTACTGACTAGTTTCATTGGCTGACGTTGCTATGATGGTCGCCCTCTGACACGCCCTCTGTCAAGCGTTTACGCTCGAGCCCCGTGTGAACGGGGCGTAAGCAGGTAGCACATCAGAAGCGCCGCTCGCGACGCGCAGCGTAAAGCCATACATTTAGAATTCTAAACATGGATTTTCAGGGTGCACGCGCCTGCGCCGCGGCTCAGGACGCTGTTCGTATTCTGCCGTGCCACGGAGCGCTATTTGGAGTCTCCGTTTTAAGTCACCTGTGAAGGTGCGTGTCTGGTGTTCAATACTATCGATAGTCATGTGCGTCCCGTGTCGCGGCGCGTCCGTAGCGCGACACCCCTCAGGCCTGGTTCGTTACGGCCAAGATCGGATAGAGAAACATTGTCATCTTTTCCCGATGCTGAGCGGAGTTTCTGTGACTGTTATTGGTTGGAGATGAGAGACGTGTGAAGACGCTGGAAGAGGTAAGTGGCGTTTAAAGTAAATTGGGGTGTTGAGTTCTGGCTGGAGTGGAGCGGATAGGCCTTTAGCCTCTTGCTAGAGCCTCGGTCTTGAGCCGATTTCCAGGCTGAGCTGGGTGTTGTTGAACGGGGCTGGTGATTCAGGGAGAGCAGAGTTTTCTTTTCTGTCCGGGTCTGCGTTGTTGCTGTTGATGTGTTTGCCGCCGCTGTTGTAGTTTATTGTTGTTGGTGGAGATGGTGGTAGTATGATGCTGTAGTAGATGGGAGGTTGGTTTGTCCGTGAGTAGCTTTCGGAGGAGCTGGAGCAGACCTGTCGTTAGCTTCTTCGAAATGAAGATAAGGGAGTGATTATTCCTAGGCTACTTATAGTGAGCTTGAATCGATCTGATTGGCTAGCTAATGATTGTGGATGAGGGATCAGCCGTGGTCAATAATATCACGTGTTCCTCTCGAAATTAGTTTATGAAACTTCACTTATTATGCCTCTGATGATGGTGTCAAGGTTTTGGAAGTTTCTGATTGGCTAACTGACAACATTTGAGTTAATTGGTGGCACAACTGTAGAATAGTATTTTAGGGAAAACCTCAAACACACTGCTTCCTTGTGGCTGACAAGATGGGAAAATCAACAAGCCAGAATCAACAACAAAAGCCAGATTACAATTTGCTAAATTACACTGGGAAAAAGACAAATTTTTGGAGACATGTCCTGTGGTCTGATGGAACTAAGATTGAACTGTTTGGCCATAATGACCAGTGTTACATTTGGAGGACAAAGGGGAAAGCTTACAAGCCTAGGAACACCATCCCAACTGTGAAGTATGGGGGCGGCAGCATCATGTTGTGGGGCTGTTTTGTTGCAGGAGGGACTGGTCCACTTCACAGCATAGATGGCATCATGAAGAAAGAACATTATGTAGAAATACTGAAGCAACATCTCAAGACGTCAGCCAGGAAATTAAAACTTGGCCACAAATGGGTCTTCCAAACAGACCATGACTCTAAGCATACTGCCAAATTAGTTAAAGTGTGCTTTAAGGACAACAGAGTGAATGTTTTAGAGTGGCCATCACAAAGCCCTGAACTCAATCCTATAGAAAATTTGTGGGCAGAGTTTAAAAAGCTTGTGCGAGCAAGACAGCCTACAAATCTGACTCCGTTAACCCAATTCTGTCAAGAGGAATGGGCCAAAATTCCTTCAAACTATTGTGAGAAGGATACCCAAAACATTTGACCAAAGTTATACAGTTTAAAAGCAAAGCTAAAAAAAAATACCAAGGAAATGTATGAAAACTTTTGACTGTCTAGAAATTAATAAAAAATCCTCAAAAAAATTCTCTCAATATTCTGGCATTTAGCAAATGTAAATCATTTAGGTAATGTAGCCTAAAATAGTACACGGTTAGTATGATTTACCATCAGACATTTAAAAAAAAAAATGGTTATGTTTCTTTTTTTAGAGTGTATGTAAACTTCTGGTTTCAGCTGTATATTGTAACAGCATGGTGGCTCAGTGTTTAGTACTGTTGCCTTACAGCAAGGTCACTGGTTCGAGTCCCAGCTGAGCCAGTTGGCATTTCTGTGTGGAGTTTGCATGTGCTCGCCGTGTTCGCATGGGTTTCCTTCCAATGTGTGGCCAGTGTGTGTGTGAATGAATGTTTTCAAGTACTGGGTCGGGCTGGAAGGGTATTCGTTGCATAAAACATATGCCGAAATAGTTGGCAGTTCATTCCGCTGTGGTGACCCCTGATAAATCAGTGACTAAGCCGAAGGATAGCGAGGATATTGTAAATGCTTCCTGCCATTGAGTTTACTATTAACATAAAATCCTGCGAACATCTAACTTTCAAATTACATGTATTATTAATATTATGAGTGCTAATTGGTGTGTGTGGTTATTCGAATGGCTGTAATAGCAGTGTATGGGACTCTTGAGACCCGTTGTATTATTATGTTGACTTGTTGTTAAGGCGGGTTCCTCATAGTTACTGTTTTGATATCTAAGAAATGAGAGAATAAGTAGTGGAATGAAAACAGCTGCAAAACAGAAGTGTGTGTGTGTGTGTGTGTGTGTGTGTGTGTGTGTGTGTGATGCGTTTTCGAGGAAAGAGAAAGAAAGAGAAGATAATAATATACAGATACAGAAAACAAAATTAATGTCATCATGCTCCTCAAAGGAGAGTTTTAATCCATTTTTATGTCTTCTGGTTTTGTGGTTAAAGGTTTCTCTGTGTGTGAATGTTTTGTTAATGGGGCCAAAAGGTTGATTTAGCCAAACCACCCACACAACATTAAACCATAAACTCCCTTACATGGAAAAGTAATCATACGCAACCCAAGGATTTCCATGTCCCACAGCACAAACCTTTATTTCAGCGCACCAGGATTGTTGGCTGGTGATTGTGAATGTTTTGGCATGACTGTGGAATTGTTTGTCAGGTCCTTGAACAAACGAACTAATGTTTTTGATGGTTTAAATCATTCTCCAGGAAAAAGAGAGAGGATCCAAAGAGGGCAGACTTGTGAAATTTCAATACTTGGTACTGATGTACCAAGTTTCCGATTGCAAATTACATGAAAAAGCGATTTAAAATCAGTGATTTATAATCTTTTAGATTACAAATTTATGGTGATGTAATCTCATTACTTTTGGATTCCATTTAGATAACTTTCCTGCTAACCTATATAATGATGTAGGATAATATTGTACTATTTTGATGGATCTAAAGAAAATATTTGTTCTTTATCACCAGCAAGAGCTTTAACAGCTTATTTTTAAAGTGAAATGGATAAGCAGTCAATATTTTAAAAACACTAACAGTTGCTGATAGTAGCACTGAATAAAATCATAAGTAAAATATATACTTACAATTCAGTAAATTTAGAAATTGGCAACCTTTCAAAGACAAAAACATCACCTCTACATCCAATACTACATCCAAAAAAAACCCCACTAGATTTGGATAAGACAGAATAAAAAAAAAACATCAATCAATAGTAACATTGCAAATATGAAGAATCACAAAAATGTGTATTATGACAAAATATAACCATTAAAGAAAAGAAAAAAATATTGTTAATTTATCACCATTGTGTAAATAGCATGTAATCCATAAAAAGTAACTATTGTACTGTAATTACAAATACTTGATCTTTAGAATCTGATTATGTAATCCAGGTTACATGTAATCCATTACTACCTAGCTTGCTCTCTAATCACACACTTTTCTTGATATTAAACGGTCGCCACTGACTTCCTTGGTTTGGGACTTGTGGATTGGCGCATCATTGGATTTGCTCTTCAGTGTCTGGACTTTCAGCAGTGAAAATTAAACCACACTAAGCTGAACTAAACTTCAACTCTGAAAATGGCACTGAGACAGTTTCAATTTACTAGAACATCTATGTTAAGCTGCTTTGACACAATCTACATTTGTAAAAGCGCTATAGAAATAAGCATTAATTGAATTGAATGTTGACTGGCTTTGATATTGCAGTGCAAAACTGCCTTAAAGTTCCAATAAAATCAAAATGTAAGTTTTTTTGTTTATTGGGTATCTATAAACTAATGTACCCCAAAACAATGACATAATTAGTAACAACCAAAGGCTGCCAAACCAGGCTCATTGAAGATATGTGCCCATTTTTTTGGGGAAAGAAAAGAAAAGCCGAAAAGAAAATGAATTAATTCATTAGTCTGATCACTTTTTTTTTACATGTGAACCTAGACCATAAAGGGAATTATGTTTTCAGACACAAAAAGTGTCAGTTTTAAAAAATTGAGATGTATCCATAATCTTAAAGTTAAATTGCTGAATTAATTGATGTTTTTTTGTTTTTGTTTTTTTAGGGTGTGACAATATATGACCGAGACACAATTATTTTAAAATCTGACCATTCAAAAAATATATAATAATACCAATAATGGGCAGCACGGTGGCGCAGTTTGTAGCGATGTCACCTCACAGCAAGAAGGTCTCTGGTTCAAGCCCCGGCTGGGTCAGTTGGCATTTCTGTGTGGACTTTGCATGTTTTCCCCGTGTTCGCATGGGTTTCCTCTGGGTGCTCCAGTTTCCCCAACAAGTCTAAAGACATGCAGTATAAGTGAATTGGGTAAGCTAAATTGTCTGTAGTGTATGCGCGTATATCCTGTTCCTCCAGGTTGTGTGTTGAAGGTTGGGCTAATGACAAAACACCAATGTGGTGTGGCTAAATATCAACTTCAATATAAACAACCCTGGGAGCAAGTTATACTTATAATAATCAAAATGCTGAGAACATTCATTCATTCATTTTCATTTAGTCGGCTTAGTCCCTTTATTAATCTGGGGTCACCACAGCGGAATGAACCGCCAACTTATGCAGCACATTTTTACGCAGCGGATGCCCTTCCAGCCGCAACCCATCTCTGGGAAACATCCACACACACTCATTCCCACTCATCACTACGGACAAATTAGCCTACCCAATTCACCTGTACCGCATGTCTTTGGGGGAAACCAAAGCACCCGGAGGAAACCCACGCGAACGCAGAGAGAACATGCAAACTCCACACAGAAACGCCAACTGACCCAGCCGAGGCTCGAACCAGCGACCTTCTTGCTGTGAGGCGACAGCACTACCTACTGCGCCACTGCGTCGCCATGCTGAGAACATTGCTGCCTAAATGAAGTGCTTACCAATGCACCTTTATACGTGAAAATTGGATTTGATATATTTACAGTATGAAATTAATTATTTTAAAAATCTTCCTGGAACATGACCTTTACATAACATTCTAATAATTTTTGTCATAAAAGAAAAAAATATATAATCTGGATCCATACAATGAATTTCTAATTATTTCCAAATCTATACCCATTCAACATAAGATCATATATAACAGGATCATATTTTTACAGGACTAAACAACATAAATATCTGTTACGCTCAAAGCAATTTCAAGAGTTCACACTTAGATATTGCTTGATAATAATAGCAGGTTTGGCATGCTGTGGCGGGAGAGAACCCTGAGCTCGGAGATAATTGAGACCAGGGCTCCCGCCTGGTCAATGAGCATGTGAAGGGTTACGAGATCAGGAAGTTCTCAAGAGCAACCTCCTGGTACAGGAGGAAAAGAGGAGATAGGGTGGATGGAGGGATTCTTCAAAAAACAAAGACGAGGGAGTTAAGCCGGGTCACACTAGAGTTTGAGCATGTGAAATTCTGTCGCACGGCGCTGCGAAAAGGGGCAGGATTAAACAAGATGATTAGACATTAAAAAAAGCAAGCGATTGGTCCATGTTTTAAATTTCTGTCCAGAGAGGTCATGTTTTGATCTTCGATTGGTCTAATGCAATCATTTGATGCGATTTTGCAGGTCAGAGTTCACCAAGCTTGAACTTTGCAATGCAGCGAACTGCGAAAGTTGCCGCACGACCTTGCGTTTCTGGTCTGACGCATTCACGTGCGTATGAATAGAAGTCTATGGGAAGAAAAGTCCAGTGTGACCGCAGCTTAATGCTAGTGGGCTATTTATAGTGGGTTTGGAGTGATCTGATTGGCTTACTAATGATTACAGATGAGAGACCAGCTGCGATCAATCATATCACGTGCTCCTCTTGAAATTAGTTTGTGAAACTTCACTTCAAGGCAGTTCTTAACATTTTCAATTTAGTGGTTAATTCTTATGAATTTAAATGATCTCCTTCATATATTTTCGTACAGTATGTTTTCGACCCCAATTATGGTAGTGGGACCTAGGGGCATGCATCAGAAAAAAGCGTGTTTTTGTACAAATGAAATTGTATGGATTTGCACAATTTAGCCACTTTTCTTTTCAGTACATAAAATTGTTTCCTTGTGTGATCAGGCTGCTTACACTAAATGATGATGAATCGTTATTTCACCAATGTTTAGAAATTTTAACTGTTAACTGAAACATTATAATGGACACTTTACTTGCATTTACTAAGCTATTGATATAACATCAATTTTGAACATTTAATTTTAAACAGACACCAACATTAAGACTTCTAGGAAGTATCACAATCAGTCATAATCATCCAAGAACATTGAAATGTTTGTAATATCAGCAATCTTCCCTAAAAGATCTGCCAGTTTTAGCTTCGGTCTTTATATTTCATCCAGAACCATAACAACACATTTTGGGTTAGGATTTCAAAGGAGGAGTTGACTTGACTCAAACAGACATACAGATGCTACACATGTTGGCGGTGAGCTCTCAATTGATTGCTATTGTTTACTCGTACATCTCACATTAAGACAACAGACCAGGATGTTTATGGGAAAAAATTAGTGTTGATGTATAGTCACGTATTCCTGTAATCGTTCAATCAAGATCTATTCAATTACCTTTGTGGCAAGTCAAACATCATGTAATGAAAAACATGTTTGCATTGTTTTGTGTAATGCACAGTTATAAAGTCTCTGGGAAAGATCGCAGGATTCGGAGAATTTGGCCATCGCTGTGGCTTCTCGGCAGCTCTACCTCTGGGTCTGCTTTTCCATGAATCCCGGCGGATCTCTTTATGATTCAGAGCCAACGGCCAACAGACTGGACCAGAGTGTGGATGTAAGTGTTTACAATTCGCACAAATGGCAGTTTTTCAAATAAGTACAAATGCGAAACATGACTAAAATCCCTGGTGATTCAATTGTTTTCTTTTCTCCCTCCAGTCTGGGTTATTCCAGTCTGCAGGATGCAACAGAACAAATCGAAAAGACCATCAAGATTTAACTGCAGAACATGAGGGAAAAACTCAAATCTCATATCTCATCTAAAGACTCTAAATAGCTCTCTTCATGTTTCCTGGAAATCCAAGATCTTATGTAAGAACATATTGCTGTACTACCAGAAGAAAAAGTAAAATGACTACTTTTAATAAATGCTTAGAGTCTGAATTATAGCTACTGTGTATTTAACGGATCACTTGAAGAAAATTATATGTGGCATCAGCAATCATCTAGATGAATTTGAAACCATATGTCATTATAAATACTCAAAAAAAGTCTTACAGAAACATAACAGACTGTGGATGAAGTGTCTCTCATCTTATCAAACTCAAAATGAGGGAAATGAATAGAGATTGAGGGAGACACAGTAGCCGAATGTGTAATATTTTTGGATTGCTTTAACCCTACTGTTGGATCCAACATTAACATTAGCCACGTGCCAAATGTGAGTAAAGATTAGCTTTGCTGAGTAAATGAAACAGAGTTACTGTCCCATTGGTCAGTAGAATTTCTAGGAATTGCAAAACAATGCATGGTTTAAACTGCCAAGTACTAAACTGTGTGTTTATGTGTTTTATTTCTTTATCAATATTTTCTCTTCAATTTCAAGAAACCAATGTGAAGAGATTCAACATTTTTACTGAACTTTTACCTCATTGGACAATTTCATGTATTTACATGCAATCCACTGTAAAAACCCAACAGTCAACTTTATCAAATGAAATGAGTGTAGTTAACTCAAAATTTACTGAAAGTTAATTCTACTCATTTGAAAAGAGTTTTGAGCTCAGTGTTAAAGGTAACGGGTTAATCAAATACCTTATTACTTCAACTTAAATGATGTAAGTTCACAGTACTCATGTAGATAAAAAATTTTTTAACTCAAATGGTTTGTACAATCGGTTTCCACAAACAGTTTGAGGTGCCTTAACTTATTGGGTTTTACAGTACTCAGTTGGTTTGAGTTCTCTTAGTTTATTGGGTTTTACTGTGCTCAAATTGCTTCATTTACTCAAATGGATTAAGTTCACAGTACTCATTAGGATTGGTTTTTGAACTTAAATGGTTTCTTGCAATCGGTTTCCTCAAACCGTTTGAGTTACCTTAACTTTTTGGGTTTTACAGAACACACAGGTAAAAAAAAATCTTGGCTTTAAGTGTTAAACTGATTTTGTAAATCAGTAAATAAATGCAGACCCAGACACATAGATCAAACACAAATGTCATGAAAACAATTTTACTATTATTTTCCCAATAGAATAACCAGTTTTTAGTGAAATACCAAACGCTTTACCACAATTTACTGTAGCCATGAACTGAAGCCATGCGTTTATATACCAAAACATCCAAAACAAGAATTATTTGATGAGAATAAATAATTATTAATAATAATTATTATTATTATTTAATTAATACTTAAATAATTATTAAACTATTATTTAAGATTGCAGTGCAGCCAGAAAATTTTACACTGCTAGGTTTTACATATTTGCCAGCAAAACTTTCTAAATGTTACATTATATTTACAGTGTTATTATTGTAGTTTATTTATAGTAAACACTGGTGCACAGTGAATAATAATAAATTTTGACTTGTGTTTTTCTTCTTTCTTGACAATCAAAATGCTGCTACCATTTTATTGGGAAAAAATCAATGACATCTTGACAGCATGAACACAGTAAGTATATTGTGGGCAACCTTACAATTACAGATAAAAGTACAGCATAAGACACCTAATAAAGAGTATGATCTATTTTTGTATATATACTAAATTTAATCCAGATTGAATCCACAGGATTAACTTTTCTCAATACAAACCTTAAACTATATACAAAATTGAGTTGCATTGTAAATTAGCACCAAGCCCTTGTTAGTGTTGGTTTTAAACAGATGCCAAGACCACTTAAGCCTGCAGTCAGAGGTGACAGAGCTGCAGAGATGAACCATTTTATCACCTTATTTTAGAGATGCTAAAATGGACCTCCAGCCAAGAGGGATTTGGGGTGAAAGGGTTATGTAAATGGAGTAATGACAAGTTTAGACAGCATGAAAGCTTCAGTCAACCGGTATGTTACTAGCTACTTTGATGAAATCATGATTTTATTGCACTCTTAAATTGTGCACTGTACACTCAAAATAAAAAGGGTTGTTTTAACAGAAATTGGGGTAAAATATGGACAAATACAACTGTTGGGTTAAATTTGAAATTATATATATTAACCAAGGGTTTGATTTTGTTCTTATGCTCGCACTAATTAGTTTGTCCACAAGGTGTGAAAAGTAGAAACAGAACAAGACCAACAACAAACTGAAAATTTCAAAAAACAAACATCACTGATAAAAATAAACAATTGTGAGAGGTGATTAAAAGATATGCAAAAGAATTTTTATGCTTTTGGACAGACACAGACACTGACACTGGACACTGGACAAGCATGAATCTTTATAGTGTGCATGTGTTTAGCATGATGCGTACGTATGCTAATGCAGGGATGGGCAGTATTTATGATACAAGTATTTCAAATACATATTTTAAATATAAAATACTATTTTGTAATTTGCATTTGATGGGGTTTATGAAAATGGGTTAAAATTTTGTATCAAAATACTTTAGTGTCTTGCATTTTAGTATTTTTAAAATACTGTAAAATACTTTGTAAGAAGTCTACATGACGACATCTTAAAAATGCGACCTCAGATTGATGCTTTCTCATTTATTTGCCTAAGCATGAGGTCAGAACAAAAAATTGACTACGAAGATGGTGACTGCTTGTAGTATGGATAAAAGTTATGCGTCTTTGCTTAAGAAATGAGATGGAATAAAATATCAGTCCATAAGAACAGGAACAGAACGTGGAGCCTTCAGCACATAATCATGCTCAGTCTCAGTGCTGCGCAGGTGGAAATACAGATGAACTTTGGAATAAATAAAAAAAACACCTAAAGATGGTGTACTGGTGTTCACTAAGGGGTAAACTGAGAGTTTTCCAGTTAAAGGAGAACTGAAAAAATCTTGGGAGAATGAGTAAACTACACATACAGTATAATAGTAAGTTTTAGATGGATTGCTGATGTAGATGCCAAGAAAATAAGACAAACAAAAACAAGTTCTACTGTGGCTCAGAAAAAAATCTGTTGTTATCAAACCTTGTTTACTTCACTAAGTCAGTTTAATGGTAAAAGGGTTGATTGAATATGCCTATTGATAAAAGGTTTGCGAAGAAATGTTATACTCCCATGTAAAAGTATTTTGTAGTTTATTTTGATACACGCAAAATTGAGGTATTTGCTATTTTATTTTAAAATACATTTCAAAGTATTTTTGCCCATTGCTGTGTTAACGTTCATGTAAAAAAAAAAAAAATACATTCAAGACGCACAGTGTTTGCCAAATGACAGGGGTTGTCGTAACGGACAAGATAATCTGTACAGAGCCCTTCCCTAATGAGTCACATGCCAATAAAGACTGATAATTGGCTATTTTGACCAGAAGGTGGGTCTTTCTTTGCGGTGGCGGCAATAGTGAGCATTGCACTTTTCCCCATCCATCGTAATGCGAGTTAGCTGTCTTTGTATAACTACAGTCTTTGGTATACTTTGGGATTTAGAATGAAAACAGGCATAATGTTGAAACTTATTTGAGTTACTTAAAGACTCAAATATCGTTCTAGTAGACTAATTTGGACTAAATGGGACTTTTCCATGAACAACAGTTGGAAAAGTTCTTGATATTTTAAAACAACGCGGTCTTAAATAAACATGTAATGAGATAGTGAATGAAAAAACATGCAGTAATTTCCATTTAGTTTCATTTGCTTGTCATAATACACATTATTATTACCCATTATTATTACCCATTATTGTTTTCATTTCAGGAAAACTGATCCGTCTACATTGAAAGTGAGCATTTCACAAACATCTGTCTGAGCTGAATTCTACTTGTTCACTTTCCCCATAAGGAATAAAGCTGTCTATGGTTGAAATCAGAAGTAGCAAGATAACGGAACAGCAGGAAACAGAGAAACACGATAAAGAATTTGTTTTGCTTGGCTCCCAGGCCTGTGCTGAAAATAGAGGCTGGAAGGAGAATAAGCCTGTGTTACAGAAACTTCTATTGCATATTTTTTCCACCTCATGGCTGCTCTCAAAAGGAATGAGTCTGTTCTCCTCAAAGGAACTTCTGATCTTGATGACATTTTACTGACTGGCTTGATTGATCTCTTGGGACTAATCCTGTAGGCAGAGGCAAACACTCTTCAAATTGCTATGAACACAATTTCACAAATTTTCTTTCCTCGCCACAAGGAAAACTCCATTTCTTTTGCTAAGCATTATTCATAGGTCGCACAGTCAATGAGCAATCATTTTCATTTCCAAATGACCTTAGACCCACTTTAACATCTGCTACAGTGCATCTAAATTATCATAATTGAATTAAATATAGATTTTTTTGATAGTTCAGTTCCACCAAACAAACAATTCTCATGAGAGGATAGTTTTTGAACTAACTTTTGTACTTTTTTGTCAAGTTAAAAAAACATATTGAACACTCAAAACACACAGATATAAAGAATCAGTATATGCTTCTCCAAAATGGTAAGATTTGTTTTTTTATTTTTGTAGTGCATGCTGGGAACCATGAATGGATGTTGTATAATTCTCCTAGCATGCACTGCAGAAAAAAAAAAACATTGTTGAAATGCATACACTGATTCTTGATGTCTGTGCCTTTAAAGTGATTCAGATGTTCAATGTGTTTTAAAAAATTCACTCATTCATTTTCTATTCGGCTTAGTCCCTTTATTAATCTGGGGTTGCCACAGCGGAATGAACCGCCAACTTAACCAGCACATGTTTACGCAGCGGAAGCCCTTCCAGCTGCAACCCATCACTGGGAACCACTCATACACTCAGTATCAGTGTTTGGACTCTCAGTAGTCATTATTAACCCACACTGAACTGAGCTAAACTGAACTGAACTTAAACTCTGAAAACTGAACTGACACTGTTTCAATTCACTATAATCTTCCATGTGAAGCTGCTTTGACACAATCTACATTGTATATGTATACAGCGCTATACAAATAAAGATGAATTGAATTCACACACTTACACTACGAACAATTTTAGATTAGATTAGATGATTAGATTCAACTTTATTGTCATTACACATGTACAAGTACAAGGAAACGAAATGCCGTTTAGGTCTAACCAGGAGTGCAATAGCAGCAAGTGCAGGATACTGGTATAAGTTATAAAGTGCAGTTATAGAAAAACTATGGTGATATTTACAGATGGATGTATTATGAACATTATATACAGGATGTATCAGCTATGAACAGAGATTTACAATAGATGGGTATATGTACAGGTTGCTATTAATAATCAGAAGTGTGCAGATAGATAAAAATAATTACAAATGTAAATGTGCAGTGGGTATGTACAGTTCAAATAAATAAATCCGTGCAATGTAGTGCAATAAATATGTGCAATTTTTAAATGTGCAAATGTTAAATAGTGCAGTGATTATGAGGAGTATAAGGTATGAGGAGAGTGGGGGTGTATCAGGGGGGCAAAAGAGTCAGTGGGGGGCAGAGTTCAAAAGAGAGACAGCTCTGGGGAAGAAGCTCTTTCTTAGTCTACTGGTTTTTGTCCGGGGGAGCCTGAAGCGCCTGCCGGAAGGCAGGAGAGAAAACAGTCTGTGAGCAGGGTGAGAGGAATCTTTAAGAATACTGCGTGCTCGGCGTAGACAGTGTTTCTTCTGGATGTCCTCTATGGCTGGCAGTGTGGTCCCTGTGATGCGTTGGTCAGTTTTCACCACCCGCTGCAGTGCCTTATGCTCAGCAACAGAGCAGCTTCCATACCAGACTGTGACACAGTTCGTCAGGATGCTTTCTATTGTGCAGCGGTAGAAGTTCACCAAGACGGCTGATGACAGCTGGTTCTTCTTAAGCTGCCTTAAGAAAAATAGGTGCTGGTGAGCCTTCTTGACCAGGCTGGAGATGTTGGTGGTCCAGGAAAGGTCCTTTGATATGTGGGTCCCCAGGAACTTGAAGGATGAGACAGGATCGACGGCCATCCCATTGATGTGGATGGGATCATGTGAGCCTGTTCGTCCCTTCCTGAAGTCCACAATGAGCTCCTTGGTCTTGTCGGTGTTAAGGAACAGAGTATTGGCAGTGCACCAAGTGGCCAGATGCTGTATCTCCTCCCTGTAGGCAGTCTCATCATTGTTGCTGATTAGACTAATCACTGTGGTGTCATCTGCAAATTTGATGATGGTGTTGGATCTGTACACAGGCCTACAGTCGATGGTAAAAAGAGAGTAGAGGAAGGGGCTCAGCACGCAGCCCTGTGGTACACCAGTGTTGAGTGTGACGGTGGTGGAGCAAATGTGGCCTGATCTAACATTCTTAGGTCTGTTAGTCAGAAAGTCTATAACCCAGTTGCAGAGAGACGTGTCGATATCCAGGTCTCTAAGTTTGATCATTAACTTAGAGGGTATGACAGTGTTGAATGCTGAGCTGAAGTCAACAAGCAGCATTCGTGCATAAGTGTTTTTATTGTCCAGGTGTGTGAGTACAGAGTGCAGTGCTATGGAGACTGCATCTTCTGTGCTCCTGTTGCCACGATAAGCAAACTGATGTGGGTCCAGTGTGGACGGCAAAGAGTCTTTTAGATGTGCCAGTACCAACCGCTCAAAGCACTTCATGATGATGTGTGTGAGTGCTACAGGGCGGTAGTCATTCAGGCATGTTGGGCTGGAGTGTTTCGGCACTGGCACAATAGAGGTGGCATGGCATTCATGGCAGAATGCCAGCTTACCCAATTCACCTGAACCACATGTCTTTGGACTGTGGGGGAAACTGGAGCACCCGGAGGAAACTCCACACAGAAATGCCAACTGACCCAGCCAAGGCTCGAACCAGCGACCTTCTTCCTGTTAGGCGACAGCACTACCTACTGTGCCACCGCGTCGCCCCGGGGAACGGAAATGCTATGTGCAAAACTTCCACTATAGGGATTAGAAAGCCAGCCATTCTGAAAAGTAATAAAACAGGCCAATTGATTTCCAATGAGTTGGCGGCATCAGCGCACGCAGCCGGCAGCAATCACAATCAGCTGTGAATAAGAATGCCAGCCACGTGTCACTTAAGCACCTTTTCCTAGATAAAGAAGCCAAACTACAGCTGTCAGCTAAGGCGCAATCACTGTGGGGAAGGAACATATTGATTACGTTCTCCCCCTCGGGGAACGAGGGTTATGTAGTAACCGTTTTGTTCCCCAGCAGGAGGGGAACTTCAATGCTATGTGGAAAATGTCTCCAGATCTCCGACTCTCTTGATTGATGCCAACGTGATCAGCAGAGCTGTCTTCAAGGACAGAAATCTCAAGGATACTGAGTCGAGTGGTTCGAACAGATTTCCGCGTAGGCTTGTAAGCACTACAGAGAGATCCCAGGAGGGCATAAGAGGGGGGCGGGGTGGATTTAATCGCCTCGCACTTCTGAGGAACCAGATGATGAGGTTATGACTTCTCAGGGGTCTTCTCAGAGAGAAGTGCACCATTCAGTGAATAGGCTTCACTTCAGGGCGTAGGCTTGCATCGTAGAGGGTGCTCTAGCCTGAGTAATGGTGTAACCACCACAGCTGGTAGGTCACCTAAGTCTTCCGTGCTCTGTCTATGGACCACACGTGGAGGTTCCAGAGATGTGGACGTGGGTGCCAAATGACGCTCTGTCCCTGCGAAAAAAGGTCCTTCCTCAAAGGGATCTGCCAGGGAGGGGCCGTCGCAAGGAGAGAGAGTTCTGAAATCCAGGTCTGGTTAACGGCAATTTAACAGCACCCTGGGGCGGGGGCTGGATACCTGCAGGGTGCTCAATGCTTCCGCTTAGCCAGTGGAGTGGGCAGGGGTGGCAGAGCAGGTCTTGAAGGCACAGGCAGGCACCCTCTACAAGGAGCAGCCTAGGTGGATGGTCCAGCGGGAGGATCGGTTTTACGAGCCCGCACTCTCAGCTGACTTGGTGGTATGCAGAGCATAGTCAATTGCGGTGCGGAGCTCGTGCATCAAGCCTGGGCCAGATCCACCCTCATGCAGCTAAGCCAATGCCTGTATTTGGTAGTGCTGATATGTGGCCATCAAATGCAGGGCAGAAGCAGCCTAGCCCGCAGCAGTGTAGGACACAGATTACCTACATGCTTTAAACGAGAGACGAGGCTGACTGCGCCAGGAAAAGGCACCATGCGGGCAAAGATTGACTGTGATGGCACGCTTTACCTGGGGAATTGGAATCTTCTTAGCCTCCACGTAGCACCCATCAAGTCGGTCCAGCCGTGGGGCTGGGGGATGAACCATCTCCAGACCCACCGCCGAAGCAGCCCGTGAAAGCACGGCCATCATATCTGCTTCTAGATCTGACTCCTCGCTCGCCACCCCGGAGGGAGGGAAGAATAGCGGATCTTCATCAGATAATGACAGCCCACCCTCCAATGCAGCGATGGACATCTGGTCCTCTGTGTCATCGAGTGCGAGGGTGACCATCTGAAAGGATGGATTGCTTTTCTCACTCGAAGCTTGGACGGAGCGTGCTGAGGAGTAGGAGGTCTGTGGGCCCGAGAGAGGCAGATTGACCCCCACTGTAACCCTCAAATCTGCCCAAGTGCCAACCGACTTGTGGGGGACAACAGGAGTGGTTTGCGTTTGCGTTGTGGTTTAAGTTTCATTGTACAGCTATACCATGGCAATAAAATGATTCTGAGTGTATGTTGTTTTATTATACTGCAGTCTGACATTATTTCCCAGATGTAAACTGTTGAAGCTCACTAGGAATCACATCTGTTAAGTAAAGCCCCGTTTACACTAATACGTTTAAGTTTTAAAATGCATACGTTTTGCTACGGTTACGCATTCGTCCCGACTATGTTTTCAAGCGCCAAAAATGAAGCATTTTGAAAACGCTGGAGAGGTCGTTTTCATTTTAAAATGCTGCTGCTCCATGTTAGTGTGGATTGGGGAAAACAGAGACATCTGAAAATGGAGGTGTGGCTGCAGACATTTGATTGGGGCTTTTTCCTCAATATTAAGTAGCCTACACACAGTTCAGTCTTGCATCCTTTTCTTGTAAGTTCAGACTTCGCAAGTTTTACATGGAAATCAAACTCCCAAGGACATGTCGGGTAAATCTTCAAAGGGAACAGTGTACTTTATAACCTCATTCACATCAGCCTGGGTACTTTCTTAACAATAAAATGAAAACATAATATAAGGAACTGCCTATTTTTATTTTGATATTAGCAACTTAACAGACACCAAAAATGTTGAGGCATCTTGTAGCTACATATTTATATGACCGTTATCTTACATTATATAACATATTTATAACAAAAAGGAGACTATAACATAACTGCCTCCTTTCATTTTTATTGAAAATATCAGTTTTAATTATCAATACTGGCCATTATAAAAGTATAACGTACAATAAGTTTATACATTATAGGAAATAAAGGCAAACGATTAGTCAAATATGCAGAATTACTGTTAGTAGTTACATTAATTAATATATTAACTCATCTTTGCGCTCAGCCAAAACACGTTACCTAAAAACAAGTAATAGATTCAAAAGGCCAAAGTCGGGGAATATGTCATTAGATAGAGACAAGATGAATTAAATATCACGTTTAACAAATATAGTGAGATTAGATCCAGCGGTAGATCCTTGATGAGCAGTCTGACATGCACAGCTTTCATCACTGCAGTGCATGCCAGACTATGTGTGTGGTCACATGATGTGCGTTTTCAGCGGGGTAGTGTGGACGGAGAGTTGTTCAGAAACGCTAGGGGAAACGCCAGTGTGGACGTGGATCATTTTCATTCTAAAACGCCATTTTAAAACTAAAACGTGTTAGTGTAAATGGGGCCTAAGAAGAGGATGTTCATCTCTGACAAGCAGGCATTGACCCTACATGACTGATCATTGTCATTGGTTGTAAATATCATAACTTTTACAATATTTGATCATAAATCACATTCTGAATTCTGTCAGTGATACTTGTTGAAAGTGATTAAGCCAACATCTCTTCACCCGCTATGCAAATATAATTCCAAAGAACAGTGCACTAAGCTGGAGCAGCAATAACCTATGACTAGATTGCAGAGTCAGAGAACATTAGAGATTTTGCTTCACATTACAGAACCTCGTGTCTTTCTCTGTTCTCACCCATTTCCCCTTCTCTCTTTATCAAAAAACTAACTACAAAAAAAACTGTCAAAAGTTTGGAAACAGTAAGATTTGTTTGATTTGTGAGAAGAACCACATCTGTCTTCATTGTTGCATCAATCATATTTACAGACTGTAAGTGAAACTGACCGATTGCCAACTTTCTCCTTCATTGACAAAGGTTGGCATGTTCAAATCCTGTTATTTCCCAAGCCAAATTTCATCCAATATTTGAGAGCATTTAGGTTGGTTGTGCTGCTTTTTGGTATGTTTAACATAACTCGGAATACAAAATATAGATGGCATGCCGCATTGCACAGTTTTCTGTGTTCATTTTCAGTTGAAGGGCAAGAAAAGTACAACGCAAGTATTTGCTATATTTCTAGCTAGAAAAAGAGGAGATAATAATGGGAACATGCCTGTGAACAATTAAACTTCCATAAAACCTGCATCTTTTTTTGTTTTATATTTAGTAGATCACAGCTAAAAAAAAAAAAAAAAGCTTAGAGGTGGAGATGAATCCTGTACAAGTGTAGGCTTAAACCAAAGACGGTATTTTATTTTATTATTATTTGTTAATTCCTTTACTGGACTCACAGAATGCTGAACACCAACATTTTGATCATTCAGAAAAGATGAATCAGTGTCTGGTGACCTGACATATCAGTGTAAAGATGAAGGTTAGCATGATGTTGCAGTAACTCATCATGACTGTATTATCTCTGTTTTTTGTTTTTTGTTTTACTTCAGGGATATGATACTCAGTTTGACCCCAGATATGGATGTGAACGATTTAGGAAGCAAATATAATTAAGAAAATTATGCTCCCTCTTGTCTTTTTTCCCCTCTTGTTTTGAACTGACGCTGTTTTAATTGACCATAATCTTCTGTCAAGCTGCTTTGACAAAATCTACATTGTAAAGGTGCTATAAAAATAAAGATGAATTGAATAGGGGAAAAAAGACAAACGCATTTATCGCATCGCTGGCTTTAAAAGAGAGAGTTGATACAATAAATGAACATTACAGTTGAATACTCTGTTCCTATTAACTTTTTTAGTAACATAAAGCAACAGCTGTTCTGCTAGTACTTTGCATCACAGGAATACTAATGTAGAGAATGTTTTGACATAAGCTTTGAGCCATTTGATCAAAGTCCAAAAATTATCCTTCACGGAGATCCTGGTTTAAACTCTGCAGTTAGTACTTAGGTATGTTTCTTCTTTATATAATTCCCTGTATAAGCAGTGTGATTGGTAAACTTCATGTTCATATTTTAGTATCATAATGAACCTTACTTTTTATGAAATGATTATTTCAAAAATATCTAATCTATTTCGCATTTTAATGTCTCACATTACCATGTCCTGCATCACTAGCTTCTCTGCCAACCTCCACACTCCCCCACAAAAAAGTCATCCCATTTCCCAGAACAGGGCCTGATAATTCAAAAGAAAACTGAATTTATGCTTAATTTTCTAAATATCCTGTTCAGTCATCTTGCTTTTTTGCCAAGTCTGTGTTGGCCTATAAAGATGCAATACTTCACTCAAAGCTTCAACTGGAGTCTAGAGATAAAATACCTTATTAAATGAATCCCACCATTTAGTTATAATTGCTTGAATTTCAGGCACAACTGACTCAACCCTCTCTTCTACATTTTGCCACCATGTTTTCCCACACGTTAGCCTTCTTTTATTTTATAATGGTTATTCAATTGTATATTGTGTATTTTATAGTGCACAATTATAATTTTAAAAGTGAAATGTATCCCTGTCCTCTTATTTATTATTGTACCATACTGCCCTGATGATTACCTTAATTAACATTAATGGCATCCATCCAATGGCAACCCAATAATTGAGAAAGTTTTGAGAATCTTGGATTAACACCTTAAAGCAGCACCTTAAACACACTTAAACAAGCAAATCAAGGTCTTACTAGGTGTTGCAATGGTGAGACGTGAAGACAGGTAGGATCCAAATAGAGTATTTGCCATAAGGGTGTGCTCTCACTATGTACAGCTGCCTTGAATCATGCCGAAGCACGATTGTCCACCCTTCCCTCTCCCATGATGGGCTGCACTCACAGCGTCGTTTGCCTTCCGAACCTGAGCAGGCTTACGTCAATGATGATGTCGTTTTAGTCATTTGGGATGCAGAGACATGCAGTCAAATATTTTGCAGAAAAGATCCACAACTTTTGACGCTCAGAAATTATCTTAAAAGTCCCCGTGCTGCATGTATTAGGAGGTTTCCTGAAGGCATCAACTGAGGTGCAGCAAGGGGTTTGTGTCTTTAATAAACTAAACCAGTTTGTGTTCATCGAAAAGTAAGAATGATTAATAAATCTATATGAAATAGTTCCTTAAAAGTGATCGCGTGTCTTCAGTTTCAGGCTCAAGGCTTTGCACTTACACTACAAGAGTACCACACCAAAACCAAACCGAACCACGCTCTGGTACTCCTCTTCCAACCAGGCCAGGGCCGGCCAACTGAAGAGCGCCTGAGCCCGATTCAGAACACTCACACTTGTCAAACAAACCAGGAAACGCACCTGGGCACGATTTGGACAGCACGTGTAAATTTGTGTAACAGGCAAATGGTCAAGACACATGGCAGGAATAAAAAAAAAAAAAACGATACACACTGTAAAAAAAAGTTATGCTGAAAAAAGGATAAATGTAAAAGAAAATTATGTTAAAAAGATTAACATACTTGATCTCTGCTTTGAAGAGATGTATAAATGTATGCTAATTTTACATAGAGCAATCCCACTGTAAACTTTAATTAGTTGAATAACCCCATTAAAGATCAAATGACTAAAGCCCCCTGTGAAGCACATGATGTGCACCTGACCTCAATATTTTCAAATATTTAACTTTTTTGAAAAAAAAAAAAACTGTTAAGCTTTGTTGTCTTTTGGTGTGACACCCCTGTAAAATGTCCAACAAGTCATGGAGAAAAAATAATATTCATCATTTCATAAAAAAAAACAAATAGCACTAAATGAAGACTGGTGTTCAACAATGAAGATCAATCGCTCTCATGCAATTCAATATTATCAAGAGTTATTTTTCTTAATTTTGACCATGTTACATCATAGGATGTATTTAAAGTACAGTTCAGTGAAAATGTGAAAGAAAAAAAAACTAGAATAATTGAAAAAGTTAGGGATCCCTTATGTATTTTTCTTTCAAAATTGTGTTTAACTACAAAAAGATGCATATTTACTGTGTATTTGTCAGCTTCCCATATTGTGTTCACCTATATACAATATGCTGTTTCAAACCAATAAAAATGTCAATAAAAGTTACGTTGTTAAACTCATTCATTCATTCAATTTCCTTCGGCTTAGTCGCTATTTCGCCACAGTGGAATGAACCATCGTTGTTAAACTGGAGAGTTAAAATTATATCATATTTTATTTGTTAATGCTATAGTTTTTTTGTTGTTAAGTTTTATTGTATACAGGTACAATACAGTAATGTAAACACACTATTGGTCCATGGGCATTTCATTTAACTTTAAAATGTGGCACAATGTGTATGAAGTAATATAATGTCATGTTCCAGGAAAGCCCATTTATTTCTAAGCACATTTTTTCTAGTGCCCCAGAGTGAGGGGAAAAAGAAATAAATCTGCACATTTGTTGGTTTGATTTTGCAGTATTAAATAAGCAACATTTATCACATACTGCAAAGTGGGACTGTGTACTGTATGTATACACATAAAATGTGCATTTCTGCATTTCAATCGTTGTCATCAAACCCGCAGCCAAAGCTTACATCAGGAAATACTGACAGATGATTCTGTCAGTATTCCACATGTAGGTTAAATTTGTTTAATGTGCATGCGTCAAGTGCCTGTGTTTGTGCAAGCTATCAAATGAAGTGTACTTTAAAGTGTAAAATTATACTTTAAAATTTGCTAAATTAAAGTTATATATTTGTAATATGCCGTTATGCATGTGCCATTTTAAACACCTGAATCAAAAATTAAAAATAAAACAAAGCATTTTCTTTTATAACAAAAAGGTGGTTTCTGTTGAGAGGGAGAGACATAATACAATGTACACAGGCCAAAACACTTCTTTTAAAAAAGAGGGACACTAAAATTCTCAAATTTAGGTACATTTTTGGAATATGCAATTTTGCATCTGCCCCTTCTACTCACCATGCCTCCATTCGTCATACATTTGTCCATCCACCCGTCCATTCATCTTTTGAAAGGGGTACTTTTCTTGCCGTAATACACTTTGGCAGACATGATGGGGCACTCCATATGAGTGCCCTCAAACAAAACAGCCTTAAAAGCCCTCAGCCATCGGGGACCCACAGAGAGCTGCTGGCACATCTGGAACTGCTTATCTATCCAGGCGGTTAACAATACAGGCAGCGCAAATGTAGGTCAACTTAAGGAGAGGTGAAAGGCACACTGTTTCTGGCTAATAGTAACGCAACATGAGCATGGATCTGCAGCAGACTGACTGTCTCTGGCTGAACACAGTGCATGCATCCAAAGAGCAGACTGACCTGCTGCACGAGACCAGACGTACAAAGTGACCACAGAATGGTGTAGGAAGTTTAAAACCAAGATATATATATATATATTTTTTTTGGAGTTGGAATGTTGAACACAATTTAAAGCATAAAAAATATGCAAAACACTGAAGTACAAACAACAAGTTATCTTCCCAGATTCAGATCCGTATATCAGTCATATATTCGCCAATAGCAGATCATCATTGAATTAACATTGACTCATTAGTGAAAAGGTTAAATCTTCTAAAAGTGTTGTATTTTTTTCAATGATAGAAACAGAGGCTAGATTCTACTTCACTTTTAGACACACACTTGTAAACTTCCCTCTTTTTGTTGCATGGGGGGGAATCCTCAGCGCCTTAAAATGCATTCCAATTCATCGAGCGAACGAGGGCATACTTATTCAATTTGTCTTCATATGTCAACTTCAGCACCTATGTCCTAGTATAGCATGCAATTATGATGTCACAGCAGTGCAGTTCTCAATTGCTCAAGGGTTTAGGGCATTCCACTTAAACCCATTCAGATGTAATCAATGATGTACATCTAAGGGAACAATTTGGAGGGAAGTTGATGAGTGAAGGGCATAAAAAATGAATTGGAATGCAGCCAGATTCAAGAACATGGAGGCAGTGATGAAGTTAATGAGATAATTAAGTGATATTGAAGCCCTGGTCACACTGCACTTTTCGTCCCATCGACTTTGAGTGCGACAGACTGGAAATGCAAGCTCATGCAACAAGTTTCGCAGTTCGCTGCGTTGGAAAGTTTAAGCTTGATGAACTCTGACCTGCGAAATTGCATCTTGTGATTGCGTGAGACCAATCAAAGATCAAAACTCAGAGGACAATCACCTGTGATATCATGTAATTTTGTTTGTGATTGTCAGCATGATGTAAGCCTAGTTATAATATTATTTATACAATATAGTTATAATTCATACATGATCAAACTAGTGTGCAACTTAAACACAACTGATACAAAAACTGTTCAATTTTGTTTTGTATTTCGGGCTCAAACAAATATTTGTTACATTTTTTAAAAGTTTAAGTTCATTTGATTGGCTATATAAAAATCTGGATATTATCGATGTATTTATTGGGTAAAATAAAGTTGCTACCTTTTACTGTAATTAGCACACAGTCATAGCATACATGCAAAGTTATATATATATATATATATATATGGTTGAAGTCAGAATTATTAGCCCCCCTGTTTATTTTTTTCCCCGATTTCTGTTTAACAGAGAGAAGATTTTTTTTAACACATTTCTAAACATAATAGTTTTAATAACTCATTTCTAATAACTGATTTATTTTAGCTTTGCCATGATGACAGTAAATAATATTTTACTAGATATTTTTTTAACTTCAAGAGTAACTATTTCTTAAAAGGGACAAGGGGATATAAATCTCCAATTATGCATTCATTCAATGATTTTCTTTTCGGCTTAGTCCCTTTATTAATCTGGGGTCACCACAGCGGAATGAACCGCCAACTTATCCAGCACATATTTAATGCAGCGGATGCCCTTCCAGCTGCAACCCAACTCTGGGAAACAACATACACAGTCATTCACACTCATACACTAAGGACAATATAACCTACTTAATTCACCTGTACCGCATGTCTTTGGACTGTGGGGGAAACAGGAGCACCCGGAGGAAACCCACGCGAACGCAGGAAGAACATGCAAACTCCACACAGAAACGCCAATTGACCCAGCCAAGGCTCGAACCAGCGACCTTCTTGCTGTGAGGCGACAGCACTACCTACTCCGCCACTGCGTCGCCTACAATCTATTATTATATATTAAAAAATCACGCAGTGTGAGCTGGGCTTAAGTGTGTTGGAGCAGGGTTAGAACTAAACTTTGTAGGGCTTTGACACTCTTGGTGTAAGCTCTCTTTAGTCCCATAAATTCAGCAATTCCAAACCTGCCCATCCCAGCACTGAGTTATATGAAATGTACCATGTTTGACTATGCTAGACTCAAATTATAATAAATCAAATGTTAAAGAGTCTTTTTCAAATTACTTTTTACTCACAATAACAAAGCTTTTGTTGCTTTGTTATTGTGAGTAAAAAGTCATTTGAAAAAGCTAAATTAGCTTTTATAAAACGAAAACAAAACAAAAAAACTAATGGGTTGCACTTTCACCTCAGTCTGCATGATCTTTATGTAGAAATGCATCATGAAGAATGCCCTATTGCATACTGGGCTGTTATTATGTGGTTATTTCCACACCCCTAATCATTGACGTGGTACAAAACGAAATGTGATTGGTTTTGTAACTCACTCACTCACTCACTCACTCACTCACTCACTAACTCACTCACTCACTCACTCACTCACTCACTTTCCTTCAGCATTTTCCCTGCTTATATCAATAGTATCTGGATGCAGCCTTTATGATGCAAGCTGAGATTGCATCACTCAGCGAAGCAATGTCAGACACAATGCACTCAGTGGAGTGAGTGACGTCACTGTGACGGGTAGGGTTAGGGGTGGGGTTAGGTGAGCGCATTAAAAAGCATTGGATGCAGCTCAGATTGCACTGCACCAGGTCTGCATCCAGACCCCTCCCGCTTATACAGGGGCGCCACTGCAGAATGAGCCACCAATTACTTTGTCATACTGTATGTTTTAATGGCAGATGTTTTTATTTTTCCCAAGAACTACAATGAACAGCTCACTAAGTTCCCTATAGCCTTCAATATACGTCACAGTGTATTTTACAAACTACTAACGTTTTGTTAATTGATGCATACAGTATGTGTATTAAAATTTCTGCAAACCGAAACAAATATTATATTATTATGTTACAGTACACCCAAACAGAATTAAGATGACCCCATGTTACAGTACACCCAAATAGAATTACAATGACCCCATAATTTGGTGGCCATCACTTTCACACCATTCAGTAAGTGGTCATGTATAATTTCATAAATATATAATTCATGGTTTCATGTGCATATTCATAGAGGATATCCTGATTTGTACCATGTTTAGTGTAATGAAATAGGATTGCCTTACGCTGCATGATGTGGGATTCACAGAGATAAAAAAAAAAAAAAAAAGTTTGTCTGCGTCAGACCTCTCCAAAGGCTACGCAGATTGCACACATCCTGACTCATGAACAGTACACGTCTCTTCATGATTTAGCTCATATTCATTCAGTCAGTATGATTTATGATTTGGTAAATGCAGAGATTTACCTTGCCAGAGCTTTGCTTTGGGAATTCAATGCACCCAACCATTCTGAACCAATTAATGGCAGGGTGGGGGTAAAACTGCAACACTGTTGTACAATACAGCACATCTGTTGGCAATATAGTTACAAACGTACAAAATAAATCAAAGCTGTCCCCTGTTTCAGGGGGACACTGATGTCTTTCAAGAAGACTTGTGTCGTGCTACAACATGCGTTGGGAGAAGCTAATTGTGTACCTGTAAATCTATGAAACTGTATAAAAATCTATGAAACTTGAGAGAGTATGTGGACTGTAATGTTGTAAATATATATATATATATATATATATATATATATATATATATATATATATATATATATATATATATATATATATATATATATATATATATATATGTAATAGTTTAGAATTGTAATGATTGTAATATCTAACTGAGTTAGCATGAACCAACAATGAACAATTGTATTTATAATTACTACAATATACATATACACACAACCCCAAATCAGAAAAAGTTGGGACAGTATGGAAAAATAAAAAAGATTTCTAAATTTACTTTGGCTTATATTTTATTGCAGACAGTACAACAAACATTTCTTAATGTGTTCCTTATGTTTGTTTGGTTTTTTTTAATAAACACATACTAAATTTGCACACATTTCAAAAAAAAGTTGGAACAGTAAGGCATTTACCACTTTATAATACTGCCATTGCTTTTCACAACTCTTAAAAGATGTTTAGGGACTGAAGACACAAAGTGATGAAAGGTTTCAGGTGTATGTTTGCCCCATTCTTCCTACAAAAAAGTCTTAAGGTGGGCAAAAGTCTTCGTTGTCACATTTTGTGCTTTAAAATGCACCACACATTCCCTATTGGAGCCAGGTCAAGACTTCAGGCAGGCCAGTCAAGTACCTGTGTCCTCTTCCTCCACAGCCAAGACTTTGTAATGTGTGCAGAATATGGTTTTGCATTGTCTTGTTGAAATATGCATGGGCGTCCCTGGAAAAGAAGGCAGCATATTGTACTCCAAAATCT
Source organism: Danio kyathit (assembly GCA_903798195.1). NCBI lineage: Eukaryota > Metazoa > Chordata > Actinopteri > Cypriniformes > Danionidae > Danio > Danio kyathit. Next base: position 23,988,493 of record LR812534.1, on the reverse strand, counting down.
TTATGTACTTGTAAGCATTAAAGATGCCATCACAGAAGTGCAAGTTTTCTTTTCCAAGGGCACTCACACAACCCCATACCATGACAGACCCTCCCTTTTGGACTTGTTGCTGGTAACAGTCTGGATGATTCTTTTCATCTTTGGTCTGGAGCACACGGTGTCCATTTCTCCCCAAAAATACCTGAAATACTGGTTCATCTGACCACAAAACATGTTTCCACTGTATGATGGTCCATCCTAGATGCCTCCAAGCCCAGAAAAGTCAATGGTGCTTTTGGACACTGTTAACATAGGGCTTCCTTTTGGCACAGTACAGTTTTATCTGGCATTTGTGGATGTAACTATGTATTGTGGTACTTGACAAAGGTTTGCCAAAGTAGTCCTGAGCCCATGTGGTGATATCGCTTATAGATGAATGATGATTCTTGAAGCAGTGCCGCATGAGAGAACAGAGATCACAGTTGTTCAGCTTAGGCTTGTGCCCTGATATAGCCACAGCCATATCACCCTGCAGCCCAAGACTGGTTACTCACTGAAGCTAAGCAGGGCTGAGCCTGGTCAGTACCTGGATGGGAGACCACATGGGAAAACTAGGTTGCTGTTGGAAGTGGTGTTAGAGAGGCCAGCAGGGGGTGCTCAACCTGCGGTCTGTGTGAGTCCTAATGCCCCAGTAAAAGTGAAGGGGACACTATACTGTCAGTGGGCGCCGTCTTTCGGATGAGACGTTAAACCGAGGTCCTGACTCTCTGTGGTCATTAAAAATCCCATCTCGTAAAGAGTAGGGGTATAACCCCGGTGTCCTGGCCAAAGTCCCTCAATTGGCACTTACCCATCATGGCCTCCTAATCATCCCCATCCACCGAATTGGCTCTATCACTGTCTCTTCACTCCACCAATAGCTGGTGTGTGGTGAGCGCACTGGCGCCGTTGTCCTGTGGCTGTCGTCGCATCATCCAAGTGGATGCTGCACACTGGTGGTGGTGTGAAGAGACCCCCCTCGTGATTGTGAAGCGCTTTGGGTGTATGGCCATACACAATAAATGCGCTATATAAATACACATTACATTCATTGTCCTTTATGCACTCAAATTCCTCCAGATTCCTTGAATTTTTTAATTCTGTTATACACGGTTGAAGGTGAAATATCCAAATGCCTTCCTGTCTTTCTTTGAGGAAAATTGTTTTTAAACATTTCAATAACTTTCTCACGTATTTGTTGGCAAACTGGTTATCCTAAGCCCATCTTTGCTCCAAAAGCATTATACTGTTCGTTCTTGTATGCTGCTTTTGTACCAAATCATAATTATAGTCACCTGTTGATATCACTTATTTCAAATCACAACATTATTTAACCAATTTACCTGATTGCTAGCCCTAAATTGCTCCTGTCCCAACAAGAACCAAAATTGAAATATGTTTTTATTTTATATATAGTGTTGGAGGCTGAGGCCCAATCCCAATTCCACCCCTTAGCCCTTCCCCTTAGCCCTCATTTTGCGCGTTCCCGTGAAGGGGTAGGGGTGTCCCAATTCTCTTTAGCTTGAAGGCGTAGGGCTAAGGGGAAGGGGTAAATACCCCTTCAAGCGAAGATTTTTCAGGACCACACGAAACCAAGGGGTAAGAAAATTTCGCAGAATACACCAGCCACAGTGGCAGGATAGTTACACCCGGAAGTAAGGAGATACACAAATTTGTATTTTTGTCATTATTATGAATTTTTACAACAAACAAGCATATGCTTTAATATATTCATAACCGCGTTTGTGTTTTACCGTCATGCTTTTATAAAAAAAACACTAAAATAAAATCTATAATCCCTAATAATAACTCCTGTACAGCAGTCCCACAACATTCTGACAGTCGTTGACACTCGAACACCCTGTCAAAAAAGTTTAGTGGCTGGGAATGAGCTTATTACAGTGTCTGCTAATGTTAATGTTGCTTTTGGTGTGTTTACATAGAAGAATATGGCCACTGTGTAAATGCGCAGTACAGTTACGATCTTACTGCCACATTAGATCTTTATGATAACATAATATATGCCTTCAGTGATTTCCTGAAGATAAATACCAAAAAATAACACAACTGGAATAACTACAGCAGTCGCGATCGTCTGATCTCATATAAAGCAAGAGATCGCGATGACATATGATGACGTGTGCAGGTGTTGTAGTGGTGTCCGAATTCTTAGGGGTAAATTTTGAAGCCCTTCCCATTCACACTCATTTTTAAGGGCCAAGGGGTAGGGGTACAAAAATACAATTGGGATTGGACCTAAATTTGACCAGCCTGAATGCCAATATTCATTGGTTGCACATTCCACCAGGAAGAGCAAAGTGTGAAGGTTCAATTAACAGAGTCATAGCACAGTTTTGCTTTAAATATTGCAATGCACATACCATTATGGTTGACATATCAGAGTTCAAAAGATGGCACATCTGTGACCAAGATAGCAAGTCTTTGTGATCTATCAAGAGCCACAGTATCCAGTGTAATGTCAGCATACCACCAAGAAGGACAAACCACATCTAACTGGAGTAACTGTAGATGTAAGAGAAAGCTGTCTAAAAGGGTTGTCTGTGTGCTAAACAGGATTGTATCCAAAAAAAACATAAAACCACAGCTGCCCAACTCACTGCAGAATTAAATGTGCACCTCAACTCTCCTGTTTCCACCAAAACTGTTTGTCAGGAGCTCCACAGGGTCAATATACTGTACAATGACAAACATCCGTTTCAATGGTGCCAGTAGTGGAAATCTTGGGCTGTGAACAATGTGAAACATGTATTGTTTTCTGATGAGTCTACCTTCACTGTCTTTCCCACATCTGGAAGAGAGTTAGGCTGTGGAGTGAAGTATGGGGGTGGATCAGTGATCATTTGGGCTGCAATATCATGGCATTCCCTAACCCCAATATATGTGCTAGATGGGGGGTCCCTGCCAAGGATTTCCGAACCATTCTGGAAGACCATGTGCACCCAATGGTTCAAACATTGTATCCTGAAGGCAGTGTCATGTATCAGAATGATAACGCACAAATAAACACAGCAAGACTAGTGACAGAGTGGTTTGATGAACATGCAAAACAAATGTGCTTACTGTCAAGAAATATTACAGGATAAGCAATGGGAAATTCAACTCAACTTAGTTTTTAAAATGAAATCATATAATCAAAACAGAAAAGTTCTGGGAGCAAATTACATCGAAACTAATCTGAGGGAAATTTAACTGAAAGTTCTTGCCAGAACAGAAAATGATGAAGTCTGGGATGAAAAAAACAAAAAAAAACAAAACAAAAAAACTTCAACTTGAAACAGTCGATGAATTAGCTTATCCTGTTTTTCAGGTTCACTGCACATGGATGAGAAGCTTAGAGCTGAATAATTGGGCAGGTAGGTGAGGACAAGAACAGATGACAAGAAAGGTAAAGATGCACACTTACGTAGGTCCACGTGACAAGGAATGAGGGCAGGCTAAAAACCAAAGATCAGGCAAAAGGTATCAGAATAGGTTTCAAATAGACCTTGCTCTGGGACAGAGGCATTTAAACATTTAAATAATGTATAGTTGTTGTTAGTGTGTTATTAAAGTACACATGTTATTAACCATACAAAGTACACATTTTAAACATATGCTAGTTCTGTTTCACAGAAAAGTATGGGAAATATGTGAATCTCCTTTAAGTTTATGGATTTATGCAATTGTTAACGTATTGGAGAGATTTTGTGTCAATCAAAAATGGAGTGAGAGCTCTCAGTCTTGTCATCTTTTCTATAACATCCAATTATGACATAAAGCCTGGGTGTTTTTATCTGTTATACATGTAACATTTTAAATTGAACATGTTTTATTTAAGATGAGCTGGCAGTGGCCTTTCTAAACAAAGCACTTTTGGATCCACTATGTTATTTGGCCCTCAAACTGTATGACAAAGTTATGCATCCACATATAACAAACCAGATATTCAGTCAAATATAAAACACTGCACTCTACCAGACACATTTGACTAAATTTTGTCAGCCTGAGTAAGACACAAAGCCAAAATGTTTTCTTCTTCTTTTGTGATTTATTTAATAAATTGTGTGAATCTTCCTTCTTGACAACAAATCGTCACCTTGGAATTATAAGGTTCTATTTGCGTTCTGAATGATTTTAAGATATTGAGCTTCAAAGTTTTTGCAAACAATATGTGTGTATAGCAAACAGTATGTGTGTAATATTTGTTTTTAAAATAAAATGTCTTAAAATGTAAACAACTCATAAAAAACATTCCATAATGTAAATAAGTTATGAATATGTCAATAACTCAATTTTCACCTTCACCTTATAATTCTAAGGTGACTAAATATCTTTGGCATGGAGGAAGTGCTCTCTAAATGGAATTAGGCCTTTCTTTCTTTCAGATCTTGGAGGCATCCACTGCCCTAAACTTTAGCAGTTTAACTGGATTCCAGGGTTTTGAGCTTCAGTTCCGGGTCAGTAAATCACGCAGAGGCTGAGGGTTCGAGAGAACATGCTTGTCGGCCATGGAGCCAATTCATCTGCTCACTGCTTCACACAAAGGTCAGTGATGTCAACCGAGGTGATTGGGTCAATCTCAAGCTCCTGGTTTAATACTTTTAACTACTGACAATCAGCTTCCACATGGTGAATCCTGAATGTCTGATTTATGCCCAGGTCTGGATTAAGAATACACAGGATCTGCTGGATGCAATGTCTGAAAGACAGTTTCTGAGTCCAGGAGCTCAGCTGAATTGAGGAAAATCCTCTCAATAACCATTTATGACTACTGTTTAGTCACATATCAGACATTAAATGGAACCTTTAAAGGGGTGGTCCAGAGTGTATTATTAAGGTTTGTTTATGTTTATATGGTGCAAAGTGATGTGTTATTTTTACATATATCTTACTTTGTTCCTTCTTTGTGGAGTTTTTAGCTGGATCCAGCACTGAACTGGGAGAGATTCTGGAAGCTGTCCTTTGTCAAATGCTAGAGCTATATCTTTTTTATAATTCTCTGGCACATGATTAAAATCAAATTGTAAGCACTTCCCTCTTTGTGTCGTGTCCTTTGGAAGCCCAAATACACAATCAGAACAAGCTCTGTGGAAATAGCAGCATTTGGATGGCATTTTAGCTTTTTCTGCTGTAACATTACAGCACCTCTAGCCATGCCCCTATGTTGCATGGGGTGCATGCGCGTAACCTGAAGGGTTTATACATTAATTTACCAGATGTTTTTTTTGTAGTCCCCAAACTTGGTTAGCTATAGGCTTTGCGAAGCTAACTCTGTAAAAGCCAATGACTCCCTTCGCATTGAACATTGAGCGTATTACATTAGATGTTAGATGTTAGATGTTGTTTATGTTCACACAGCTACATTACACATCAACTAAAGTTTCAAATATGATATTGTAGTGGACCACCACTTGTAACAAAATCATGATGTAAAGTAAAGTCTCTACACCAATATTTTTATATTTTATTTGATAAAAGATGAATTACTGTCTGACCATCTGATATTGTATGTATATAAACATTACCAGCATGATTTTCAATATTATTACAGCAGACTGTGAACATATGCTAGTACTATTTTTTGTTTGCATTTGGCATCTGATAAAGCGTTTGGCACCAGAAACTGTGTTGTGTGATAATAGACTTACCAAGCAAATTGAAAATGCAAAGGCTGTCTAGCCTGTCTTGATGCCACAATGGTATGCCCATTGTTTAGTTACTGTACAAAGCAGCAACAACAGCAACATATATATACAGTTGAAGTCAGAATTATTAGTCCCACTTTGAATTTTTTAAATTTTTTAAATATTTCCCAAATGATGTTTAACAGAGCAAGGAAATTTTCACAGTATGTCTGATAATATTTTTTTCTTCTGGAGGAAGTCTCATTTGTTTTATTTTGGCTAGAATAAAAGCAGTTTTTTATTTTTTTAAGAACCATTTTAAGGTCAAAATTATTAGCCTCTTTAAGCTATATATTTTTTTCGATCGTCTACAGAACAAACAATCATTATACAATAAGTTGCCTAATTACGCTAACCTGCCTAATTAACCTAATTAACCTAGTTAAGCCTTTAAATGTCACTTTAAGCTGTATAGAAGTGTCTTGAAAAATATCTGGTAAAATATTATTTACATTATTTATCACATATCATAAATATTATTTATCAAGGCAAAGATAAAATAAATCAGTTATTAGAAATGAGTTATTAAAACTATTATGTTTAGAAATGTGTTGAAAAAATCTTCTGTCTGTTAAACAGAAATTGGGGAAAAAATTAAACAGGGGAGCTAATAATTCAGGGGGGCTAATAATTCTGACTTCAACTGTATATATATACAGTATATACATATATTCATTCATTCATCTTCTTTTCGGCTTAGTCCCTTTATTAATCTGGAGTCACCACAGCGGAATGAACCGCCAATTTATCCAGCATATGTTTTACGCAGCAGATGCCCTTCCAGCTGCAACCCATCACTGGGAAACATCCATACACACTCATACACTCAGATACACTATGGGCAATTTTAGCTTACCCAATTCACCTATAGCACATGTCTTTGGACTTGTGGGGGAAACCAGAGCACCAGGAGGAAACCAACGCAAACACGGGGAGAACATGCAAACTCCACAGAGAAACACCAACTGACCCAGCCGGGGCTCAAACCAGCGACCTTCTTGCTGTGAGGCGAACGTACTACCTACTGTGCCACCATGCTGCATATATACAGTATAATGTTTTTGCACAGTTACAAAAAATAATTACTTGTATATCTATTTTGATTTTTTGGTAATACAGAGATGAATAAGACATTAAAACTGTAATTAGATGACTTTTGTTAGACAAAAGTTACACCAAAAATAGTGTTTTTCACAAAAATGAACTGAAAATCATTGTATGCTTGCCATACAGACATGAGACATCACATGTAGACACGTTTACACACAGCTTGGAATGCTTTCCTTCCAAGCAATTGCATCCTCAGCTGTCCGGAGTTGCCATATAGCTGGGTCTTCTTTATGTTTACGGATGTGACAGAACCACACAGACAAATGATGTCAAAGTGACATTTCCCATGAAATCAGAGCCGACAGGTCAAGGTATAAATCTCTTTTATAAGCGTACCGACAAGTCAAGTTATAAATCTCTTTTATAACCTTCCTGTGGTGAATCAGGGTAAGGTAGGGAGAGAGTTAATGCAATGATATCTTATATATTCTATTAACTTACTGATTGCTATTTATTTATTTATTTATTTATTTATTTATTTGTGGTTATAGTATATACTGTTAAATATAAAATAATTATTCATTAATTTTACTTACTTTATAATGTTAACTATAATATAAAATTACTATATAATAAACCTATTAGAAGTAGTGGTGGTATTAGCAGTAATAGTTGTTGTTGTTGTAAAAGCAGTAATATCATAATAAATCATTTTAAAACAAAGTCAAACAGATCGCGAAATGGTTGCAGCTTTGGTCAAATGTTAATCATTCAGCAAATGATTTGTAATGTTTTTTCACTGGCAACATAACAAGATTAAATGCACAATTAGCTTGAAAGACAAAACAAATGTATGTGGATTGAACAATGTTTTGATGCACGAAAGTGTAGAGGTTGTGAGACGAGGTTGTTCATCAGGTTCAATTGCCCTGTGGTAAAGTGGAAGAGTGATTCATCCGTCCTTCAACAGCTCTGTAATTATAAAAGAAATCCTCATAAGCTCACATGTGAAGTGGACCTACATTGAAATTAAAGGCAATCACGGTAATTGCCTTGCAGAGCTATTACTGTAAGTAACTACGGTAAAAACTGAGCACAGATGGAGAGGCCTCGAGCACTGGAGATGCCCAGGTGAACTCTTCTGAGGGAAATCCTCCATCTGTACGATCATTATGTAAACCTCTGAGGTTTCCCTTGGGACTTCAGACATCGACGGGTAAATTAAAGACATGCAGGTACACTGTAAAACCCAACAATGAAATCAGGTAGTTTCACTCAAATACTAACTAGCAGAAAAAGATTTAGAGTAACCAGCATATTTATATATCTGACTCTATAAGGAATAATATAATATAATATAATATAATATAATATAATATAATATAATATAATATAATATAATATAATATATGTAATATAATATAATATAATATAATATAATATAATATAATATAATATATGTAATATAATATAATATAATATAATATAATATAATATAATATAATATAATATAATCCCAGTGATCGGTTGTGGCTGGAAGGGCATCCGCTGCATAAAAACGTGCTGGATAAGTTGGCGGTTCATTCCGCTGTGACGACCCCGGATTAATAAAGGGACTACTTATCCAGCATATATTTTACACAGCGGATGCCCTTCCAGCTGCAACCCAGTACTGGGAAACATCTATACACACTCATTCACACATATACTCTTACACTATGGCCAATTTAGTTTATTCAATTCATCTATAGCGCATGTCTTTGGACTGTGGGGGAAAGCAGAGCACACGGAGGAACCCCACGCCAACATGGGGAGAACATGCAAACTCCACAGAGAAATGCCAACTGGCCCAGCCGGCACTCGAACCAGCTACCCTCTTGCTGTGAGGCAACAGTGCTAACCACTGAGCCACCGTGTCGCTCCCACTTGGTAACACTTAATGTTAAAGATTTGAGTGAATGTGATGTTCATGCAAACAATTTTCTATATTTTAAATGAATTGTAATGAACATTGTGACGAGTAGAGAGACTTACGTCATAAGCACATTACAAACAATAAACATGTAAAGCTCTATTAACATAATAAAATTGTTTACTCCAAAAATTTGAAGAAATAGGATTACACAAATGTTCAGAGTTTTTCAGTGTACCTGCTTTGCCTTTTTGCTATTGTTTAAAATTAATGTGGGTTGACAGGGAATTTAGGAATGACGTCAGTAAACACGCTTATGTTTTTTCTACTTCAAATATTTGTATATGTGTCCTCTGCAGCGTTCAGCAGCGTCACTCACGACTTTGATTCTGTCAGTGCCAAATCATGCGTGTTTGTTTTACTTTCTCCCGCTGAAGCCACAGATGTGGTTTGTTGTTTGTGATGTGTGCGCCATTCATTTGCTGTTTGAAGATCCAGAGGCAACTGAGAGTCAAAGTCCTGACTGAAACCAGGGCGAAACATCTGGCCAGTGTGACTAACAATGCCATCATTTTTCAACTTTTTCTTCTTCATAGTCTGGCTGACTGTGTGATAGCGATTTTATTGCTAGGCTTACTTCATACTGAGTAATGCAGGGTCTGAATGTATAATCAAACTATGCAAGATACAGTATTCTACTTCTTGTGGTTGGACCACCAGAGCACAGTTTAGTTTTTGGAGATTTCTGAATTATAAAAGCGTGCTGTGTGTTAAGAGCCTTTTCCAAGATTTGTACACTGTAAGACATTTTATTGTATTTTTGCGGTAACCTATGGCAGCATTCTTGCCAGCAATTTACTGCAACCTGCCCCTTTACAGTAACTTACCTGTAAATGTGTTTTACAGTAGCAGGGCCCTACCGCAATTTCATTTTACAGTAAAATAGCCTTACCACAACTTTCTTTTTAATGTAAAATGCCCTTTAGCACTTTTCATTTTACAATATGACATTTTTACAGTACTTTTACTGTAATTTATTTACATTGCCAAACAAGTGACAAGATCATGAACAACAGTTTTTTTTTATTATTCATTCTAATTATATCCATTTTAAATGGTTTACAAAGTAAATTTTATTCAATATTCATTAATATTTTTCATTAACTGTCTCGTTTTTGTCTTCAATTACGTACAGTAGGAGTACTTGACTACTTTGATTACAGTAGAAACAGCAAATTCCTAATATGCAGTAAGTTACTGTTTAATTTTTTTAATTACCCACAATGCAGTGCATATTACAATAGTAAACTGTCAAGAATGTATGTGGTATTTTACTGGGTGTTTTGCAGTAAATAACTACAATTGCAGCAAAGTCTAACAGTGTCCCTTTTAATTCATATTTTAATATTATATATATTTTTATATATTAATATAATATATTTTAATATATATATATATATATATATATATATATATATATATATATATATATATATATATATATATATATATATATATATATATATATATAAATTTATTTATTTATTTTTATTTTATTTTTTTTATCGGACGAACTTGACTTTGCCGTTTCCCAAATCCATCGTTCCAACAAACATTCACAAACTCCGCCACAAACTTGTGCACTTGCAACTACACCTCTGGCTGTGTTCTATTTCTACTAATCTCCCCTATGCCCTACGAATTGTCATGAGATTGCGTTGGTATACTTTGAAAACATTAATGTCATTTTGAACACAGCCTCATGACGAAAGCTATAGGTGACCTATTATTTAAAAGCGGAATTTATGTTACGTCTCCAAAGCTTGTGAAAACAAAAAAACATAGCATACGTTAATGCTTTTAATTTATAGTAGGTTATTTATTAAGTATCTGTACTGTATATGACATGGGCCTGTTGGTTAGAAGTTGGTTTCTGCAGTGGTTTGCATGTCAAATTGTAAAAGTATTAAAAAAAATAAAAAAATAAAATAAATAAATAAATAAACAATATCCTACTTAATAATAATAATAATCATCATCATCATCAGTAATATTATTAATATTATTATTAAAGTAGGATTTTTTTCATTTCCTAATAAATAATAAATATTAAATTTCAATTCTTAATAAATAGCCTCATTATTTATTTATTTATATGATTTAAATATGATATTAGAATGCGTGTTAGCTTTTGTAAGTGATTAGATGTTTTAGAATAGAATGTGGAATGTTCTCAATAATATTTGTAAAGGAAACACAGGGCCGATATGTGCTGTTTACATATATTTCAATTAATATGGATAACGAGTGCATTTTTACCAAAACTAATATAGGATTTTTTTAAATGCGTGTGCGTGTAAAACAATATAATTTGCACAAAGAAATGATGGGGTTCTTCTCTAAAGAAGTTGTTACTCCACCCCGTTTAGAACATCATTATGGGCGTTTTACGTTATAACGTGGTTCAAGCGATGGATTTGCGACAGAGAAACTACAAGTTTTTGGGAAACACTCGTCACTACATTGTTCTTTTCCCAAACGATTCATCGTACTATGATAGTTCAGCCGTGAGTTACGTCGTTGTTTGGGAAATGCACCACAGAATAGTAACTGCTAAAATAACTTTTTTTACATTTACATAAGTTAGTTTATTTACATTTTCAGAAATAGTTTGCATTTTTGTTTAAAGTTTTCCCCGTTACTATATCTATATATGTGACTTTATATCATCTCACAATTGTGTTTTCAAGACTTTTATTTTGTGTTTTTTTCTAGTCGCAAGTTTGTTATCATGTTTGCTGATATGTTTTTTTCTATAGTTACTGACTGTATTTATCACCAAGTCTCATTTAGTTGCCAATTCTCTTGTTTCTTTCATGTTTTCTTGTATGTTTGTATATATGTATGTATTTGTTTGTTTTTCTGCTTAAACGATATTTTCCATGGATTTGTTGCTCATTCTGACAATTTACTAAATAACATATATATTTATTTTATTTTGCTTAATTTATGTTTTTATATATCCGAATAATGGATATATAAAAACATAAATTAAGCAAAATAAAATAAATATATATGTTATTTAGTAAATTGTCAGAATGAGCAACAAATCCATGGAAAATATCGTTTAAGCAGAAAAACAAACAAATACATACATATATACAAACATACATACAATTCATTCATTCATTCATTCATTCATTCATTCATTCATTCATTCATTCGTTTCCTTCAGCTTAGTCCCTTTATTAATCAGGGGTTGCCACAGCGGAATGAACCGCCAACTTATCCAGCACGTTTTACTCAGTGGATGCCTTTCTAGCCGCAACCCAACACTGGGAACCACCCACACACTCTTGCACACACTCATATGGCCAATTTAGCTTATTCAATTCACCTATACCACATGTCTTTGCACTATGGGGGAAACCGGAGCAGCCTGAGGAAACCCACGCAAACACGGGGAGAACATGCAATACACACTCATTCACGAATATCCATACACACCCATTCACAAACATAAGCATCTGACAATTTAGCTTAGACAATTCACCTATAGCGCATGTCTATGGACTTGTGGGGGAACCCGGATCACCCGGAGGAAACCCACTTGAACATGGGGAGCACATGCAAACTCCACACAGAAACGCCAGCTGACCCAGCCGTGGCTCGAACCTGTGACCTTCTTGCTGTGAGGCGATTGTTTTATTAAATTTATTTGTTATTATTTAATTACATAATTTCTTAAATAAAATGATGTCATTATGGATGTACAGTATATATACATATGTACCATATATATATAACAGTAAATGGTACATTTTTACAAGTAACTAAAACTAAAACCGATTTAGTCCTGTTACACCTGTACATATACTATGTAATTACAAATTACAACAGCTAGGCTCTAGCCCCTTAATTTAATCTGTGTTGCTATAGCTCGCTTTCAGAGCATACTTGAGCTAGCTTTAGTTTGTTGCCGTATGTTAGCATGTTTTTTTTTTATCTTTCTAAATAAATATATCCTAGCATAAATTAATCAACATGATATAATTTATTATTTGAATATATTTTTTATATTTATATATTTGATTAATTTGATTATATGGCTTAATTATATATCAAATGTAAATTACATTTTAACAACATTAAATTAATTTTATTCATGATCATAAATAAAATACAATGCATTAATGATAAAACCCTTCGTTTTAAAATGATGTAGTTACTAATAACAGTAAATGTGTATGATTACAACATTAAGACCAAACCTGGCAGCACTTTAGTCTTGCTCCATATGTACAAACAACATACTTGTTATAGTAATTACAATAACTACTGGGTAATAACCGTGAAACTACCTCTAAACCTAACCCTACCACCTGCAGTAACCTTAAGTTAATAGTACTTTCAAATTTAAGCACACACATTTGTATTTAAAACAGCAAACCATCAGCCATAAGTACATATAGTTAATAAATATTAATCAGTAGTAATACTGTAATTCCAGTATCGCAATCTCAAAATTTTCCAGTGGCCTCTGGTTACTGTGACTTCTGAGTTTGCTTTCTCGTCATATTGTATGACTAATAATTCACATTACACCAGTCCCATCATATTTTCATATCTCCATCTTAAAAGGATTTTCTCAGTGTTTTAAGGGCAGCACTTGTGTATCTGAGTCACTGTGGTATAATCTGCCGAGCAGTGGGAGCTGCACGTTCCTCTCATATCCTGTGTTTAGTCTTCCCTCTGTAGTCTAAACCAGGTTTGCTCTGACCCCGAACACTCGGAGCAACACCACTGAAGATCACACACTCGCTGCATCACATCCTACCTGGATTTATATGACAGACCTTCACCGTTTGTCTTCAGATCACTGGCAGTTTTGTTGCAGGCTCTGACCTGCAGGATTATGCTTGTTTTATCATAGTGTAGGCTATAGCTTACTTTTTTTTTTAACCCACAACTTATAAACAGAAGAAAGTGCCAAACCTCAGATGCCTCAGTGAAGAAACTATGTTACTTTTAATGTTGGACTGTTTTTAATGTTGGAGGTTTTAGTGTAGGATTGTGTACAGGGAATGTTGAAATATATAGAGAAATGCACCCTTATGCTTCTTGATTAGTATTATTAGGGACTTTATAATGATTTGGCATACTTTTACAAACAGGAAAGATAAATGATATAAAGGTATTGAAGTCAGTTTAGTTATTTGCTAAACAGGAGTTATCACAACTTGCAAATACATGCACATAAAATAGACCTATAAATGTTGCTGTATTTATGGTGTTCATGTATTTGGTAAAATACAATCCTTGGTTTAGCAAAAAACTACACCAATTTGACACCAACGTGTCATCAATTTGAAAACCCACACGAAAACGAGGAGAACATGCAAACTCCACACCGAAATGTAATATTATATCAAAATTATTTTATAATATAATATAATATAATATAATATGTCCTGATATTAGAAGTTTTTGGGAGGGGATACATAGCATTTTAGAAAATATTCTAAATATTTCAATTGATTTCAGCTTTGAGGTACTTTACATGGGTATGCTCTCAGTGGATTCCTTGGAAAGAAAAAACAAATATATGTATAGAGTCATCCTTGCTTCAAGTAAAAAAGCCATTACTAGATGCTGGTATAAACCCAATCCACCACAAATGCAAGATTTGATTGACGTTTTGAAAAATATATTCATTATGGAGAAAATCACATACAGTGTGCACAATCAAATAGATATATTTGTTGATTTATGGTTTAAATGGATTGAGTACATTACTCCCATTCAACCTAATGTTTTTCTTCTATAGAATTTCAAGATTACCCCCCCCCCCCCTCCCATTCTTTATTCTGTCTTTTTTTCTGTATATAGTTTTGATAAGGATAATGTAAAATAAGGCAAAGGGATATGTTTGGTCGCTGTTACGAAGAATTTTGTGTTTTCTTTTTGGTCCCTGATTAGGGAATTTAAACTGTAAAAGCTGTAAAAGTGACAAATGTCTACTAATGTTGTGAATTGTATCTCTCTGCAATAAAAAATTAAATAAAAATATATATATATAATATAATATAATATTTATTCATTCATTTTTTTTTTCGGCTTAGTCCCTTTATTAATCTGGGGTTGCCACAGCACTTAAAAAACTCATAAATCTTGTGTTTTACATCTGATTGTCTCAAGGCCTTATGATACTGTATCTTTCACACTATGCACTTGAACATATAAAGTGATGATCACCTCTTTCATTGAATTTTGAGTGTTTTAATCAACCTTGTTACACCTGTGGTGTTCCCGGTCAAAAGTGACTGCCATAGGAAATTAATGAGTATCCAGACTATATTCATCCATCAGACAGAAAACATCCCCATACACACCACCCCAACTCACTCACACATTTCAGACTGAACAATGTCTTTTGCAGGTACACATCTCTTTTCTGTGCTTATGTGCTGATCATCAAGCCTGATCTCACAAGGACACGTAACTATTTTACGTTTTGTCAGTTTAGTGGCTAATTTGTACGAGTTCAGTCGTACGAAAATGTGCGATTTTTTTAAAAGGAGGTGTGGCACCCAACAACACCCCTAAACCCAACAGTCATTGGGGATAAGCAAATCATACTAAATTGTATGAATGAGATCGTACAAATTCATATGGATTAGCTACTAAATCAATAAGCTATGAATTGCCATGAGATAGCGTTGGATCCTCCAACGTGAATCAACTTCCTGATAAAACAATGTATCATATTTTATGATACAGATTAGACAGGTGTCTGTTATATGAACCCATCTGTCTTTCTTTCTTTCTTTCTTTCTTTCTTTCTTTCTTTCTTTCTTTCTTTCTTTCTTTCTGCCAATCTTCGTTCAGCCTATCTCTTGGTCTTGCAGGAGAACTTTTAGCTTAGCATCAATTATTTTATTGGATTAGACAGTTATCATCTTGCTCAAAAATTACCAAAGTATAACTAGTGCTAGTTCTTTATCCATGTTCACTGACTGTCTATACCCTGTCACTATTCCCTACATTAGTACACTAATATAGTCCAATTGAAGAAGTGAATACTAATTCGAGCACTCAATACACAGGAAATTATATCGTTTTGTTTGTGCTTTGCTGGTTGATAAATCATTCAGATGGATTCAAATTTCAATTTCTTTGGTCAGACCCTCTAATGCTTATTTTAATGAGCTGTCTATTAGTAACGAAACAAAGTATTTTGATTTCTGTCATCTATTGTTCATTTTGCAATACATTTTCAGTGCCTATTTGCATTTTTTGTTATTTTAATTCTATAAATTCATGTTAAACACTACTTTGAGACATCGTTCACAGCTAAAAAATGTTGAATAAAAATTTGGTGGTAAAAAATGTTTTTTGTGCAATTTTGACCGGGAACACTAAAGTAAGGGATGGGATGTGAACACGACACAAGGGTTAATAGTGTGGAGTTGGTGTGGTGGAGGGATGCTGAAGTCAAGAGAAAATAGAGGTATGACGTGATGACGTGTTTGACTATTTATAGGGGTTTGGTCTTAAGCTGATTGAATAACAGAATGATTGTCTGTGATGAATTAGCCTCATCTAAGACTGATCGTGCTACTCACGAAATTTGTTTATGAAACATCACCTAGTGGCAGAGTCCAGATTCTAGTTCTGTCCTGTCTTGAATTTAGCACTCAGTTTAGCACTCAGCTTGAGTTCACTCGGGTCGTGCACCCATTTCTTACGTTTGTCTTTGCATTGAGTGTGCGGTATCGGGCAGGCTTGGGTCACAAGATCTCATCCTTGTGTTCATGTTATTCATTTGCAGACTGCTGTTCAGTTTCGCTTCTTTGGTCAGGTTGTTTCAGTTTTGTTTTGTGCCGGTTTGTCATCATTGTTGTTTGATGCCGCCTTGTTGTGCCCTGTCTAGTCTTGCCAGCCCTGCCCAAGTGAAGTTTTAATGTTAGCTAATGTTTATCCGCCCTCTAGTTTGTTTTTTGTTATCCTTTTGTATTTCATTTGTTAAATAAAGACCTATTTTAGTTGCATTTTAGTCCTCGCTCTTTCTCTTCATCCACAAACCCTGACAAGATCTAATGCAATTGAATTGAGCTTAATGTAAATGATTGTTGATAATCTAAAATATATATTTTTGGCAACTTCAATGTTATCCACATATCCACAGCTTACAAGTAATGATCTAGTGAACACCCAAAACATTATAATACATATTTATTTCTAAAGATGACTGAACATTTCACATAGGAACATCTAGATTTGTTAGCGGAGGTTTTGTGGATTACTTGAAAGTTGCCTAAATATACAAGTCTTGTGCACTGCATTAGCTAGAGAAAAATCCTGGAAGGTTTTCCTTCAAAATGTAAATTTCCATTTGGCTTGGATGGCCTCTGCTATGTAAATAATTCAGAAATGCACATTTTTAAATGAACAGCTCCCTTAAAAGACGTGTGCTCAAAAGTACATTTAACAACATAGCAGTTCATTGTTTAACTGTAAGTTTTTAAGTCCAGTGCTAAATCTTTCATTTTTTTTAATAGCGTGAAACAAGGCCAAGCTTTAAGTCTCCAGTCTCCAGTCCAAGTCTCCAACCACGTGTTCAGATGCAGGGATCATCTCCAGCATAAAGAAAAAGTTCCTCTGCAGCAGCTGGCACAATAATTAAGCACACATTCTGTGGTGCTTCTGGAGCCAGTTAAATGCGCTTCTGGCAGAGATGACCTGATACTGTGATGATCTAGCAGCGGATAAGCCAATAGCAACACTAAACCATGGTCACATTTGCATGCTCTATAATACGACTTCCTTTGCCACTTCCACCTTTTTCTGTAAATAAAAACTGCATGAGTGAATTCTCAGAAAAAATGTTTGTTTTTAGGTCAGCCTTTGTGTTTATTTTCCTAGAGTGTGTGTGAGTGAGAGTGAGTGGGACAAAAGGTGATCGTGATACTGTAGGTTGCTGTAACTCAGCTGGGCTACAGGAAGGGGTAAAACTACTGAGCAGCATGTGGCATGAGCAGCTCAATCACTCTTTATTTTACAGCAGGAAATCCATTCTTACAGACTGAGTGGGAAAAGTAGACTCATACAGTATGTGTAGGATATGTGGCCTTAACGTCATGGTCACTGACATTCCCTCCTGCTCACAACATGACTGTTGACATTTAAACAAGCATTAAACTATTCAAATGCACATGTAAGAATATCAAAATGAAAAGAAAAAGAAACTTGGATAGAAAGATGTGCATAAGTTCTAAAACTGCTATGTCATAAGCCTCAATTAAAAACATTGAAGACAGGAATTATTTTTTAAACACCAAGGTTATTATAGTTTAGTATTTTTAAATGATTTTTTTATTTCAGTTTATTAAGTTTAGTTTTATTTTGTGACACATCTATTGCCCGCTTTATCAGAATATATATATATATATATTTATATATATATATATATATATATATATATATCATTAGTACCAGGTTGGACCCCTTTTGCCTTCAGAACTAGCTTAATCCTTCATGGCATAGAGGTACTGGAAATATTCCTCAGAGATTTTGATTCATATTGACATGATAGCATCCCACAGTTGCTGGAGATTTGTCTGTTGCACATCCATGATGTGAATCTCCCATTCCACCACATCCCAGAAGTGCTCTATTGGATTGAGCTCTGGTGACTTTGGAGGCCATTTGAGTATAGGGAACTCATTGTCATGTTCAAAAAACCAGTCTGAGATGATTTGCACTTTATGACATGGTGCGTTATGCTGCTGGAAGTAGCCATCAGAAGATGGGTACACTGTGGTCATAAAGGGATGAACATGGTCAGCAACAATACTCAGGTAGGCTGTGGCGTTGACACGATGCTCAGTTGGTACTAATGGGCCCAAAGTGTGCCAAAAAATAATGCCTCACACTGTTACACCACAAAATTCAGCCTTAACCATTGATACAAGGCAGGATGGATTCATGCTTTCATGTTGTTGTCGCCAAATTCTGACCCGACCATCTGAATGTTGCAGCAGAAATCGAGACTCATCAGACCAGGCAACGTTTTTCAATCTTCTATTGTCCAATTTTGGTGAGCCTGTGTGAATTGTAGCCTCAGTTTTCTGTTCTAAGCTGACAAGAGTGGAACCTGGTGTGGTCTTCTGCCGCTGTAGTCCATCCGCCTCAAGGCTCAATGTGTTGTGTGTTCAGAGATGCTCTTTTGCATACCTCGGTTATAACGAGTTACGTTTGCCTTTCTATCAGCTTGAACCAGTCTGGCAATTCTCCTCTGACCTCTGACATCAACATGGAATTTGTGCTCACAGAACTGACACTCATTGGATATTTTCTCTTTTGTGGACCACTCTCTGTAAACCCTAGAGGTGGTTGTGCGTGAAATACTCAGACCAAACCAGCCCGTTTGACACCAATAACCATGCCATGTTCAAAGTCACTTGACCTTTCTGGCCCATTCTGATGCTCGATTTGAACTGCAGCAGATTGTCTTGACCATGTCTACATTCTTAAATGCACTGATTTGCTGCCATGTGATTGGCTGATTATAAATTTGCATTAACGAGCAGTTGGACAGGTGTACCTTAAAAAGTAGCCATTGAGTATATATAAATATATATGACAAACATGACAAAACCAATGAGACACATGGCTAAATCAACCAATGAAGACAACAAAAGAACAAGGAAGGAGCAAATGGTAGGAAACAAAGTAGGAAAGGAAAAAACAAGATAATGACAAGACAACATGACACAACAGCTTACAAATGTAAAAACTGCTTTGTTTCTGGTTTGTATGTGTGCAGCACTGCTACCTGCGATGGAACATTCTCATCCTATCACACACGTGCAGAAATTATGTTCTCATTTCAGGAATTTCTAGTGAGAAAAAAACAAGAGAGACAGAGAAGAAAAACTGGAGACAACAAAAATTGTAAAGACACCTGCACTGACAAATGTATATGTGAGGGGATTAAATTAAATTCACAATTTTAGTTTAAATTAGACATTTTTGTCACTCGTAAGTTCTGGAGAATAAAAGTGCAAGCACTGGACAAGAATGAATCTTACTAATGCAAATGAATAAAAGACGTGCAAATAGAAAAACACAAACAATTTAAGAAAACATCTTCATAAATTTGACAACACATGCGCACAAAAAACTAACAACACATGCAAAAACAAAAATGTGCTGCAAATAGTGCAGACGTTAATATAAATGTGTCAGGGGACCCCAACAAATGTCAAACCTAGCTGGTTCCTGTGTATTGTCAGAGATTTGAGAGGTTATTGTACAGTTACTTGTTGTTAAATATATATATACAGTATATATACGTATATATTAAGCCCCAATAATCTGATGAATTGCACAATTAAATTTTAAGAGTTCACACATAGCTGATGATTAATAATAAAGCGTATTTTGCATGCTGTCCCAGGAGAGAGTCCTGAGCTCGAAATATTCTCGAGCACGGGGCTCCCTCCCGTTAGAAGGGCGAGAGGGGAGTTTGAGCTCAGGTAGGTCTTTAGAACTCCCCTGCTTGTAAGCGTGCTAAGAAGTGTCTGGCTTAGAGTTGTTTTAAGATGCTATTTTGGAATAGTCAATTTACTTATGGTGTTTGTCTTTGAAACCCATGCGAACACGGGGAGAACATGCAAACTCCGCACAGAAACACCAACCAGCCTGGTGAGGGGCCGAACCAGCGGCGTTCTTGCTGTGAGGCAACAGTGCTAACCACTGGGCTGCCGTGCCGCCCAATCGGAGAAGAGGAGGAGTAGAGGTGGACAAAGATGACTGGAGTGAAAAACTCTGGTTATTTATAGTGCGTCAGTATTCATCTGATTAGTGCAATATATATCAATATATAAAGCTGATGCGGGACCAGCCGTGTTCGATCATTAGCATGTGATCCTCTTGAAATTAGTTTATAAATAAACCACGCTTATGTTAGCCAAAATGAAATGTTTTTGGGGTTCCCGACATATTGTTACTGTATTCGCACATGTTGTGAGAATTTGCATGCAGCACTGTCAAATTGATGAAGGTTTTCAATTTGTTGCTGTTTTTCTATTTGCATATGTTTTCTTTACTCACATTTGAGCTCTTTCAGCCATTGTACATCTCCTTCCACAGAATCAAATGCAAGCCCTAGGGTTGATTACACCATTGTTGGAGGTTTTAAAAGTAATGATGAAATGAAAGACTTGCGTATAAGTACAGAACACAGTCAGCAGAATTTAAAAGTTATCATGTGAAGGGTGTGCAGTTGTTGGCCAGCGAAGAGGTGGGAGTTTGTGACTGAAGCTTTGAAGTCTTCTTGCCTTCATTTTGATAAATCTGACCAATGTCCATAGTTCATTCCTGTTCCTGTCCGGCTCCTCCACAGCTGTGCAGAAATGATGGGTAATCCCCAGCCATCTGCCCACAACAGAATATACAAAAAAGTGCATACACACTCCACAGTGCTTTTCATGCCGTCAGACACAACTATTCTTTTGGTCTATATCTGTTTCTAAAATGCATAAGGGTAAGAAAGAAGATGATGTTATTCTCAAGAACAATATGCATTTACTTTGAAAATTCAATCTACTGTATAAACAGCATTATTTATATATAACTGAGGCTTTACTACACTATACTTCAGAATAATTTCAAACAAAAACTTACCGAAAGAAAGTTCACTGTAATTTATTTGAAGAGTTTGAAACAGTTTGCCAAAACGAACATTCGGCAAACCATTAGTCTGTGGTGATGACGGAATTCTCCACTTTAATTCTAATTTAAAAAAAAAAAACACAGATACCATCATTTTCAAGTTTAAAGAGCCCCTATTATGGGTTTTTAAAAATGAGCTTCCATGCAGTGTGTAACACAGAAAGTCTGAAAGTGTGCCATGTTTAAAACTATTGATTCATCTATAAAAGAGTCGACTCATAGGGGTTCGAATGAATCGGCGCAGTAAAAAGTCTTTAGCCGTGCTGGCGTGACATCGATACGGAACTCAATCCCCGCCCATTTGTTGCGCACAGCCCCGGGAAAATTGATACCCCCGGCCCCGCCCACAAACACTGTAGAAACAAAAAGAGGAAGACAAACACCGTAGCAGATCCCAGTTGAATCATGTCGCAAAGACGCTGTGCTCTGAAGTGTGAGGAAAAGTTGTTGAAGTCAGTGGTTGAAGTTTTTTTTGCAAATATACCTCAGCATTATAGCCCCAGCCTTGTGCTGTGTTCATAACACTGTTGTGAGCCGGGCAGGTTAATAACTGTATTGTGATGGTAGTAACTGTACTACGGAGCGGATTTTGGGCGGCCGCTGCGATCAGATACTATACCAAAGTTGGCAACCCTGGGATGTTATAGTACAGACAGGGAGTTTTCCGGGAGAAATAACAAAATGGGAGGGTGGCGGGAGATGAATCTGAAATACGGGAGACTCCTGGGAAAAATACCTGCCAGTGTTGGCAGGTATGCTCACACATACACTCCGCACTCTGACTACTTCAAAATTGTTGATAAGCCATGGTGGACATTCCTCTCTGTCTCAAGCTGTGGTCACACTAGAGTTTGAGAATGCGGAATTTGCGGAAAGGGCAGGATGATTAGACATTTAAAAAAGCGAGCGATTGGTCCATGTTTTAAATTTCTGTCCAGAGAGGTCATGTTTTGATCTACGATTGGTCTCACGCAATCATGTGATACAATTTCGCAGGTCAGAGTTCACCAAGCTTGAACTTTTCAACGCAGTGAAATGCAAAACTTGCTGCACGACCTTATGTTTCCGGTCTGATGCATTCGCGTGCGTATGAATGGAAGTCTATGGGGAGAAAAGTGCAGTGTGACCGCAGCTTCATGGTGAAGGCAGTCGACCAATCACAACAGACTGGGTCTAAGGAGGGGTTTGGAAACAAATTAATTGCTGAACAACTTATATGGGGTCCTTGGGATAATTAGGTAAAATAAAAGCTTATTATAAGACAATGAAAGTGTTTTCTGACCTTGCATGCATTACAGACTGTTGTTGGAGACCCCAAAACCAAAATTTGACCTTTTTTAATGCATAATAGGGGGTCTTTAAAACTGCTAAGTTACTTCCTCTAAAGCAGTTTATAAAGGACTACATAAATAAACATGACCTGACTTGATTTGAGTGTTGAACTACAGAAAAAAACGAATTCCACTGTGAATATACTGTATCTTGTTCTTAAGAACTGTACAGTTATAAGGACAGGACAGTTAAAAAAAAAAAAAAAAGTTAAAACGATGAGCAAAGTTTAAGCATAAGATTTAATATCCTCCTCCTTCCTATTATACATCTTTATATTCTCTATTATCCTTAGATTTTATAAACCATAAACAACTTTAAAACTGTGACAAAATACATGAATAGACAATGAGTCTATTCTTAGAAAACTGCATCTTCTTGTTTGGCCCTAAATTGTTCCAGGCAGTTGTCTTGCTAACCAGTTATTGGAACAAACTGATACTGGAATGTCATTCAGAAGCAGAAAAAAAAGTTTAAATATGCAAATCTGATGCTGTAACCTTTTGTTCTTAAACAAGAGACTATTAATGAGAATATGAGATTTTCCATGCTTCTGAATACATCCTTCTTGCCCTGAAAAACACAATGCGAGTAACTGTGTGTGTGTGTGTGTGTGTGTGTGTGTGTGTGTGTGTGTGTGTGTGTGTGTGTGTGTGTGTGTGTGTGTGTGTGTGTGTGTGTGTGTGTGTGTGCGTGCGTGCGTGTGTGTGTGTGTGTGAAACAGAACTCTTCCAGCCAGACGTCAGTTTGATCCACCTCTATTCCTAATCCAGAATGAAGACCCCTGCACAGTCCCACCCATGTTACTCCCCTAGGGTCATGATCGGGTTTCTGTCCTGGGTGGCCATTTATCCACATCTACTGAATGATTATGACACATCAGGTGAAGAAGAGGCTGCCCTACAACTGATCTCTGGAGATGACACAATGCAGTCTTATGTATCACAGCCTGTGTGAGTTTCCATTTCAGTTTTTGACATTTAAAAGTCTGTTCTTTCAGTATCATCATTTTTCCATGGCTGGAAACAGATCCTGATGTCTTAAAGGGATTTTGTAGTGTTTTGGTCATTTATTTAGACAGCATCTGTGTTTTGGGGTACTAAAATGTAAGCAAAAACGTGACGTTATGAAACAGTTGTTGTGATCTGCATCTTTATCCACTTGTTAAAAATATAGTTCAGCAAAATTAAAATTATGTCATAATTTACTCGCCCTTTACTGGTTTTAAACCGTTATGAGTTTATTTATTTTATGAAACACAAAAGAAGATATTTTAAAAAATGTTGGCAATCTGTAACCATCGACTTCCATTGTATTTGTAACCTACTATGGAAGTCAATGATTACAGGTTTTCAGCTTTCTTTAAAATATCTTCTTTTGTGTTCAACTGAACAAAGAAACACTTAAAGGTTGGAACTACTTGAGGGTGAGTAAATATTGAGCACATTTTAATTTTTTGGGGTGAACTATCCCTTAAAGTCGTGACATACGGGATAGTGTTTTAGGCTCCAAGCCACGACTTTTTACATTTGAATAGAGAAAATACTAATTTTACGACCACTTTTTAGTCTTATCACATATTAATGTAAATCTCTTTATGGTGTATGGTGTACACTACTGTCTCTGGACTTACTACATCACAGACACCAGTATATTCATTCATTTTCTTTTCGGCTTAGTCCCTTTATTAATCTGGGGTTGCCACAGCGAAATGAACCGCCACAGACACCAGTATAATATTAATTTATTTTTAAAACATCTGATATTAGGAATTTTAGGATTTTCATAATTATTACAACACTCTGTAAACGTTTACTAGCACCATTTGTTGAGCCTCCTTGTATAATCTGATGAAGTGTTTGGACCTGGCATCTGTGTCGCATGACATCAGACTTAGGTGTTCTGCCTTTAGGCATGAGTGAGTACTTGACAACCAAAACAACAATTGTGCAGACACATAGGGCTCTATTTTAATGATCTAGGTGCAAAGTCTAAAGCGCAGGATGCAAAAGCATTAAGGGCATGTCCGAATACACTTTTGCTATTTTAAGGACGGAAAAATATGCTCTGCACTGTGGCGCTTGGTCTAACAGGGTTGGGCTTATTCTCTTAATGAGTTATGGGTCTGTTTTGAGAATAAACAAATCAGAGTCTCATCTCCCATTTCCTTTAAGAGTCAGTTGCGTCGCACCATGGCACATTTATTATTTACATGGTAGACTTTGTAGGTGGAAAAACTGAACACTTCACTAGCGAGAAAACAGTTAAAACAGACCATCTGCAGCGTGAGAATGAGAGAATGAGCCTCCTCCAATCGGCCTTTACTTTCACTTTCTCTTTCTCTCTTTCATGGATAAGAAAATGGTGTTGTAGGCTACGCACAGATATCCATTAGCCTACATAATAATTTTGTCCGTTAAGTGCAAAGATTTGTTTCAAAACTATTTCTAAATTCAGTTCTAATTTTTTAAGTTATATCCAAAGACACGTCTTATGCCCCATATGGTCTAAAACCTGACAGGTGGCCAAATCTAAGCTTGTTTTTAATAAAACAAATATAAATATGCATATAATAAATAATAATACTACTAATAATAATATTAAACAAAAGCAAATTGTCATGAATAAACAAAAAAAAAGGCCCCCGAGATGAAGAAGGCACGGAGGCAGTGGTTTTTATATTTATGTAGAAAGTAATCATTTTTGTAATATTTTATTCCTTTAATTATTTTTTATTTGTAAAGATATTTGTGTAATGTTGTACATCCTGCGTGTATTAAGCAATGTGTACGCAAGGCACACAACTTTAGACCTGCTTTCAGCTGATCAATTTCACAGTCTATTTTAGTTCCTCAAAATAGCAACGCGCCAACAATTCGCCTTAACACAACTCTTTTTTAGACCAAAACACCCATGAGTCCACAAGGTGGTGCAAATGGATTTGCTATTTTAACAATGTGGTGGAAAACGGAAAAATTAAGGTTGCGTTGGTCTGAAAATAGCAAATCATTGGGGCAAACACGTCTTGTGCCTTATTCCGCCGGGTGTATGATAGGGCCCATATTGTTTCTTTACACATTGCCATCCACTGGCCTGGTATGGGTACTACAACATAGTTTGTCATTTTCGTGAATCATTGGAAACAGGAATCAGTTTGAAAATGTTGCTGCCTGAATGTGAAACATAAACTGTGTAAGGGGCCAATCACACCGAATGTGCTTTTTGAGCTGAAAGGCGACTTTTTTGAACGATTTACTACTAGCTGCAAACGTTTTGAGCTGTTTATGTGTCCTATGCATCTTGCGTTTTAATCGCTTATTCTTGTCAACAGAAAAAGCAGTGCGGAGTGCCTCACGTTTTTTGAACGTAAAAGCACGTTCGGGGTGACCGGGCCCTAAGACTGTACAAAGTCATACAAATTTGTCACTACCTCATCAAAGTGTAAAATAGTTGTGTTTCTCTTAAGATATCCTTTGAGGTTTCCCTTACTTTCTTTCATGGAACATAAAAGGTGATTAAAAGGAAGTCAAAAAGACACACAGGTTGAATTATCATGTAAGAAATCAGCATGAAGACACGATGGAGAATATTCCTCTTGAATGTTCTGATGAAAACTGCCGTTGCCATGGCTCTGTTGTCAACAACACTTTACAATTCAAGTATGTTGTCATCCAAAATTAAGGGTCAAAATCGAATAGTACTGCTCTTATAAAACATCCTTTCATGGGGTTTGTTTATATCCCAGACAGCCAGAGCAATGGACGAGATGTGCTTTGTCTTTGATGATTTAGCCGATCAAGTCCTTCCTGCTCTACATGTCATTCTAATCGCTTTTATACTACATGGAACACCAGGGTTGAACAGGCTGTTACCTCATACTGCATGTCAAAGTCTTGTACAAGATTAAGAGATAGTTATACAAGCCCTAAAGAAACATGATGTAATGGAAGTACCATTGAGCTTCCACTGATTCGCCTGGTCTTCAAACCTGACCACCCTCACTTGCAGATTGTCAGTTTCTTGGGTGATGATTACTCATTTGCAGTTGGGGGATGCTCATCATCACAATCTCATCCGTTTGCTCCTTAAAAGACAAAGTCATTTCCTCTAGGGATTTCTAGGGATGAGCAATTTCTTGTTGGTTTTTTGCCTTTGAAACGGATGTTTTTTTTTTTTTTTTAAGAAACCATCTTGAAAACATGATGCTCTTAGTGCTCAGAGACATCACTGCCCTTTTTGTCAATCTGGGAGTGTTTCTTACTCATGCTGCAATCCTCTTTTTGGGGGGATTTATTCCATATATTTTCTTTTTTTTTACATTGGATGATTTTATTGGGATTTTGCAACTACACAAAGGCAACCTTGAGAACTTGATTTGCAAACAAACTGTTTTCTTCAACCGGTTGTCTACAGCGAGTCAGATTTCTTCTATTGGATCATCTACAGCAAACTGAAACTCAACATCAATAAAACATTTGCATAATAGCACACACTGCATTAAAATAGAAAATAGGGAGTCAAATTGGAAATGCGCATGAAAAGCCAAAACAAGTAATTGATATGGTATAATGATTTCAGGAGCATGCATGTTTTGTTATTTAAGGGTGCAATAGAATGCACTGATAATATGTTAAATTGTTCTCTTATATCTAAATAGAAGGTATATGACCAACACTCTTACACTCTATTGTTGAAGTCAGAATTATTAGCCCCCCTGTTTAATTTTTCCCCAATTTCTGTTTAATGGAGAGCAGATTTTTTTCAACACATTTCTAAACATAATAGTATTAATAACTCATTTCTCATAACTGATTTAGACACTTCTATACAGCCTAAAGTGACATTTAAAGACTTAACTAGGTTAATTAAGTTTACTAGGCAGGTTAGGGCAATTAGGCAAGTTATTGTATAATGATGGTTTGTTCTGTAGACTATAAGAAAAAAGTATAGCTTAAAGGGGCTAATAATTTTGTCCTGAAAATGGTGTTTAAAAAATTAAAAACTGCTTTTATTCTAGTCGAAATAAAACAAATAGGACTTTCTCTAGAAGAAAAAATATTATCAGACATACTGTGAAAATTTTCTTGCTGTGTTAAACATCATTTGGGAAATATTTAAAAAAGAAAAAAAATTCCAAAGGGGGGGCTAATAATTCTGACTTTAACTGTATATATATATATATATATATATATATATATATATATATATATATATATATATATATATATATATATATATATATATATTTACAGTTAAAGTCAGAATTATTAGCCCCCCCCCTTTGGAATATATATAAAGAATATATATATATATATATATATATATATATATATATATATATATATATACATACACACACACACACACACACACACACACACACACACACACACACACACACACACACACACACACACACACACAAGCAAAATAATCATACACCAGTTCTGTCTGTTTCTTGATTCTAATTGGCTGATAGCCATGCAATATTCTGTAATAACAGCACTCGTACAGCCTCCTCACCCTTCTGTATTACTCCACCCACATAGAGTGACAGCACATAAATAAACTCACTAGTTTGACAAATATTGCTGGTGTTGGGCAACATAATGTACTTCTGAGGCTTTTTTAGTCAAGAATGTAGTTGTTTAGATTGCAACTATGCAGTTTATTTATAAGGATAGTGCCTATTTTAACATTTATAATTTCAGAGATACAGTGCGTCAGCATCCATCAGCCTGTCATACTGTGCAGAGCAAAGACGGTTAATGTTCCGCCACAAATTGGCAACAGAGACCACATAATAAGACCGCCCTTAGGGGAGAAAAACTCGTACTTTCTAACTACAGCTGATCAAATCATTATAAAACAGGTAAGGGGCATTCTAAGTCGATCACTCTCTTTTGTATGTTAGTATGTTTGTATGTTGTGCTGTGTTTATACCATAGTAATCTGGTAGTGTTAGTTTTGCTTTGGCTTTTTCAGGGTTAATTATTGTGATACTCCGATTGCAACAGAGAAATACTGTGAAATGTCTCTAGAGGGATTGGCATTTCATGCCGTTCAGCCTTATAATCTTAAAATGTGAGCAAAATCACCTGTTTTGTCACCACTTTAGACATTGCGTTAGAGAATCCTTCAAATACTAGCTCTAAAGTGATGTTGGTGAAGTAGCAACGGTTTCTGCTGTTCTGATGTCAGATGTGAATGAACGGGGGAAGAAAGTAGTTTAAACACTTTAAATTCTCAAATAGCTATATTAAATACTATATCACAGGTAATATAAAAAAGCACAATATGGGTACTTTAAATGATAAAAAGATCGATATTTACAATTTGCTGATTCAAAATAAATTGATGTGTCTAATTTGAAACATCTAATACTGTTCTATTCAACTTTTACCCAGTTCGCACTGTTTTATTGACCATCTGTGTTTCATTGAACAAAGAGTAGAAAAGCTGTCTAGCAGAATAATGGTGTGCATGGGTTGGTTGACTTTTTGCATATTCAGAAACACAGAGTTTGTTTTCTGTCACTGTTTGCAGTGTATCTAGCAGTGCCAAGGGACATGCTCTGACCTTGGCATGACAACAAGAGCAAGCAAAAGAAAGGGAAAGAGCATTTATCCTCTGCAGGAGGCATCTAGGGTTGGCTCATATACTATGAATAAATGCTACAAGCCTTACTCCATGTGTATTCCAGGACGCCTCAAGTGGAAAGCGTAAATATGATTACTGGAATAAAGATTCAGAGGCTCCCTGTAGGTTTTAGAAAAAAGATGGCTGGGATGTATACTGTACATTAATCAAAACAAAAGGTCTGACATGTATTTCAGCATGGTTTTTGTGAAGGGTTTTCAGTGTGATCACAGTTTTTATTTGAAAGTGTTATCATATAAAATGGTTAGTAGACCTACAGTATGTTTTCACATCAATCTCATGTGTTTATTGTTCAATGGATTTAAAGCTGACACTGGATGCTGGTATAATTTTTGGAGGTCTTAATAAAACGCCTATTACTCACTTTGGTTAAAATTTCTTAATTGTAGTGTAGATAAACACCCTTTTTTACCAGGTCAAAACACCTCAGTTTTGGTGCTGTTCCTGTTTTGGTGCATATATTTTTAAATAATAATGAGCTGCTCCTCAAAACACCCCCTCTGCGTCTCAAAAGGCTGGTACTGATTAATTCTTGATGTAGCAAAATCACTGCACCACACTTAAAGTGCTTTTCTAAGCACCGAGCTACTGCATCTCCCTGTCTGGAAGTTACATAATAGTACATTGCAAAAAATACTTTTCTTACTTAGAGTTGTTGTCTTGATTGTAGTCCAAATATCAAAAAAATTCTCAAAATGTTTCACTTTGAAATAAGAATATTTTTCTTCAACTATTGGCAGATTAATTTGCTTTTGTTAAGGAAAAACTTGCTTAATTTTTACATATTATTTCTGAAAATAAGACATTTTTTTTGCTTGTCCAGAAAATGCTTCTTTATTTAAGAATTTCTAGATATTTGAATTAAAGCAAAGACAAAAGTTTAAGTAGGAATATAATTTTAAATTTTTTGCTATGTATTTAAAGCTGTTTACACATTATAATGACAAAATCAATGTTTTGAAGCTTATAAACATTTATCATTGATTGACATCATAGATATTTACATTCGACGTCGTCTACGCTGTTGTTGTCTATTGAAAGGAATGCCTCAATAGAGCCGCCATTTTAGTACAGGGTAGCGCTCCTTTGAAATTAATGGGGGACCAAGGTGCAGTGGAGGACTGGCCTTCTAGAGCCATAGATATATACACATATAGACATATATCTATGATCGGGAGTTTTCCAGCTGGTCAGTATGCAAATATTTTTTAAATTGCGAAAATTATAATTTTACATAACTTTTCTATATCGATGGATACTTGACCGCATGGGCATTGCTGACAAAGAGCATGTGTTTGTGTGCATGGAAATGTATTATCCTCCCTACCTGTTAAATTTGATCTGATCCATGTCCTGAAACACACCCCCTCTCCTGCTTTCACTTCTCATTGTAATGAAGGGAGTGATTCGTTTGTGAATAAATCTCCGTTATGAACAACTCGATCTCTTAACCGACAATAATACAAGTTTCTAGCACCGCAGCATCTTGTTGTCATATTTCATTTACATTGTTTGCTGATTTTATTCAACAAAACTAGCATAAGCCTATAGTATTTAACCAGTCAAACCTGCTTATAAACATGGAAAAAGGGACACTGCCGGATTAAACATTTTCATTGCCTTTCACATCACCAAAGTGACAACTTATTTATAAGTTACTTACA
Organism: Danio kyathit; assembly: GCA_903798195.1. Taxonomy (NCBI): domain Eukaryota; kingdom Metazoa; phylum Chordata; class Actinopteri; order Cypriniformes; family Danionidae; genus Danio; species Danio kyathit. The sequence continues at coordinate 23,957,438 of LR812534.1, read as the reverse complement.
TCTTTCAGTCAAATTGTAGGCACAGCTACTGTACATCATTTAAATGCAAGTGGAGTTTATTTATAAACTAATTTCGAGAGAATTATGTGCTTATGATTGCTTGCAGCTGCCCCGCATTATCTAATTGATTATTCACTAATCAGACGAGTCCTAGGCCACTATAAGAGCCCTAGGTTTCATACCACAGACATCTTCGTTTTGATGAATTATAAGGGAATCCCCCCCTTCCACCCCTACTCCTCCTCCTTTTCTAGATGGGTGGCACGGTGGCCCAGTGGTTAGCACTGTTGCCTCACAGCAAGAACGTCTTTGGTTCTGGCCATTAACAAAACCAGCAGACGTTTCTGTGCGGAGTTTGCATGTTCTCCCCTTGCTCGCGTGGGTTTCCCCTGGGTCCCCCGGTTTCCTCCCACCGTCCAAAAAACATGCAACTTAAGTTAATTGACCAATCCAAACTAGCACCATAGACAGGCTCTTAGCGGGTAGCTATCTCTTAAGAGCAATATCTATATGTTCATTAGCTTCTACAGTAGGGGAGTTCTCGAGTTCTACCTGAGCTCAAACTCCCCTCTCGCCTTGCATCGGGAGGGAGCCCCGGGCTCGAGGATATTTTGAGCTCAGGGCTCTCTCCCGGGACAGCATGCCAAACAAGCTTTATAATCAATCATCAGCAAGTGTGAACTCTTGAAAAGTGGAGTTACCAGCATGAAAATAAATCAGGTCAAATCTCGGCACATTTAAAAAAAAATAATTATAGCAATTAGCAAACTAGCTCCATGTTTCAAAATGACAAATCAAATAAATAAAAAGTACAAAAGGGAAAATTTAATTCAGAGGATTCTTAAATATTTAAGATATAAATATGAGGTATTTATAGTGGGCGAGAGAGCTTAACCTGCTGCAATTTAAGAAAACACATACAATTACAAAAAACACCAACGAATTAAGAAAATATCTTTATCCATTTGACATTACACATCAAAAAATGCTTTTTTTTTAAAATGCTGCATTTTCTCACAATGCAAACTAATTAATAAAACGTGCTCCGTTTCCTCACAATGCAAACAATTTACGAAAACACACTGCATTTTCTCACAACACTTGCAAAAAGAAAGGAACACAATGGAAATGTTTCAAGGAGACCCAAAAACGTGATGACTATTGCTCAGTGAAGTTGTACGTTATCTTTGAAAGGTGAGTTTTGTTTATTTATTTTAACATTCTGGTTCCCTTGTCTTTTGTATTTTATTAGCCTAAATAACCATAAATACCCGGGTCTGTCAAGTTTTAGGGTCCCATTGAATCATTTCCATTGTGTTCAGCGCTATTTGAAAGTGTTGTGAGAAAATGCAGTGCGTTTTTGTAAATTTTTTGCACTGCATTGCATTTTTTCAAAATGTGTTTGCTTTGTGAGGATTTGCAGCACGTGTGCTGTCAAACTGATGAAGATCTTTTCTCAATTTGTTGGCATTTTTGTAATTGCATGTGTTTTCTTAAATTACAGCATGTTGAACTCTCTCCGTAGGTATTAGACATACTAAAATGCAAAAATCAAACACAAACGTGAACTGTAAACATTTATTAGCAGTTTGTGTGAATTGTATCACCATTCTTTAATGTTGATTTAGGCAAATCTGCTTTTCAGAATAACAGATAAGACCATTTAAGGGATTTTGGCACCAGAAACAAAGAGCTATCAAATGCTTGACAAACTCCTTTCAAGCTTTGCCAATGCTATACTTGTTTTCCAAAACGGTTCAGTATTAACACAATCATGCTATATAAATGTCAGGGGATTTAATTAACTCTTCCATGATCAAAACGTCATCTATGGAAATCATCCACCACTACTTATCTTTACATTTATTGCTGAGTTTCTTGCATGAAAAATCACAATATGCTATGAACTTCTCCAAAGTAAAGTAAATAAAAGCCTTCAGTAAAAGGTCAGAGCCAAAAAGTTAAATCACGATGCTCCATCTACAAACTAAGCATAGTCTCGGGCAGATTTTAATCTGATTGGAAGGAATGAAAAGCCAGACTTCCTATCAGAGAACATGGTTTCATCACAGGTAGAGTGAGTGAGAGCAGATCCAGATGTGACAGTGGCCTCAGCAGCTGGAGCTCCTCTGCTGACTCCCGCTTCACTCCCTGAGGGATGAACACTCATACTGGGGTGAAATGAGGGCAATCACAATGCATTGGCACTGTGATGAAATTGCTTCCATGTTTGGCTGGACAGGAACAAAAAAGAAAGAAAGAAATAGTAATGCCCATTAATAAACGGCACAGTTGCAAAATGACTGAAATAAAATAAATACTTTTAAAAATGCATATAAAAGTGATTATGATGTATTTTGGATATTTTCAGCATCCTCTATCAACAAACTTCAGCTACTGCAAAATGCAGCTGCCAGAGTTCTTACCAGATCTAGAAAATATGATCATATCACCTCAATTTTATCCTCCTTACACTGGCTGCCTGTTAAGTTTCACATTGAATTTAAAATATTACTCCTTACCTATAAAGCTTTAAATAATCTAGCTCCTGTTTATCTAACCAACCTCCTGTCTCGCTACAACCCAACCCGCTCTTTACGATCTCAAAACTCAGGGCTTCTGGTAGTACCTAGAATATCAAAGTCGAGTAAAGGAGGCCGAGCCTTCTCATTTATGGCCCCTAAACTCTGGAATAGCCTTCCTGATAATGTCCGAGGCTCAGACACACTCTTGCTCTTCAAAACTAGATTAAAGACCTATCTTTTTAGCAAAGCATACACTCAGTGCATTACATAGCGGTATGACTCATGATGTGCCCCACACATGATTTTGGTTCTCGTTTATATACACTATGAACAGCAGCTACGCTAATTATTCTCCTTATTCTGTATTTCCACCTGGGGGTACTCATCTCGAGGCCCTCAGACTATGCAGTGCCACTGACGCGATCCGAGACCAGCAACGAGATGATCCCAAGGTTTTCTGGACCAGGCCGTATCCTGAGCAGCTGCTGTGGTGGTCATCATGGAGTGAGAGCATGACTGACTCCTGTGATGCTCCAAGGACAGACGAGTCTTCGCTGAGGTCCAGCTTCCTGCGCCTAGACTGCAGCTCTGCACAAGACGTTTGGCCATAGGGGAAATGGTCGTGCCCAACTGAGTCTGGTTTCTCTCGAGGTTTTTTAAAATCTTCGCGGTAACACCTTACAATAACAGTACATGAATAATGATGTATTAATGTGCAAACTAAACATTACTTTATTATAAATTAATGATGAGTTAAGGTATGCACTAATCATGAACTAACTTGAACTACAACATGAGTCACATGAGTTCATGTGTGAATTACGGCTAACTTAATTACTTGTTAGTGCATGTTGTTAATTAATGTGTTAGTTAACATTTAAGTTTAAGCTAAATGTAACCAACGTGAACTCATGAGCTGTTAATGTATGATTATGTCATGACTTTACTTGGAGGGGCACATCATCATTAACTCATCCTTAACTACTCATGAACTCCTGTTCATGCTGACGTTGACAGAACACTTTTCTATTGTTATTCAGTGTAAACTGACTAGTTGGACGAGCATAAGGAGTTCATGAGTAGTTAAGAATGGGTTAATGATGATGTGCCCCTTCAAGTAAAGTCACAACATAATTATATATTAACATATCATGAGTTCATGATGGTTAAATTAAGCATAAACTAATGTGGTAATTAATACATTAATTAACAAACAATCATGTACTAACAAGTAATTAAGGTAGCCGTAATTCACACATGAACTCATGTGACTCATGTTGTAGTTCAAGTTAGTTCATGATTAGTACATACCTTAACTCATCATTAATTCATAATAAAGTAATGTTTAGTTTACATATTAATACATCATTATTCATGTACTGTTATTATAAAGTGTTACCATCTTCGCTTTCGCCAATTGGTGAAGTTTTTTCCTCGGCGCTGTCGCCACTGGCTTGCATGGTTCGGGATCTGTAGAGCTGCGCATCGATGGATTTGCTATTCAGTGTTTGGACTCTCAGTAGTGATTATTAAATCACACTGAACTCAGCTAAACTGAACTGAACTTAATCTCTGAAAACTGAACTGACACTGTTTCAATTTACTATAATCTGCCATGTGAAGCTGCTTTGACACAATCTACATTGTATAAGCGCTATACAAATAAAGATGAATTAATTTGAATTGAATTTTGGCCTTTTACATTTTCTATTACTTCAGTTCATCAAAGGAAATTCAAGGAATTACAATTATCTGTATATAGTTACTAAATGTATCGAAAATATAAACAGAATGAGCCACTGTGCTGCCCTGCAATAATAATAATAATAATAATAATAATAATAATAATAATAATAATAATAATAATAATAATAATAATTTTAGAATGGTTATTTTAAATGTCATGTGTGAGTTGCATTTTGAAATAGGATCAATTTGATGTTTAATTGTGTTATGTTGAAAAGGTGATTTTAGTTCAATGAACAAAGTATCTTTGACTTGTGTGTATTGTATCCAAGCATTTGAAAAAACAGTTAGGAGTTTTGCAAAAACGTGCAATTTAGTCAATTGTTGTGAATTTTGTGTCTAGAGGTTTAAAAATTGACACCAGGGTTCTGACCATTTGTGGCAAAACAATTGAAAAAAACTTTTAAGTTTAACTTTTTAAGTTAAAAGCAACATTGAAGTCATGTCAGTGCATTTCAAGTACATTTCATATATATTCAAGACACAATCCTACAGTCTTTAGGCCATAGTTCATTCAAAAAAAGTTCCCCATCAAAATCTAGAGTTGTTGTTTTTTTTATTCAATGATTCATTGATATATTGACTCATTTAACTGTAATACTTTGGAAGTCGAAAGTATTATGCTATGTGCTTCACAATCAACAAATACTTTAGCTTGAACACAAGTCAAAAAAGACAAAAATGTGAACAAACAGCCATCAAATCAAATCAATCCTACAGTCTTTAGGCCATAGTTCATTCAAAAAAAGTTCCCCATCAAAATCTAGAGTTGTTGTTTTTTTTATTCAATGATTCATTGATATATTGACTCATTTAACTGTAATACTTTGGAAGTCAAAAGTATTATGCTATGTGCTTCACAATCAACAAATACTTTAGCTTGAACACAAGTCAAAAAAGACAAAAATGTGAACAAACAGCCATCAAATCAAATCAATCTTTTCAGTAGCTGTCAGTAATAATTATCCATGTCAACTCAGAATTTGGCAGATTACTTTCCAATTGATTTGTGAGTCTCAATGTGGCTGTATTCCTGAACTTCAGTGATATCAATATAATAAACCCGACTGGAAGACACTGTATAAATCCAACTCAAATCAGTCCCCTCCTCATTCTCCTGGGGTGTTGCTTTTGAGTTGTGGTTGTAAACAGGATGAGAGATTGATCGGGAAGCTCTGGCCTTGTTATCAGTTTGTGTCTGTGTGGTAAAACGGGCGCCAGACACCAGGCTTTGTGCCCCCGTGTGCTGACAGGTGACGTCAGTCTTTACAGCCACTCCATGACAGTAACCTGCTACTACATAGTGTCATTAACAAAGCTTAGCTAAAAAAAGTATTGGAAGATTCTTGCTTACTTGAGACCTTTGACTCTGTTTCCACTGTGGTTTGGATTAGTTGGTGACACCGTGGACTGCGCAGTTGGATCAATATTTTATTGTTGTTCTAGTTAGCTGAGAAGTGCTTTCTGATTTCAGTAAATTCTGTTTTGGCACATTCCAGTTGATTTTGTGGTGCATTTTTAAAATTACGGTTTAAGCTGCTAATGTGAGGGGGTTTCAAAAAAGAAGAGATGGAAAAGTGTTAACCACAGGTTATTTAGCAAAAAAAAAAAAAAAAAAAACAACAACAACAACCAGCTTTTGATGCAAACAATATTTATGAATGAAAACAAATAAACAAACAAGATGGGGAATACAAAATATTTTAATAATGTTGCTTGAGTTAAGTAATTAAATTTATTAGTTCAATTTAATATATCTGATATACTACTGGTCAAATTTGGGGACAGCAAAGCTTTATTTAAAGGCAACCTATTTTACCTCTTTTACAAGATGTAAGATAAGCCTTCCCAGATAGCATACGAATGTGGGCCACTTTAGGCAGTTATGCGGCACTGGTGGTCTTCCTTCGGCCCAGACAAAATGAATGTGAGCCTGAAGTGGCCCACCTGTAAAATGGCAAAGGGGGGCCATAGATTCCAATTACGGCAAAATGTGATCTGAATGTGAGCCTAATGTGGCCCATGTGGAAAATGTTAAATTTGGCCCAAATGATGGAGGGCAAATGTGGGCCACAGTTGGCAAAAATGTGGCATAGTCATTTAAAGGTAATCTGGGTCTAAACCTAAAGTGGCTCACACGTGTAAGTGCAAATGTGGCCCAGTTATCTTAAGACATATGTGGGCCACTTTTGGCAAATATTTGGCACAGTAATCTCTGGCTAATGCGGCTGTGAACCTAATGTGGCCCAGAGAAAATATGGCAAATGTGGCCCAGTTATTTTAAAACATATGTGGGCCAGTTTGGCAAATATTTGGCACAGTAAGCTCTGGCTAATGCGGCTGTGAACCTAATGTGGCCCAGAGAAAATATGGCAAATGTGGCCCAGTTATTTTAAAACATATGTGGGCCAGTTTGGCAAATATTCGGCACAGTAAACTCTGGCTAATCCAGCTGTTAGCCTATAGTGGCCCAGAGAAGACATGGAAAAAGTGGCCCAGTTATCTTAAAACATTTGTGGACCACTTTTGGCAAATATTCGGCACAGGAAGCTATGGCTAATGTGGATTTGAGCCTATAGTGGCCCAGAGAAGATATGGCAAATGTGGCCCAGTTATCCTAAAACAAATGTGGGGCACTTTTGGCAAATATTTTGCACAGTTAGCTCTGGCTAATGTGGCTGTGAACCTAAAGCAGCCCAGTTATGTTAAAACATATGTGGACCACATAGACTAAAGTCACCATCATGGAGAAAAGTTAGTTGGGCTTTTAGCCCTGAACCTCTTAATATAAATTTACTTTTGGGCCACTGTAACTTTCAAGAACTTTGCTTGAATCGTTTATTCATTACAGCAAAAAAGCCAAGTAAAAACAAAACAAAAAAACAATAAAATTGTGATGAGATAATATAATTCACTGATGTTAACCAATGTTTTATCCATTATTAGAAGTAACGTAATAACATGCTTGCACCTGCCACAGAATTATGAAGGTTTATAAGCTTAAAAAATTCTATGGTTTAACTTTTGCTTACAGAGACATCAATAATCAGCATATAAACCTCAACAACGGTGACAATTAACAAAATGAAAAAAACTCACAAACATCACAAACAGGATACTAAAAGTGACAAAATCAACAACGTCAACATAAACAGCAGAATCAAAAGCAAATAATGAAAACTGTAGCAAGTGTAAGGTGTAGGCCAGATTTGTGCCAGAATAAAAGCAAACTGTGGCCCAGAATAGGGTCAGTTCTGGTTCATTTGGTTGAATTCTGGCTGATTTATGATATTGCTATGGCTTAATTGTGGCCCAGATCTGGCAAACAGGAATGAACCATTCCATGCGGTATGTGGGCCAGATGTAAGTGTCTGGTGTGGGCCAGATTTTCAGCTCAAAATACCCACCAGATTATTTAATATAGCCTCCAGAATCTGCCCATTTTGGTGTTGGAAAACATTGTAGCTGTTTTTGTAGCCTGTGGTTTTAAATTCAAATGAGCTGCTGTTCCCTGCCCACCGTTTCCACGTGCATGTCTGTTTCTCATTATGTGTTACATCAGATAAACAGCATAGTGATAGAGACAGACTCGAATGAAGCTGAAATCCAGCTCATTAGTCAAAAATACCATGTAAGTTTATTTGATGTATTTGTGGTGGAGTTTATTCAAGCATTTCTGAAATGATGAGTCTCACACAAATGCCATTTGTAGCACACACACACACACACACACACACATATGCACATTTACTGACACCATGCCGTGGTGATAACTGTGGTTAAGAATTACATAGCAATTTTACTGTCTTTATTACAAACACGCTCTGTTTTAAAAACGTTTTAAACTTATAAAACTTATAAAAATCACAGAGAATTTTAACAATTATTTTAATCTCAGTTTATTTGTTCTGTGGATATGTGTATACATGTTATTATAGAAACATGGTGCCTGTCAACCAATTCGGTGGACAGGGAAAACTGCACTGCTACGTCACGTTATTGTGGGCCTCAAAATCACAGTGATTTGGGTCCTATTTTAACGTCAGGACATTTTAAAAAAGAGACTTGTTGGGTTTATATCACTCCAATATGACAGTGGACACACTATACATACAGACAGTTCTGTCCAAACAGCTTACAAAAGTTGATTTTCATCAAAAGTGCCCTTTATATTCATTCATTCCATTCCTTTTCAGCTTACTCCCTTTATTAATCTGGGGTCGCCACATCGGAATGAACCACCAGCTGCCCTTTAAAGAAATCAAAACATTGATTCATGAAAGATGCAAAACTATTTAACATAAGACCAAAAATAAGCCTTTTATAAATGTCATATAGGCAAGAAATTTTCATTTTCACTTTAAATTAAGTTTAAATTTAGCTTAAAGCACAATTGAACACACTACCTATTTTTAAAGCACAAATCAACTCACTTAATTTAGATTATTTTTAGTAAACTTAACTTGATATCTTAAGTATTTGAAGTGCTTGTCAATGTATGTTCTTAACAATTTTTTTTTAAATGTAGAACATGACAAAAATTTTGAGAATTAAATCATGCAATTAGTGAATACATATTGAATGTTTTACGAGACTTTATTTCAAATAACATCTTACATTCATAATACGAAATGTTCCCCTTCGGGAGGGGAACTTCAATGCTATGTGGAAAAACTTCCACTATGGGGGATTTCGTCAGAATCCAATCATCTGAAAGAGTATAAAAACGGGCCAATGAAATGCCAATGAGTTGGCAGCGTCAGCGTGCACAGCTGTCTTGAATGACAATCAGTGTGGCATAAAAGGCTAGCATGTGCTCAGCAACGCTATCCTTTTCGCTTTCAGAGCCTTTCACAAGTTTCTTAGAGAGTTGCTGAGGGTTCTCCAACCTGTCTACACAGAGAGAGAGATTGAGAGCTGTTCTCCCGGTCCAGAGTGCGTTTACGCTGCGGCAGACGGTCGAGCTGGGTCTTCTCTCCCTTGCCTGGCGTCCTTTGGGTCCGGTCCTCAAACTGAGCGGTTTGTATAGGAAGCAAGCTTCCCTAAAAGAGCAACACGGTCGTGCAGTGCGTCTTTTTAAAGATGTCGCTCCGACCGTGCGTTTCTGGATGTGGTGGTTCCCTGTCCTCGGATGATGGGCACGAGCACTGCGTGGCATGTCTGGGGGTCCAGCATGTCAATGCGGTGCTCGCGGGCAGTGCATGCCGTCATTGCGACGTCATGTCTGTTGCGCAGCTAAGATCGCGGCTCGCTCTTGTAAAAGGGCGACCCACCCCAGTTGTCCCCCCGCTCTGCGGTTGGCACTCGGGCAGATCTGAGGGTTACGGTGGGAGCTAATCCGCCGCCTTCGGGCTCGCGGACCTCTCATTCCTCAGCGCGCTCCATCCAAGCTTCGAGTGAAGGAAGCGGTCCATCTTCACGGATGGTCGCCCTTTCACTCGATGACACCGAGGACCAGATGTCCATCAATGCATCGGAGGGTGGGCTATCATTATCCGACGAGGATCCGAACCCGCTCCCTCCCTCCGGGGTTGTGAGCGTGGCTTCGGATCCAGAAGCGGATATGCTGGCCGTGCTTTCCCGGGCTGCTTCGGCCGTGGGTTTGGAGATGGTTTATCCCCCAGCCCCGCGGCCGGACCGACTAGATGGGTGCTACGTGGAGGACAAAAAGGCGAAGCCTTCTAAGCCTCCCGTCCCCTTCTTCCCGGAAGTGCACAGTAGGCTCACGCAGTCTTGGAGGGCACCTTTCTCTGCCCGATCTGCGTGCGCCTCCGCCCTCACCACCCTGGATGGTGGAGCAGCCAGGGGGTACGAGGCGATTCCCCAGATTGAGCGCGCCATTGCGGTCAACCTATGTCCGCGTGGCGCCTCTTCCTGGAGGGGTCAGCCCCGTCTCCCGTCCAAGGCTTGTAGGTTATCTGCCTCCCTCGGAGCCAGAGCCTACAAAGCCGCGGGCCAGGCTGCTTCCGCCCTTGCATGCTATGGCCACCTACCAGCGCTACCAAGCGCAGGCGCTGGCCCAGCTGCACGAGGGTGGTTCCGACCCAGGCCTGCTCCATGAGCTCCGCACCGCAACCGACTATGCTCTGCGTACCACCAAGTCGGCTGCGTGTGCCCTGGGAAGGTCGATGGCCACACTAGTGGTCCAGGAACGCCACCTCTGGCTAAACCTGGCAGATATGCGCGATGTTGACAAAGTCCGCTTTCTTGACTCGCCCATATCCCAGGCTGGCCTGTTCGGCGACACCGTCGGTGAATTCACCCAGGAGTTCACGGCGGTGAAGGAGCAGTCGGATGCGATGGGCAAAGTCATCTATCGGCGGGACCGTAAGACCGCTCCCCCCGCCGTACCATCCACCTCCGCTGCTCCTCGCCGAGGGCGCCCGCCTGCGGCCACAAGACCTGCTCTCGCGCCCCCGCCTGCGCCTCCGGCCAAGCGGCAGCGCCGAGCATCCCGCAGGCAGCCAGCGCCCCCGCCCCAGGGCGCCGCTAAGTCCGGTAAACGGACCGCGAAGCGTCCCTGAGACGGGCCATCCGGAGAGGAGGGAACTTGCTCTTTCCCCGGCGGAGGGCCGGGCCCCACAAATAACACCAACGGCGTTTTTCAACGCCACGCAAATTCCAAAGAAAGAGCATTTTTTCCACCTCCCCGGATGTGACTGCCCGAACACTGCCAGCTTGGGACGCTATGCCTTCCAGCTCGCAGGATCGGTGCGTTTCGCCAGTGGCTCACGGAGCGCAAGAGAACGGTCTCCTTTCTCTTCCCCTCCTGACCACCCCTCCGGAGTATGGGTGCGAGACGAGAGTGAATCTCTCGCCTCCTGCTCTCCCGCGGGACCCCAGTGCTTCCCGGTTGAGCCCACCCACTCCGTGCTGCCCCACCGTTGGTACGTCAGCGATCGTGCGAATGAAGCCGCTAGCGATGGCTCTGCCTGCCTGGTTAGCGCGGGCCAGCCCATCGCGGTGGCTCATCCGCACGATCAGACTCGGCTACGCGATTCAGTTCGCGAAACGGCCTCCCAGGTACACGGGTGTGTATTTCACCAGGGTCAGCCCTGTGTCCGCCCCTGTCTTGCGAGAGGAGATTGCTGTCCTCCTGGCGAAGGATGCAATCGAGCCGGTCCCTCCAGCCGAGATGGAGCGCGGGTTCTACAGCCCGTACTTCATCGTACCCAAAAAGAGCGGTGGGCAACGACCAATCCTAGACCTGCGCGTTTTGAACCGTTGTCTTCACAAGCTGCGGTTCAGAATGCTCACGCAGAAACGCATCATCCGATGTGTTCGTCCTCAGGATTGGTTTGCAGCAATAGACCTGAAGGACGCGTATTTCCATGTTTCCATACTTCCACGCCACCGGCAGTTTCTGCGGTTTGCGTTCGAAGGCCGAGCATGGCAGTACAAAGTCCTCCCCTTCGGGCTCTCTCTGTCTCCGCGAGTTTTCACCAAGCTCGCGGAGGGTGCCTTAGCGCCCCTTCGACTCGCAGGCATACGCATACTCAATTATCTCGACGACTGGCTGATTTTAGCCAGCTCGCGGGATCAATTGATTACGCACAGAGACAAGGTGCTCCGGCACCTCGACCTGTTGGGGTTTCAGGTCAACCGAGAAAAGAGCAAACTCGCACCCGTGCAGAGGATCTCTTTTCTCGGGTTGGAGCTGGACTCGGTCACCATGACGGCGCGCCTCTCACGAGAGCGCGCCGGGCTGATGCTGAACTGTCTGAGGGAGTTCGACAGAAAAAAGGTGGTCCCCCTGAAATTGTTTCAGAGGCTCCTGGGGCATATGGCATCCGCAGCTGCGGCCACGCCGCTCGGATTGCTCCATATGAGACCACTGCAGCATTGGCTTCACGATCGAGTCCCCAGACGCGCATGGCACGCGGGCACACACCGAGTGACTGTCACTGCGCTGTGTCGCCGCACCCTCAACCGCTGGAGGGACCCCTCCTTCCTACGGGCCGGAGTGCCCCTGGGACAGGCGTCCAGGCATGTCGTCGTCTCGACGGATGCTTCCAGTACGGGTTGGGGGGCCGTGTGTTGCGGGCATGCGGCTGCGGACCTATGGAAGGGAACCCAGCTGCATTGGCATATCAATTGCCTAGAGCTGTTGGCAGTGTTGCTCGCCCTGCGCCGTTTTTTACCGGTGCTCAGAGGGCAACACGTACTGGTCAGGACGGACAGTACGGCGACGGTGGCGTATATCAACCGCATGGGGGGTATACGCTCCCGCCGCATGTCTCAGCTCGCTCGCCGTCTGCTCCTCTGGAGTCATACGCGGCTCAAATCGCTGCGCGCCATTCACATCCCAGGCGAGCTCAACCGTGCAGCCGACGGGCTCTCACGGCAGCTTCTAGTCTCGGGAGAATGGAGACTCCACCCCGAGTCTGTCCAGCTGATATGGGCGCACTTCGGGGAAGCCCAGGTCGACCTGTTTGCTTCCCCCGAGAACGCTCATTGCCAGTGGTTTTTTTCCCTGACCGAGGGCTCCCTCGGCACGGATGCACTGGCCCACAGCTGGCCTCAGGGCATGCGCAAATATGCGTTCCCCCCAGTGAGCCTACTCGCGCAGTTACTGTGCAAGGTCAGGGAGGACGAGGAGCAGGTCTTGCTAGTTGCGCCTCTCTGGCCCAACCGGACCTGGATTTCAGAACTCTCCCTCCTCGCGATAGCCCCCCCCTGGCAGATCCCGTTGAGAGAGGACCTCCTCTCTCAGGGACAGGGCACCATCTGGCACCCTCGTCCAGATCTGTGGAACCTCCACGTGTGGTCCATAGACGCGAGGAAGACTTAGGTAACCTACCGGTGGCGGTGGTTAATACCATCACTCAGGCTAGAGCACCCTCTACGAGGCATGCCTACGCCCTGAAGTGGAGTCTATTCACTGAATGGTGTTCTTCTCGCCGAGAAGACCCCCGATCTTGCCAGATCAGTGTTGTGCTTTCTTTCCTTCAGGATAGGTTGGAGCGGAGGCTGTCGCCCTCCACACTGAAGGTTTACGTGGCCGCTATCTCCGCTCATCATGACGCGGTGGACGGCGGCACCGTGGGTAAGCATAACCTCGTCATCCGGTTCCTCAGAGGTGCGAGGCGAATATTCCCCCCCCCGCCCCCCTCTTATGCCCTCTTGGGATCTCACTGTAGTGCTCACGAGCCTACGGGGAGATCCCTTCGAACCACTCGACTCAGTATCCTTGAGATTTCTGTCCCTGAAGACAGCTCTGCTGGTCGCGTTGGCTTCGATTAAGAGGGTAGGGGATCTGGAGGCATTTTCGGTCAGTGACTCGTGCCTGGAATTCGGGCCGGCCTACTCTCACGTTGTCCTGAGACCCCGGCCTGGATATGTGCCCAAGGTTCCTACCACACCGTTTAAGGACCAAGTAGTGAGCCTGCAAGCGCTGCCCCCGGAGGAGGCAGACCCAGCCCTTTCATTGCTGTGTCCTGTCCGCGCTTTGCGGACTTATGTGGACCGTACTCAGAGTTTTAGATCCTCTGAGCAGCTCTTTGTCTGTTATGGTGGTCGGCAGAAGGGAAGTGCCGTATCTAAACAGAGGTTGGCCCACTGGATAGTGGATGCCATCTCCCTCGCTTACCTGAGCCAGGGCGAGCCGTGTCCCCCAGGAGTTAGAGCACACTCCACTCGGAGCGTTGCCTCCTCTTGGGCGTTAGCACGCGGCGCCTCTCTTACAGACATCTGTAGAGCTGCGGGCTGGGCGACACCTAATACATTTGCTAGATTTTACAATCTTCGAGTGGAGCCGGTCTCCTCAAGGGTGTTGGGAAACCCCGAGTCATGAGGAAAATCGGTAGGTGTTGTAAACGTTTGCTGCGCCTCTCTCTCTAACACAGAGATCCGTGCGCCTTTTTTACTTTGCCAGTCGAGTTCCCCGCTTGGCGAACCCTGCAGAGTTCCTCCGAGGCCCCCACCACCTGACTCAGCGGAGGAGTCAGGCGATGGCCCGTTACGTTGTAGGTATGCCCGCTGGTCATCCCGCGTTCTGGGTATAGGTGCCTGCTATGTGTGATCCCCGCTGGCGATCCCATATGCTCACTCAGCCACGATGTAGTTCCCCCCTCCGGGGCGGACTCGTGTCTTCCCTCCCCGCTAACCATCTTCATATGTGCACTCCCCCTTCTCAGGGCTAGTCCATATACAACTTGCCACCAGGTCTCCCCTCTCCGGGCAGCAGGTGGCCTCCGCAGCGTCCTCCCTATCGGGACTGAACGCTTTCCCAACGTACTGTCGTATCTAAAATTCCTAGAAATTAACTAGGTGTATCTTACGACTCCCCGAAAAGTATATCTAAACCAGAAAAGGTAAGTAGGGTAAGTAAGGGCCAGGGGACACGTTGGAGGACTGTGTCTCCAGCGATGCAGGTGCGCTCGTACTACTGCGTGGCGCGCCCCTCACTGGAGACATGGTAAGGTTCTTTCGTTGTGGCGCTTTCCATAAATTTCCCCATAGTGGAAGTTTTTCCACATAGCATTGAAGTTCCCCTCCCGAAGGGGAACGCTCAGGTTACTAAAGTAACCCTCGTTCCCCGAGGGGGGGAACGGAAATGCTATGTTCCTTCGCCACAATGATTGTCCCTTAGCTGTTGAGTGTGAAAGCCTCTTCAGCTAGAAAAGGATAGCGTTGCTGAGCACATGCTAGCCTTTTATGCCACACTGATTGTCATTCAAGACAGCTGTGCACGCTGACGCTGCCAACTCATTGGCATTTCATTGGCCCGTTTTTATACTCTTTCAGATGATTGGATTCTGACGAAATCCCCCATAGTGGAAGTTTTTCCACATAGCATTTCCGTTCCCCCCCTCGGGGAACGAGGGTTACTTTAGTAACCTGAGCGTTTCTTGCACACAATTAATCATATTAGGTCACACTTTATTTTTAAGGTCCGTTTGTTGAATTTAAGTTACATTGCATCTACATGCCAACTATTTCTCATTAGATTATAAGTAGACTGTTAGGTTGGGGTTAGGGTTAGTGTAAGTTGACACTAGTTACTTGCAAAGTTTCTTATAGTCAGTTAAATGTCTGTTGAAGGAGCAGTATCAACAGATATTAAGCAGACAGTCTACTAAAACTCAAATGGACCATCAAAATAAAGTGTTACCTCAAATTACAATAAGTTATGATTAAAAAAAAATCAGCTTTGCCAAGAAAATAAATTACATTTTTAAATATATTAAAATAGAAAAGTGTTATTTTAAATTGTAAAGTTTACTGTTTTTACTGTATTTTAAAACAAAAACATGTGAAGTAATCATGCTGACTCGTAGAAAACAGTTTAAGTTTCATCTATCATTTGCCAGATGACTTAATGCCATCAAAAAGTGACAAATGAGGACAACACTTAGTAATAACTAATAATTAGCGATGTAGACAATGTAAACTATAAACAACGCAACAAAATTATTACTGATGAATCACATTGTTTTTGTACACTTATTGGTAATGTTTAACAGAAGTCAGTTGTCTTTTATAAAGGTGTATTTTTCACTCATCGACTGTGTTTAAAGCTGCTGTTATCAGTCTCTGAAGGACACAGACGGACAGTCAGTTTCCCATGCCGGTTATCTGTTGTAGTGGGCGACAGGAATGGCTGCTCAAACAGATAGCAAAGCAAAGCCAGATACAGTCTCAGCTATTAATGCATTTGCTTTCACGCTGCCTTAATGAACTACACCCAATTATCTGTCTTTGTTTTCGTCGAGATGGAACAGAAGAGGGCATTTGGTGGAAAGTGTGCTATTTGTGGATGTGGATTCCACGTCAATCCCCCAAGATAGTGTCACCACTGAAGGAGATGTTATTTTCAAATGTACTTTATTAATAGTTTTTTTTTACATCATCATTTTATTTCCTTTCTTTCCTTACTCTAATTATGTGTCTCATTTAGACACATTGTTCACTATGAGTAATTTTTTGACAGGTACACTGAAAAAAAATGACCTGCAAAATTGTTGCAAACAATTTATATGGGTTAAATTTCATTCATTCATTTTCTTTTAGGCTTAGTCCCTTTATTAATCAGGGGTCGCCACAGCGGAATGAACCTATCCAGCATATGTTTTTACGCAACATGGAAACATGGGTTGAATTCATTTATTCATTCATTTTCTTTTCAGTTTAGTCCCTTTATTAATCTTGTCGCCACAGCAGAATGAACCGCCGGGTTGAATTTAAACAAATTAAATTAAGTAACGTTTAACTTAATTTGTTTGTTTAAATTCAACCTAAATAAATTATTTACAACCACTTACCTTAAAATAATTTGTAAATCCAAAGATTCATCTTTGATTTTTTTTTCAGTGTATAAACAGTAAAAATGCAGATAACTTACAGAACGCAGAATCATGGAGTAACTACTTACAGAAAGCATTTCGAAACAGCGGATTTGTCAGCATATTTCTTTTCTGAAATATAAACAAAACTCATCACCTCAATATTAATCAAGGTGCCATAGAAAATCTGGATACACTTAGGCATAGCTAAATAATAAGAGTTCAGTACATGGAATTGTCAAACCATGAGCCTCAAACATCATTGTTTCCTCATCTTCATGTGAGTGTAAAATCTCAGTGAAAAACAGGCCATTCAGGACAAAACACAGACTATGATGTTATACACGGGATCATACATTTGATTGGCCATAATATTTGAAAGAAGACAAAGATGATATTTTGATTACTTAGCTCAAGATAGTTTAGATTAAAGGAATTTTTCACCCAAAAATGAAAATTTTGACATTGTTCACACAATGAAGTGGTTTTAAAGTTCTATTAATTTCTTTCTTCGGTTGAACGGAACAAAGATTTACTGAAGCATGTTGAAAAAACAGCCATTGACTTACAGTCATATATTTTTGTTTTTACTATGGATGTTATTTGCTGTTTTTTTGCCCCATCCCATAGTTCATCAAAATACCATGTTTTATGTTTCACAGAAGAAAGATTTCATACAAGTTTAGAACATTTAGGGCCCTATCATACACATGGCGCAATAAGGTGCAAGACGTGTTTGCCCCGATGTGTTGCTATTTTCCGACCAATGCAACCTGAATTTTCCCGTTTTCCGCCATGTTGTTTAAAAGCAAATCCATTTGCGCCACTTTGTGGACTCATGGGTGTTCCGGTCTACAATAGAGGTGTGTTAAGGCACATTGTTGGCATTGTTATTTTGTGGAACTAAAATAGACTGCTATAGACCAGCTGAAAGCAGGTTTAGGGTGCTTTCACACTTGGTTCAATTGCCTGGACCGTACCCAAGTTCGATTGCCCCCTCTTGCCACCTTCTCGGTTGGTTTGTGTTCACACTGTCTTTTTTCCTTCTGAACCCCGGTACGCTTGCGTCATAGAGCTGCTGTTTTGTTTACAGCTGTTGCGAGGTGACAGTCACGAAAGCAAAGCGCCAAAATGGAGACTTCCGCACATCGCGGTCGATTTGCTTTTACTGAATCATAAGTTTTGGACATACAGAAAGCGACTCGCGTCTGTCTGCTGCAAAAATATTATAAACATTCAGAACATCACACAGTGTCTGCAGAAGCTGTTTCTGGAGGAGACAAGCAGACATCACTGTGTATCACTGTGCTTGGCTCAGTCCCGCTAAAGGTACAATACGTGGCGCACATACACACACACACACACACACACACACGAATGAACGTTATGAAAACGATAGTTTGTTGTACAGTTGCCGGTTCACTTCCGCTATTTGGTACGATTGCATTCATACGTGCATTCATACGATTGCATTCATACATCAAAAGTGAACCGTACCAGAGTTCGCATGAACCGTACCCCAGACCACCCGAGTTCAGAAGACACGTTCACACTAGCTAAACGTACCGTACTATGACGTCAAACGAACCCGGGTGCGGACCAAAAGTGCTAGTGTGAAAGCACCCTTAAAGTCCAGCGCAGAGCGCGTTAGTTGTGTGCCTCGCTGACACATTTCTTAAAACACACAGGATGTACAGCAATAAACAAGTATTAAAACAGAATTAAAAAGATTTAAAGGAATAAAATATTACAAAAATTATTATTTTCTACATAAATATAAAAACCACTGCCTCTATGCCTTCTTCATCTCGGGGGACTTTTTTTTTGTTCATTCAAGACAACTTGCTTTTGTATAATATTATTAGTAGTAGTAGTAGAATTATTATATGCATTTTTATATTTGTTTTATTAACAACACTCCGTTATTACTGTTCATTTATTAGTTTGCTGGAAATTACAACTGAATTTAAAAAATAGTTTTGAAACAAATCTTTGTGCTTAACAAATTAGATTAATTATGTAGGCTAATGGATGTCTTCAGGGTGACGCGGTGGTGCAGTAGGTAGTGCTGTCACCTTACAGCAAGAAGGTTGCTGGTTCGAGCCTCGGCTGGGTCAGTTGGCATTTGTGTGGAGTTTGCATGTTCTCCCCGTATTCGCGTGGGTTTCCTCCGGGTGCTCCGGTTTCCCCCACAACATATGCTGGATAAATTGGCGGTTCATTCCGCTGTGGCAACCCCAGATTAATAAAGGGACTAAGCCGAAAAGAAAATAAATGAATGAATGAATGAATGAATGAATGGATGTCTTCAGTGTAGTGCGTACAACATTGTTTCCTTATCCACGAAAAAGAGAAAGAGAAAGTGTAAGTAAAGGCCGATTGGAGGAGGCTCATTCTTTATCCTCGCACTGCAGATGGTCTGTTTAACTGTTTTCTCACTAGTGAAGTGTTCATTTTTTCCACTTACAAAGTCTGCCATGTAAATGTGCCATGGCGCAACGCAACTGACTCTTAAAGGGAATGGGAGATGAGACTCTGATTGGTTTATTCTCAAAACACACCCATAACTCATTAAAAGGATAAGCACAACCCTGTTAGACCATTCGCTGTGGTGCAGAGTGCATTTTTCCATCCTTAAAATAGCAAAAGTGGATTCAGACACGCCCTTAATGCTTTTGCGCCCTGCACTTTAGACTTTGCACCTAGATTGTTAAAATAGAGCCCTTAGAGTCTGAGTAAATGGGACAGAATTTTTAAATTTTTAATGAACTTATTGTGTTACACTTGAAGTTGTTAGAATGGGATTTTCACAACCATTTATAGTCAGTTTTATCAAGACAATAAATTGTAGGTGTTGGAAAAAATACCTTAAAACTGTCCATTTATTCCCACATCCAAAATTTCTTTCCACATCCAGCAGTATTGGCTAACCAAGACAACAAAGTTTGTAACAAAATTTCAGAATTACTCATTACTTGGAAAACAAAAATATATATCAATGTTTTTATTTTGTTACATCTCATTGAGAACAAGAGCAGCTTCATGGACTTTGAATGAAATATTTATTCATTTCAAGGTTTAAAAAAAACCCAGAGGAACTCATTCCACTTTCTCTTATTGCCCAATAAATGACACATGGTTAAGAGTTTGTAAAATATATATCTGTCTTATAGGAACTTGTGGTTCTGGTTCAAAGACCCCCAAATCTTTAAAGGAAGTCACATGCTGTTATCTGGACTATACTTTGGCAATGTTCACGTTGACTGTACATCTTATTAGCTATTTAAAAAGATGTGCGTTTGAACATACAACATTGTTCATGCAACCTGACACGTCAAGAAAGAAATATTGAAATGAGCTTAACTAGTTTAAAGTTCACAGAAACCCTGTTTGTAATTATGTGGTGGGTGGTGTACTGTTTATTGCTTAGATTTACAGCCCCTGTTGCAGTATCTTTTTCTGGAGCAAAGCCTATGACTTTTTATAACATTCTTCGTAATACAGGTCTCACCGTAAACTGCCTATTTGTCAAGTTAAAACCTGTAAAAAAATCTAAGTAAAGTGTCAAAAAAAACTATCTGGTACAATGTAATACAATATTTCACACACTGTAAAGAACAATTTTTAGAGTTTGTAACAGTTTTTTTTTTTTTTTTGTCTTAAAATATCCCTTGTTAAAATTGACTTTGTATTTGAGTCAAATTAACTTTTTAAATAAATAAATAAATAAATAGTTCAGGTAATAAATTTGCTCTAGTTAACTTGATTATTATTTCCTAGCCTAGTTAACCTTAGTCAAGTTGTCAAATGGGAAAAATCTTTTAACTTCAACTAATGTATCATTTAAACAGAAGCAGTTGCCTCACAGTCAGTTAAAAATTTAAGACAACAAAACATTTTTCTTCCATTAATTTAGAAGAAATTAGTTTAGTTTCAGCACAACTGGAAAAAAAATACAAGCACATTTATATATGAAAACATACATTTCAAGAGTTCACACTTAGATAATGCTTGACGCTATTAGCAGGTTTGGCATGCTGTCCCGGGAGAGAACCCTGAGCTCGGAGATAATTGAGCCCAGGGCTCCCGCCTGGTCGATTGAGCATGTACGGGGAGTACAAGATCAGGTACAGTAGTTCTCGAGAGCTCCCCGTGGTAAAGAAAGAAAGGGGGAGAAGGGGTGGATGGGGGGTTTCTTTGGAATACGAAGATAAGGGAGTAATATTTTCCTAGGCTACTTATAGTGAGTTTGGATTAATCTGATTGGCTAACTAATGATTTTAGATGAGAGGCCAGCTTCGGTCAATTATATCACGTGCTCCTCTCGAAATTAGTTTGTGAAACTTCACTTCATAGGGTGCTGTGTGTTAGATGACTTTGGCAAGGGTCTGTGAATTAATTACATTTTGTCACATCACAACTGCAGGCACTATTTTACATTTTTATACCTAGAAGCAATTCATCTTACAAAGTTCTTGTTGATAATCATTTGGTCTGTTCTGACATTTTCCAGATTTCTTTTTTCTTCTTCGTTTTTTACTTACTAGTCTGTATTTCTCTCATTCCTGTAGATTGTGTGTAATTTCTTGTGAAATGAGCCTATTTGGGCTTTGTTAGAATACTAAATTAATATTTCATGGTTTTTGATTGCAGTGAAACAATTTCATCAGAAAATTTATACAAAGCAAATTACAACGAGGAAGTAATCAAGTGATTTATCTTAAGAGACAGTACTCACATCAAGCATTTATGTTGATCCTAGAACAACATTCCAATCAGTCAATCAGATTTAAGAGATAGGTATACATTTTATGTTAAGTTAAGGCTTACAGTTAGGAATAAGTGCTTCTGCATTATTGTTATCCAATTATTATTCCTCTTTTGTTTTGGGACTAATTTACAGCTAGGGTTAAGTTTAGTTGGAAGTTGGAATTAGTTTGGAATTAGATATGAAATACATTTTTGAACAGGAATGATGTTCCAGAATAAACAGGGATGTTAATCCAGAGTCACATCCTAATTGACAAGGTCACACCCAACACGAAAAAGTGCTCACTTACTGATCAAAGGATTCTAGAGGAGATGATTTGTTGAAATATTTGGGACTAGATGGTGAAGAGCCTGTGGCCAAAGCAGATACAAGTACTGAATATGATACAAACTTCAACCGGTAGCCAAAGCATGGGGATAAAGGGAGGTGTGACATAGGGAATATTCATTAGGCAATGGTCTCTTCCACTCAATTTTTTTTAAAAATAAAATAAGCGAAGCAGTGGCGCAGTAGGTAGTGCTGTTGCCTCACAGCAAGAAGGTCGCTGGTTCGAGCCTCGGCTGGGTCAGTTGGCATTACTGTGTGGAGTTTGCATGTTCTCCCTGCATTCACGTGGGTTTCCCCTGGGTGCTCTGGTTTCCCCCACAGTCCAAAGACATGCGGTACAGGTGAATTGGGTAGGCTAAATTGTCTGTAGTGTATGTGTGTGAATGAGTGTGTATGGATGTTTCCCAGAGATGGGTTGCAGCTGGAATGGCAGCCGCTGCATAAAACATGTGCTGGATAAGTTGGTGCTTCTATCCGCTGTGGCGACCCCGGATTAATAAAGGGACTAAGCCGAAAATGAAAATGAATGAATGAAAATAAATATTGCAATTCCAAACACCTCATTTTTTATATACTCATTTGAGCTTGGCTAAATACAGAGGTCACTTTCACAATAACTCAATATGGAGCATCTGAACATGAAAGCTATTTAGCCTCATGCATTACTTGATGACAATTAAAGACCAATTTGAGGATTTTGAATCCCTGAGAGTGCAAGACACTTGATCAGATGACATAATTTTGGCATTTAGTATTTATTATTAGTTGTACATGAAAAGGCCTCAATACTGTCACATGGCCTGCATAAGTCAAGTTCTAATATTCAGTCTAATTTCATATGCACAAAACTCATGACATCAAGCATATTAATCTTGTGGTGTTGTTTTGCCTTTTTTAAATTGACAGGGGTGCATAAAGCTTAATCATTAGCTCAATCATAGGTCAAACATGAATTTTTTAATCTATCAATAAATGTATACAGTGTAGTCAGTAGTTTAATCATAGGTTAAACATAACTTTCACTTTTATTAGAAAAAAAAGTAAAGTACTTAAATAATCAAGATTAATAAATCACAAAATTATCCATGTTTTCATCCTTTTAGAGTTAAATGTCTCAGAATGGCAGATGAACATATGAACATGGAAACTTGCTGTTGCAACAGACTCAAATTAGTGATAAAAGTTTAGGATATTCTTTAAAAAATACACTATGTTTTGCACCCTTTTGTTTAACCAAACACTTGGAAAATGACATGTAGCATTGGACTGTACTTTTGTGTTGTTTTTAGCTTAATGCTTGTTTTTATTTACTTATTTATTAGGGGCCAAGCAGCAAAGCTGCGAAGGCACCTATTGCTTCCGTTAGCATTCTTATTATTATTATTATTATTATTATTAGGGGCCAAGCAGCAACGCTGCGAAGGCACCTGTTGCTTCCGTTAGCGTTCCTATTATTATTATTCTCCTTCCACCTCTTCTTTTTCTACTTCTTCTTCTTCTTCCGCCGGATTTGAATGGCAGCCCATATAACCATAAGTGGGAAAGTTGTATAATTTGGCACAATGATAGAGGGCAGTATCTCCATGAACCACAGCAAACCTAAAGTTTTTAGCTCATACTCTCTAGCGCCACCACTTGTCCAAAGTTTCACTTATGTTTATCATTATACCTTTTAAACCAAATGGGCTACAGTCAAAATTCTTTTTTCATGTGAATCCTTGGCTCAAGCCAATTCAAACGCACCCTATGATGTAATTTTCCGTCATGACATTTTTTTCGCTATTTTGAATTATTCGCAAAACCTGTTTGATCAAACTCGTCCCAGGCCATTTATCCGATTTTCACCAAAATTGAATCACATGATCTACAGACCCTGTTGACCTAAAGTTATGAAATTCAAGTTGATTCGACGAACTGTTTTCATTTAACTTGTGAACAAATCTAACATAGAGCTTGCAAAAATCGACTTGAAGCGATATCGCCGTAACACATTGACGTATTCACACCAAACTTGGTGTGTGTTATGACAACCATGGTTTGAGGTTGTCGGCAGCGTTTGGGAGCACTGTCCCCTAGTGGTCCAAAGATACAGAAAATTGCTTTTTTTGCTTATATCTTCTCAACCCTTCGTCCAAAACTCATAAAACTGGTCTCTTCACATCCGACAGAGCATGTTGAGTCGAATAATGTCCGATTTTCCTAGATCAGCCATTTTGGGCGTCACCCATTTAGATTTTTATCAAAAAATGCTATATTTCACAAACGTACTCATGTATCATTACAAAACATGGTATGCATCTTCGACACCTTGCCCTGAAGGTACTTAAAAATTTCTGGAGCAGCGCCACCTTGTGGCCAAAAGATATAAGCAATTTTTAAAAAATGCTAATAACTTTTTCTAAACATTCCTTATTGACATGACATGTGTCTTGTTATATTCCCTGGATCATGCCGAGACCATTGAAACCAAATATGCCAAAATGAACTCAACTTCCAGTCCGCCATTTTGTTTTTGGTTGAAAACTTATTTTTTTTAACTCCTCCTAGATCGTTTTTCCGATTTTAATCAAATTTGACTCCGATGTTCTTCAGACCATGCTGGCAAAAAGTTATGGAATTCATGTTGATACGCGACACAGTTTTCGTTTACGCCACCGACAAATGTGCTGGCACGATGTCAAAGATCGTCTGAGGCTGTAATTCTGCAATGTTTGATCATATTGATGCTGAACTTTAGGTGTGTGATTGGCACCTCACAATAACCACCACACACGAATTTGGCAACAACGGCACCTAATGGTTATGCGTTATATACCCTTAACTTACCATCAATAATGAATCTTCCAAAATGGCAAAAAAAAATGAGGATTGCATAGGTTTAATGTGGTAAAATTGACAGGAATTATTCCTTGGGTCATGCCGAGAACATTGATACCAAAAATGCCATATTACAGCAAACTTCCTGTCTGTCATATTGATTTTGTTCAAAAACGATTTTTGCGAACTTCTTCTCGATCGTTGATTCAATTTTCATCAAATTTGACTACGATCATCTGAAAATCATATCGATTAGCAAAGCGGTTGTCGTTTGCGGCATCAACAAATGTGTTAGCACTATGTCAATGTGCATCTGAGGCTGCGACAAACGTATTGACACTGATCTTTAGGTCTGTTATTGGCAACTCACAATGACCCCAACACATAAATTTGGTAACAGCGCCACCTAGTGGTCACGAGTTATAAACTGTTCACTAACCATCAATAATGATTCATAAATTTGCTAAAACCTTTAGTCTGCATATGTTTATTGTCATAAAAAATAATCTCAACTTATTCCTTGGGTCATGCCGAGAACATTGATGCTAAATTTGCCATATTTGACTAAAGGTCCTGTCCGCCATATTGATTTTGTTTAAAAAACTCTTTTGCAAACTCCTGCTAGACTGTATACCGAAATATCACCAAATTTAACTCAGATCATCGTCACACCATGCTGACTAAGTGTTGTGAAATGCATGTCAATAGGCAAAACGGTTTTTGTTTACAGCATCGACAAATGTGCTGGTATAATGTCAAACTGCGTCTGAGGCTGTCTCTCTGCAATGCTTAAATATATCCACACCCAACTTTAGGTTCTTCATTGTCACCTAAAACTGACGACAACACATCACATTTGTAACTCTGCCACCGTTTTTGGCCTCTGGACTGCTTTGCTCATTCTGGCTCTGGACTGCTTTGCTCATTCTGGCTGTAAAGAGCTTGGTCCCTTAATGGCTGCTTGTTGTTATTATTGTTGTTGTTTTTGTGGTTCTTGTTGTTGTTGTTGTTGTTGTAGAATACTTTACAGAACGAAGGGTATACAGCATTGGAACAACACAAGGGTAAATTATTTCATAAACTGTTGCTCGATACACATCCAACTGCTTCAGAAATAAACTGAGCACACTTTTGGCACAAGTCATAATGTTGGGAAATGTGTAAAGAAGCAACGCAATATCCATCTGCAGAGCTGTCGACTCGGACCTGTTTTTCCAATCAACCTGGGTTGAATAGAATATATTATATAGGATATATGTGATTGTATGAACACCACATCACCTTCAATTGCTATAAAATAATGTACTTTTAAAGTACTAAGTGACAGTGACTTCAAGTAAGCCAATTTTAAGCTGAATGTATTAAAAAATAATAATATATCAAGTCAAATACAAAAAGCTATCTGTCAATGTTTGCTTAAATAATGCAACCAGCAACACTGGCTCAACTGTAATTTATAGTATAAGAATCACTCATTTACTCTATTAAAAATCAGAACTTCAGCATGTAAAGATTTACAATGCTAACAGTCATGAAAGGGTTCATTCTTATGAGAATTCAATTCAATGGTTCCAAGATTTTATGTGTCTCCTGATCATTTTGCTTTCTCATGCTCTGGTCCAGGGAAGCACCATATCTCTGTGCCAATTTTCCTCTTCCAAGACGTGTCATTTTTAAAAAGTGCCTTTTTTTTTGTCTGGTCAATGTCAGCTTTATTTTCAGCTGAGTTTCTGTGTCTTAAATCCTCTCCTTTGGCTCTCAATGAAAGAATATTGATAAATCTGACCTTAGGTTTTCATGACTTCAAGTTCACAAAACAATAACAAAAGGAATAAATAATAATCAAACCTACATGCATAACATTTTAAGAACATGCAGCAATATTTATATAAAAAAATAGCTGCAGGTTTATATTATGTCCATTATAATAATATATATAAAAACAACTCAGTTAGATCTGTTAGTGAAAAAAAAAAACATTTCTCAGTAGTTTATTATTTTACCCTATAACTAGTACAACAATAACTTACTACAACATTATCATAAAATAATATTAATATGAAAACAATTTTTAAAACAGACATTAAAGAAAAGAAATTGATTAAGAACTAAAAAAAAAAATAATTAAATGATAAACTTCATTAACAAGAAGCTAAATGGCTGCACAGCACATTTTCAGATGTCAAAAACCTTCATTAAAGATAGACATGCTTCCTTTATTAAAAACATCTGACCATATCTTTATCTGACGTTCCACAATGTTCAGCATAAATTAAGATCAAACAGTATCAAGTGTGCTTTTATTGACATAAACTATTTTACGAAGTAATTTGTTCTGATTTTTTGGTATGATTTTGCCTGTTATTTGGCATTTTTTGACATCAAATTAATGGTGCCTGGTTTCAAGCAGATTACGATTAGATCATGCCTGGACAGCTGAAGGAAAAAAATGGTCATGTAATATCAAGATTAGTTGTGCTCTACTGCTTTGAAAGGAACATGAGCAGAAACAATAGACTTATTAAGCCTGTAAAACTGCCAAAACACAAAACCTAAACAAATGTGTCAAGTTAAATTTATGTTGGCTTTCTGGGAGTTTTATAAGAAAATAGTTTTCTTTTTCTGTGAAAAGAATAGGGAAAGATTATCTTAACCAATAATTTATTTAAAAATTAAATCTACACTGTAAAAAAAAAGTTACTGTAAAATTTACAGTACTTTACTAACAATTTTGGTTGCCAGAAAGACTATGAATTTACAAGCACATTGTAAATAAATCATTACAATTGTGCTGTATTTTTACATTACTATTGTAATTAATAATTTACAGTGCACTTGTAAATTTACAGTCTTACTGACAACCAAAATTGTCAGTAAGTTATTGTATAGTTTACTGTAAATGGTAATAATTAATTTACAGTGTGCTTGTAAGTTTAGTCTTACTGGGAACTAAAATTACCAATAAGTTACTGTATTTTTTTTACAGTAAATTGTAATAATTTACAGTGCGTTCAAAAACTTGCAATCCCACCAAAATTGCCAGTAAGTTACTGTAAATTCTACAGTTTATTTTACAGTGTAGATGTAACCTTTAGCAAGAGTAAAGTCATTTCATGTCTAATATGAAATTGAAATGTAAAAATTAAATTAAAACAAAATGCAAAAACTAGCTAAAGTTGCATGATTTATTTTGTGCAAAAGTCCAGTTCTTCCATCAACCTATTTTTCAATGCATTGGTATGGCATAAAAATTGCTTAAAGAAAATGCAGAGATGTGCATACATTTAGAAAATGCACATAACAAAACAACACATGCTCATTGGAAAAATGTGCCCTGGTGTACATTTTTGAAAACTGAGGAATACGTGCTTGCAGGTACATATGGCTGCATTTTATGTGTAAAGCGAACACTCGTAGTGGTACCGCTGACTGCTTACCTCAGTATGGACAGCTTTTCAGTGACGCTATACTTAAGAGGTGAAGCAGACTGAGGTCTGAGTTCGACAAAGGACAATTTCAGAAACCAAGAAAAACGAAACACAATAAGCAGCATGAGGTCGCAATAGAAGCACACATCTGTGGTGGCTGTTCTCTACTTGTTTGCTGTTGTAAACACTATTGGCTGAGCTGAGGAGGGGGGGGGGGTGGCTGGGGGGTCAGTCGATATCAAGCTGATATATTTTGCACAATGTTAATATGCACAGAAATTATTACAACGGCCTCTGGTGGATTTATGAGAAATGGCAGGTATGAGAAAGCGTGCCCAGAAACATCCTGAGTAGGATAAAATGTGTATCCTATAGAAAAATACAACCTGATCTCATGAGCACATGTAACTATTTTACATTTTGTCTATTTAGTGACTTATTCATTCAAATTCGAGTTCAGCCGTAGGAAAATATATGATTTTAAGAAGGAGGTGTGGCACCCAACCCCACTCCTAAACCCAACCATCATTGGAGGATGAGTCAATGGAGCTAAATTGTACTAATGAGATTGTACGAATTCATACAAATTCAATACAAATCAAAAAGTTAACGATTTTGCTCATGTTGAAAAAATATAACATAAACAACAATGGAAATGCATTAAACTAGTAAACTCCTACATACGTATCCAAAAAGTCATGTTTTTCTTTTAACAGATCATGAAATGGGTTCAATGGGACAGTATTAATGAGCAAACTAGCTGACTGGCCACATTGAAATGAAATGTTTTGTTTGGTCATTCTAAAATCCCTTAGCTGGTGTTCGTCATCACAGTGGTTTAGTATTATTACCTCCCTACTTGAGTGATACAAGGGAGCGTCCAGTGTTCATTGTATTTCGTCTTCATCTTCTGAAGGGCAAGCAATTTATCATTCACAGTTGTGGAAAGAGTACTGAAAAATCATACTCAAGTAAAGTTACCATTACTTGCCTAAAAATGTAGTGCGAGTAAAAGTATCTGCCGTAAATACTACTCAAAGTATGAGTAAAAAGTAGACCTTTCATAAGTACTCAAGAGTAGTGAGTATTACAGTACGCTGTCAAAAGCTGATCTGTTTACATGTAATTTGTGCATGTGTGTGTAAACGTAACATTTTGTAGTGCATTTAGTTATTGCCCAACACGCACACAACATCATGAGACATTAATATTAGCTTAGATTTATGTTGTAATGTCAGGTGACTAAAATTAATTGTCAAGCCAGCAGCTAAGGACAATGTTACTTTAATGTCTAATAATGATGTCAAATAACGTTGATATTTGGTTGATTTTAGGTTGTTAGAAAGTGACCAAAATCCAACGTTGAGCCAACATCTTAAACCAACATCATATTGATGTCAAATACTGACATTTATTCATCAACGTCTGGTAGATGTCATAGGGGTAACATTCACACAACGTCAAGCTGTAACATCATTAGACGTTGATATTTGATTAGTTTTAGGTTGGACATTGGACACTGACGTCGGCCTGACGTTGAGTTCTGACGTCAACCCGATTTTCATTTCCAAACAAAATGCAACGTCCCCATGACGTTAGTGTTCAACGTCAATCAGATGTCATGTTGATGTCCTGTGCCTGCTGGGTGTTTAAGGCCATTTCGGTCATCATACAGTAAACATCCGTCATCTCCTCATCAGTGACATGCATCTAAACAGTCTCTGGGTCAATGCGCATAAAGATTTTGACATCTTCATGGACACGTTTAATACTTCCAAACAGTTAGCTGCAATTATAAAGTGCACACGTCTTGAGGTAGTTCATTATGATGTGATTTACCGTCTATGGTATGTGCGATTTGATTGGACAGGAATCTTAGGATTGATTTTTCTAATCCCCATGGACAAGAAAAATAAAGTGACTCCAGGTTGAAGGAAAGTAGTGGAGTAAAAGTACAGATACTGCACTAAAAATGTACTTAAGGAAAAGTAAAAGTCCACATTTTTAAAACTACTCAGTAAATTACAATTCCTAAGAAAAACTACTTAATTACAGTAATTTGAGTATTTGTAATTAGTTACTTTACACCACTGAATATACAGTATAAGAAAAAAAAGTCTACAGTTGCTTCTCCTAATGCTGAATATTCCATTTTACTTTTTGAGGTTTGGCTTCAGTTTATTAGGAAGTGACAATTTTGTTCTCTTTGACTGATTGGATGTAAACTGTGATTTATTCATAAATGTTTTATGCAATATTTTGCACATAAATCTAATTTACATCTTTGGATGATCACATAGCTATAGTTTCTAAAGTGGACAAATGCTGGGGGTATACATTATTACCCATAAGTGATCTATTCTGACTTTACCAGACATTCTAATCCTCAAATGTATTTCTTGTTTAGGAAATCTTTGAACCTTATCTTCCTCTTTATCAGCAGTTGGGAACATTAGGATTATGCAGTAAGCAATATACAGTTCCCCCTGTGGATCTCTGTGTGAGACAGGGGAAGAGTTGATAATTTCCTGCAGAAAGAAGTTGCCAAGGCTTATACTGCAGGAAGAGCAGCTCCATTACATACTATATGGAAGGGTGAAGTAAGATATATGACTGTTTCTTTAGAGGCTCTTCTTGCCATAGATTGTGAGTTTTTCTTTCAATGCATTCTCACTGAAACCTACTGTATGAGCCAATTCTTTTGAGTGAACAGTGCAACCCATTAAATATTTGTGCTCATATTCAGTCCTCCGTTCTCCCAAATGCGCTTTTGTTCAGTTAATTTCTTTGTACTTCGGACACAGTCTTTGGTGATTTTTTTCAATATATTGCAAGTTATCTTTTTTCTTATTTTAACTTCTCAGAAAGACCATAAAAATTGCTATGACAGAAGCAGGAAATACGCTTAATGCTGGTCCATTTTCATATGAGCCTTGCCTGCTTGTCAAAAGATCGCAAGATGTGGAAGATAAGTGGCTTGCAAAAGCCAACAAAGCTAAAAAACAACACATGTGCATATTAATCTTTGCTTAGTCTGACGCTATCCTTTGACAGTAATGGGTTTAGCTTCGGACATGACATTGGAGAGATGGTGCCCATATAAAGAGCAGTTCTCTTTGCTGATTTATCATTAACGAGACAAAAAAATGTAAAGAAAACGTTTGGGAGCACCTGTGATGCCTTGTAAAATCTACAAGCATGTGTCCCCAAGATTGCTGCCACCTTTGTTGCCCTAAGGGAAGCAATGTGGTTTCTATCTGGGACAGTAAAGCAGAGACAGGGGGTCACGTTTGTATAGTAACAGATGGAGACGGAAAGGCCAAAGAGGGGACACCCATTCGTCAGGTTTTCTACCTTACCCATGCAGGCCTGATTCATATGGGTCGTACCAAAAGACACTTAGATGCTGAACACTGTTTTGCTGGAAGTCATTATATGTGCAGTGCAACAAATCAAATGTACAGTCTTCAAAGTAGAAACACAGAAATGTTTTTGCCAGGTCATATCACATTAGCAATATCCTAATTTCAGAGTAGATGTGAAGGATAGGTGTCTGATTATGCATCAGTGAAGCATTGATTAAATTTATTTGCAGACCTCTTTTCATAGGCTTTACTTAAATAACAATGTTTGTAGGATGTACAGAAAAGAATGATGTAAGGAAAGCATAAAGTGATTCAATTTGTGAAGTAGTTTCAAAATCAGAAAGTCTGAATATAATTCACATTTCACTGATCATTTTGATTCAGATTCACAAGCTCTTGCTTTATTTTAGCTTTAAATAAGCAATGTCCATGGCATTTTATGAAGAAAACTCCCTTTTTTATGTTTAAAAGTGCATTCGATCATTATTTGATTTTTTGGGTATTTTTTGGGTAGTGTATGTGTGTGAATGAGAGTGTGTGAGTGTTTCCCAGCGATGGGTTGCGGCTTGAATGGCATCCGCTGCGTAAAACACTAAGCCGAAAAGAAAATGAATGAATAATATAATATAATATAATATAATATAATATAATATAATATAATATAATATAATATAATATAATATAATATATACTCTTTTTTTCCCTAAAAAATTACAACAAGAGCCAAAATATGATGTTTATTTTCTTTAAAGTACTGTTGAAGACAAAATTATTAGCCCTCCTCTGGATTGCAATTTGTTGTTTTTTTTTTTTGTTGTTTTTTTTATATAGAGAGAATACATTAATGCACATAGTGAAGTTTATTTATAAACTAATTTCGAGAGGATAACGTGCTTATGATTGACCACAGCTGGTCCTAAATTAGCTATCTCATGAATCACCAATTAGATGTATCCAAAACACACATAAATAACCGGATTTCCTTAGCTTAGTCATATTCGGTTTGTAGGAATCGCCCTATGCACTCCGACTCCTCCCCATCTTTCCTAGCATACTTCAGGGTAGGGTGGCATGGCAGCTCAGTGGTTAGCATTTTGCCTCACAGAAGGTTGCTGGTTTGAGACATGGCTGGGCCAGTTGGCATTTCTATGTGAAGTTTTATGTTCTCCCCATGCTTGAATGGGTTTCCACTGGGACTTGGTTTCCCACTACAGTCCAAAGACATGGTATAAGTGAATTGAATAAACTAAAGTGGTCATAGTATATTAGTGTGAGAATGTATGGGTGTTTCTTAGTATTGGATTACAAATGAAAGGGCATCCGTTTTGTAAAACATATGCTGGAATAGCTGGCGTTTCATTTAGCTGTGGCAACCCCTGATAAACAAAAGAATAAGCTGAAAAAAAATGAATGAATGAATTAATTCAGGGAAGCTCTCGAGACCTACCTGAGCTCAGACTACTCCCTCTCCTGATGAAACAAGAGGGAGTCCTGGGCTTGTGGATCTTTTGAGCTCAGGGCTCTCTTCCAGGACAGCATGCCAAACACGCTTTATTTATCAATCATCAGCTAAGTGTGAACTCTTAAAATAGTATTAATAACAAATTTGTAATTCTTTCCTAAATTCTTTTGTTTTGTCATGATGACAGCACAATATTTTACTAGTTATTTTGCAAGTATCCAGCTTAGAGTGCAATTTAAAGGCTTAAATAAAATAACTTCCATAATTAACTTATTTAAGTTATTGGACAGTGATTTGTGCTTATGGTGGTCATATTTATATATATATATATATATATATATATATATATATATATATATATATATATATATATATATATATATATATATATATAGTTAGGTCCATAAATATTGGACATCGACACAATTCTAACATTTTTGGCTCTATACATCAACACAATCAATTTGAATTGAAACAGACATGATGGGCGATGCAGTGGCGCAGTAGGTAGTGCTGTCGCCTCACAGCAAGAACGTTGCTGGGTCGCAGGTTTGAACCTTGGCTGGGCTGGGTCAGTTGGTGTTTCTGTGTGGAGTTTGCATGTTCGCGTGGGTTTCCTCCGGGTGCTCCGGTTTCCCCTACAGTCCAAAGACATGCGGTACAGGTGAATTGGGTAAGCTAGATTGTCCATAGTGTATGAGTTTGAATGAGTGTGTGGATGTTTCCCAGAGATGGGTTGCGGCTG
The DNA here is from genome assembly GCA_903798195.1 of Danio kyathit. Taxonomy (NCBI): domain Eukaryota; kingdom Metazoa; phylum Chordata; class Actinopteri; order Cypriniformes; family Danionidae; genus Danio; species Danio kyathit. Next base: position 23,923,968 of record LR812534.1, on the reverse strand, counting down.
GAAGGGTATCCGCTGCGTAAAATCATGCTGGATAAGTTGGCGGTTCATTCTGCTGTGGTGGCCCCGGATTAATAAAGGGACTAAGCCGACAAGAAAATGAATGAATGACAAACATGATGTGCTTTAACTGCAGACTGTCAGCTTTAATCTGAGTGTATTTACATCCAAATCAGGTGGACGCTGTAAGAATTACAACAGTTTGCATATGTGCCTCCCACTTGTTAAGGGTACAAAAGTAATTAGACAAAATAATAATCATAAATCAAACTTTCACTTTTTATACTTGGTTGCAAATCCTTTGCAGTCAATTACAGCATGAAGTCTATATATATATATATATATATATATATATATATATATATATATATATATATATATATATATATATATATATATATAGGGTGGCGCAGTGGGTAGCAGGTTCGCTTCACAGCAAGGTCACAGGTTTGAGCCTCGGCTTGGTCAGTTGGCCTTTCTGTGTGGAGTTTGCATGTTCTCCCCATGTTCATGTGGGTTTCCTCCGGGTGCTCCAGTTTGCCCCACAAGTCCAAAGACATGTGGTATAGGTGAATTGGGTAGACTAAATTGTCGGTAGTGTATGTGTGTGAATGAGTGTGTATGGAGGTTTCTCAGTGATGGGTTGCAGCTGGAAGGCCATCCACTGCATAAAACATATGCTGGATAAGTTGGCGGTTCATTCCGCTGTGGCGACCCCAGATTAATAAAGGGACTAAGCCAAAAAGAAAATAAATTAATATATATATATATATATATATATATATATATATATATATATATATATATATATATATATATATATATATATATATATATATATATTACACATAACTGGGTTAAAACTGATAAAACTGACTCATTTGTTAATTGAGAAACACATTATTCACTAGCTATCATTTTAACTAACATTAAAGAGAGGATACTTTCAAATGCTTTAATAATAATAATAATAAAAAATGTTCCACTAAAATTGGAACTAATTCCACATCTTTGATCAATATATGCTCAAAATATGTCACCTTCACTTTTGTAATTTAAACAGTTTAGTGTTGCCAGTGGTAACTTCTAAGTGTGAGACAAAATCCCCACGCCTTTATCTATAATGAGGAGGTCAGGCCAACACAGTGTCTCTTTTTCTTTTTGACAGTTCACTTATAAGATCCTGTGATGGGACTGTAGTGACGTACACTTAGTAGTGGCCCACATATAATAAAATGGATGCTCCACCCGTTCACCCCTACAGCAATGACAGGACATGCTGTTCTTGCCAAAATCAACAAATAAAATGAACACTGCACACTGTTGTGAAGGAAGCTTGGTGTAAAACCAAGTGTCCTAATTCATCTTTACAAACACTCAGACACAACGAAAGTAACACCCAAATACATTTTTACAAGCTTTTTTATATTCTAAAATAAGATATTTTGCTGTAATGAAATTTACACCTTAAATATTCTTGATTTTAAAATGCTGTAGAGCCTCCCAGAGAGAAACCATTCTTTATATAAAGTCTAAGTTAAGAGGTTCCAGTAATAGGTTCTATAAAAGGGTCTAATAAATCAGTCAAATAAAGCTATGAGCTGTGCAGGTAAACCTCGTTCCCAAATTGGCTGAAGACTGCAGTCCTTTACAGAAAACACCTTTGGAAACACCTTTTGGTCACTAAAATGACAAAGCTGCAGACCTTCTAAGCAAGGCTGGAATAATTACATACTGTAGTTAAAAATAAAGAAATAAAAAAAAATCTAATAGTTTTTACTCATTAAATCTTTACATAATTTTTTATGCATTCTCCCATAATTAATAATTGAAACTTGTTATCTATTTTTATTGGGTGAACTGTCCCTTTAAATGACCTTTTATTTTAGTAAAATATTATCTGCAAGTGCAGTTTTTCTATAAATATACTTTTAAGATTTGAAGTGCACTGCAAGTATGATTAAGTGAACTTGTTTTTTTTTTTTTTTAACAAGGTAGACTCATCATTATTCCCGTTCACAACTTCAGTGTAGAATCATGTGTGGTCTAGAAAATGTCTCTCATTCTCTCTCTCTCTCGAAGCTTGGGGAATATAATGAATGAAAGTCTGTTAGCTGGTAGTTTGGCTCTTTGAGATATCCTGCACATGAACAATTTTCCCTCCTTATAGAAACCTCCAGCTGCTTTTCAAACAATACCCTATTGTGAGAAGCAGCCAGGTTAACGTGTAAAATATAGCCAGAATATTGAAGACAATTTGCCTCTGCATGGTGCAAGCGAATAAGGTATTTAAGAGCTAAATTCAGCTGTCTGACAGGAGGCTTAAAGCTGACGTGGTTCTGTATATTACAGGTCGAGAGTGAGATTTTCTCATAGCCGAGTGTTAGTTGATTCAACTCCATAAGGACTACAGAAAAGAAAGCAGAACCAGTGCTTTAAGCATGGGTTGACGTAAAGCAAAATAATGTTGACTTTGGACCTTCACGTTGGAAATAAATCCCTAATCTTTATATTTTGGAAGAGTCCTAACATAGGATCTGGCTCAGGATCATTTTGGACAGATATCATGTCCCTTTTGTCCATGTGAGTTATTACTCAAACGCTAAACTCTTTATCACATGCCAAAGTAATGATATACCCAACTAATGTAAACCTGACCACTTCCACATACTGACTCAGTTCTGAGTATGCATGTTCTGAGAAGTGTAGCAACAAGTATACATAAATGAGCTCATGCTTAAATACAGTAAGTAGCAGTTTGGAGGGTTTACAGGATTTGATGGCTATTTAAAAAGCTCTGCTTTAAGCCTTGCATTTTATCCAGTCTGACAAAACCAACAGGATATAATATAAACAGTTTATGGTGTAAATGGAATGCGTACACTAAGGGTTTTGTTGGTTCCAGATTGTTGGTTAAAAAGTGCTTGTGGATGAACTGCACCTGTGTTTTTTGTAATGGAGACCAGTTAGTAAGAGCTGTGTGGGTAAACCTCACAGACCTCCTCTGACTAGCCTGATCTCAAGAGTCAAACTGTTTGCATCATTGTAAGAGTGAGAAGAACAAAAAAGGCTATGTTTTCATGCAAAGATGCTGAATAGATTTATGTAAAAAAACTAAATTTTGCATAAAACATTTGCGAATAAAGCATTGTTTCCTTCCAAAGAGTCAAAGAGAATGAAATCATCACTTTTTGATAAATATCGAAAAAATAATAATAATTTGCTGCAGTAGGAGATGCCACTGTGGAGTTTTTTAATACATTACACAAAAATGCACAGTGGCCTTTTTAGATGCATGAGTTTGAGATGTTTTACAATGTCATCAGTCTGTTAGTTTGTTCATTAATGTGTCATTTTTTGTTATCACATGATCTATTCATTCATTCATTTTCTTTTTGGCTTAGTCCCTTTATTATAAACCATCAACTTATCCAGCATATGTTTTACACAGTGGATGCCCTTCCAGTACACCAACACTGGGAAACACCCATACACTCTTGCATTTACACACATACGGGTGTGAACAGGAGACATCCGGTGTGAGAGGACGCTGGCACAACCAGGCTGCTGCTTCTCCACCAGATTATGCAGACAATGCAGCTCATGTGAACTGAGCGCTTATCTTTTTTCCCGACTGTCATTCTGGTTTATGTTGCACTTATATTTCATTGTGACTCTTGATCGGAGCTTGAACTTTACTGCCTTTGTCATCAGGTATTCCTTCTGCTTTGCCTAGCATTTGTTTTTTGCTGGCAGGCGGCTATTAGGGATGGGCGATATGGCCTAAAATCCATATTGCGATATACATTGCAGCCTCTTGCGATAACGATATATATTGCGATATATAAATTATAATAGAACCATTTCAGAACAGGTTACATAGAGCCTTAGGAAAGCCAAACTGCTATTTTTTTTAAGAAATAAAGAAACGTTGCATGTCATTTTGAGAACATTTATTGTGCAAAAGCAAAACTGTAATTAAACAACACAATGTTGCAGATAAATAAACTAAATGTAGTGCCTTTCAGAAAGAAAGACTTTTCTTTTAAGTCCTTGGTTTCTAAATGCCAAGTTGCAGAGAACAAAAAAACTGGTGTCTTTTTAGTTAAGAAACTTACACTGTACTGAAAATACTTCCATTATTAAAAAGTCAAATAAAATTGTGTATTGCAGATACTTTAAATAAAAACATATTTCTAACCTGCAGCCTAAGGTAACACATTTGATTTTACACATTTTGTTCTCCTAATGAAATTAAAACTGGTGTCTTGATCTGCTCTTTCTCTCTCTCTCCCTCACTCTCTCTCTGTCGGCTGTAGTGTTGGTGCTGCTGAGAGATTGAGACGCACCAGACAAAGTTTGCTTATAAAGTAATGCAAAAATGAATACAATTAATATCGAAAGCGAAAGCAGATTCTCGGACATGTCCGGGGAAAATGTATTGTCACCCCAAATAATGAGCTGGATCAGTCTATTTAGTCTTCGCGCTCTTCTGTATCCAGCGCATCTCTGTGGGTCTGCATGCAGAGCATGCGAGTCTGTGGCAGAGTGTTCTCAGTTTCTCGCAAACACAGAACCGGGCCGCCCCAATAATATATCGGCCGCAGCCAAATGGTCGCACTGTTGTTTATTCAAGATGATGCGTTGCAGCCCGCTGCAGCTCGTTGCTCTTAATTTCGCGGGCAGATTGCGTCATCAAACATGCATTATCGCGATAGTGCAATAGAATTAGAATCTCTATCGTAGGCCAATTTTGTATCGTTTATATCACATATCGTTTATATCGCCCATTACTAGCGGCTATGCTTTTTTTAAATTTCTTTTATCCTGGATTTTATTTGCTACGACTTCTACGTTACCCAAGATACACCCACAGGGGCTCTCGCCAGTATCTCCAAACAACGTAACACCCTGCTGGTGCAATTAACATGGTCTGGTCTCAAAGGCATGTGGACCATCATTGTTCCCTATCTCTGTGTTGTCCTGCAAATCTGGCTTGTCTCCAGAAGTCTCAGACGGTCAAGAAAGTTTGCCTCAACACAGTCGGTTTGCACATTTAAACACTCGCTTTATAAACAACAAAGCTGAATTAATTTGTAACCTAATTGTTGACAATAAGCTTGACTTTCTCTGCCTTGGTGAAACCTGGCATCAGTCAAATGACTATCTTAATCTATGTGTACTTTACCTGGCTATACATATCTCGAGCGGCCTCACTCCACTGGCTGGGGTGGTGGCTTAGCTGCTGTTTTCCGATCGGATGTGACTGTATCTGCCTTTCTTCCCCACCCTTGAATCTTTGGTGTTTAAAATATCTGGTTCATCCTCAGTCATGATTTTAAATATCTATCGTCCACCCAAACTACTGTTGACATTTACCAGCGCCTACTGCTCTGCTATTCTCCTAATGGGTGATCTTAATTTTCATGTTGACAATGTGGACTGTGCTCATGCTACATGTTTATGGCCATTTTAGACTGTTTTATCTTTACTCAGCATGGTCAGTGAATATTAGTTTTAACTCACACTTTAAACACTTGACAAAAACAGCCTTCTTTCACCTACGTAACATTGCGCAGATTTGACCTTTTCTATCACGGCCTGATGCCGAAAGGCTTATCCATGCCTTTATAACATCACGTCTTTTGTAACTCACTCTTTGGGGGGCGTTTCGGAGGGCGTCTCTCAGACGTTTACAATATGTTTAAAATTCCGCTGCACGGGTTTTGACACACACTTCCTCATGCCACCATATCACGCCTGTACTTCAGCAACTTCACTAGTTTCCTGTTAAGTCACGCATTGATTTTAAGACCTTGATTTTAACATATAAAGCAGTGCATGGGCTAGCACCTGACTACATTTGTGACCTGGTAACTCTTGCTACTCCCACCTGCAGTGGGAGTTACATTTTTCTTTTAATATGCGGCCATTCAATAATTGTAACTGAACAAACAAGGGTTACAGTATTATCTTTGTTAGCAAAACTGATATAATCAGGTTTTGTTGGTTTCATAATACTGATTTTTTTCTGTCAACTATTAACAATATCATGTACCCAAGCTTTCAAGTTTGCAGAGTTCAGGCTTCCAGCTTTCAGGTCACACTTATAGACATCTACCAGAACCTGTTGGTCCGCCTGTTGGTCTGGTGCCATGAGCAAGCTGGCCATTTGCATTTGGCAGACATGGCCTAGTCAGCATAGACATTTTTGTGAAAGCAGTGCATCCATGATGGATGTTTTTTGTCTGGGGCAGCATGTTAGTGTTTGAGACAAGGTCCTGCCAGTTAATGCCCACGATCAGGCAGCAAAGATAGAAAGAATTGAATCTGCATTGTTGCCAAGTGTACATTGTCCATGTCTCACAGCCACAGAGTACTAAGGACACTGGCCTACTACACTTTTATCTTGGTGTTCATAATGAACATCTTGTTCTTCGGGCCATGGTGATTGATGCCTTGCCAATTCTGGTGTTCAGTTCACTGTCCAGTGAGGGGTTGCTGGAGATGGTAGAACCAAGATACATAGATAAGTCCCCAACTACTTCAAGGGTGTGATCACTGATGGAGATCCTGACATCCTGGCTGATGACATTGGATTTTTCAGGCTGATGGCAAGCCCAAACTTTTCAGAGACATAAGCAAAATTGCTTAAGAGATGCTGAAATGCGAAAAGCGAGAACACCATGTTAATCATTGCTGTCTGAGATCTGAAGCCTCACTGCAACTCTGGATAGATGTGTTCAGCCAGTAATTTCAGTCTGTTCTCCCTGTGTGAGATGTTAGTGACGACCTACAGCTGCTGATAGTGCTCTACCCCATCTCTCCTTCTGCTTACAATGGTCCATAATGACATTGCCAGTAGCAGACCTCAGGGGAGTTATTTTTATGGTTCTTGGTGCAATTTTTTCTTAACTGTACTACCACTCTGGTAGTGAGAACATAGTTCCTGGTTTTGAAGTCTTAGAGTAGGAACAGGTGTTCTGTGGTAGAGATCCCTCTGATGGTGGTCTCAAGCTTTTTCTCAAATTTGTCCTTCATCTAAGGTGAGGAGCATGATGTTGATATTGACTGGGCAAGAAAAGCTAGAAAGCAGAGAGAGAGAGGGTTTGTACCTCCAAAAGGTGACTCAATTGAGGGCGGTATTGAGTTCCTGGCAGCAAGTCCAATGCCATGAATTTGAGTTTCCTCAGGCTTCTTTCCCTGCCAGACGAATGTGTAATCCTGTTCTTTAAAGCTGTTGTTGATAGGGAGTCTAGTTTCCTGTAAGGCATAAATATTGATGTCCAGTTGTTTTAGCTTATGGTTGATGATGGCTATCTTTCTAGCATTGTCAACTTGTAGTTCAACAGAATAGCCAGGGCACATAGTTCTGACATTCCAGCTTGCCAGTCAAAGGACTGGCTAAAGGACTTTGGCTAAAGCCCTGAACATCCCAGACAACAGCACCCACCACATGGCCCTTGGGCAAAATGGTATCATGGTGGGGATCACTGTCTGGAGTGCACTGTGACAAGGCATCTGGTTTATCATTCTTAGAACCAGGCCTGTAAGAAAGAACAAAATTAAAGCGCCCAAAAAACAATGCCCAGTGAGCCTGTCAGGAGTTCAGCCTCTTGGCTGTCTGAGTATATTCCAGATTCCTGTGGTCGGTCCATACCAAAAAAGGTTTAGCTGCCCCCTCCAGCCAATGACACCACTCCACCTAAAGCCAATCGCACTGTCAACAGTTTCCAGTTACCGATGTCATAGTTCCGCTCTGCAGGAGACAAATGGTAAGAATAGTAAGAACAAGGGTGCAACTTATTGTCTTGAGGGCATATCTGACAAAGAATTGCTCCGACACCCACCTCTGATGTGTCAACATCCACCACAAATTGTCATGCTGGATCAGGTAAAACAAGGATTGGGGCAGTTGTAAATAGAGACTTCCTGTCAGAGGGGCCACTACCTGGTTGTAGTTGTGAAGGAAACACATATAGAAATTCACAAAGCCCAAGAACTGCCTTGCGTGAGCCAGGAACTCTTACCTTTTCCAGGTCCATTTGAGTCCCCTCCACTGAAATGATGGGACCCAAGAACAGAACTGACTGGGCATAGAAAAGGCATTTCTCTGCTTTGACAAATAACTGATTCTCCTCATCTGACGTGCTGAATGTGCACCTAGAGAGAGGGAGAAAAGATGAGATTATCATCCAGGTACACAAAAACAAATTTTTTTTATCATGTCTCTTAGCAAATCAATGATGAGTGCCTGGAAGACAGCTGGAGCATTGCACAGCCTGAAGGAAAGAACCTGATATTTAAAGTGCCCAGTGGGTGTGTTAAAGGCTGTCTTCCACTCATTGCCCTCCCTGATCCGGACCAAACAGTACATATTGTGCAGGTCCAATTTTGTGAAAACCCTTGCTCCCTGCAGGTTATCAAAGGCAGTTGACATCAAAGGAAGGGGGTACCTGTTTTTAATGGTTATGTTATGGTTATGTTATATTAAGCCCTCATAATCAATGCAGGGATGCAAGGAGCCATCTTTTTTCTGGTGACTCAAAAAGGTTAAAAATACCAGTTCCTCTTGGTTGTTGCCAGAAGTGACCAGACTCACCGGCACAGTGATGTGGAAGATGACAGCTAGGTCACAACCATCCAGTGCAGACAGACACAGGATCCAGTAGAGGCTGGATGGGAACCCCATTAAGATGAGCCCATGTTGTAACCATGAAGTTGCCCTCAGCACCAGAATCAACAAGCACAGAGCATGAATGGAAGACATTCTTGATGGACACCATGACAGGCAGCAGTGTGCGAGAGCAAGGGGTTGAGGAGATAAAAATGCTGCTCGCCAGAACTCTCCTGATTACTGCTGACACAGTAAAGCAACATGACCCTGCCCACCACAGTAGAGACACAGCCCTTTAGACAATCGTCATTGCTTCTCCTCCGCAGTGAGGCAAAGTCTGCCCACCTGCATGGGTTCAGGCTCAGTTGGACCAAACTTCAGTTGGGCAGCAGAAGGTAACTCAGCAGCTTCTGGTCGTGAGCCCATTAAAATGCATCGTCTGACGTCAAGACAATGATCCAGCCGAATGGCCAGGGAGACCAGTCCACCAAAAGCTCTTGGAGATCACGGGCATAAATTTCATTTTTGATTATGTCTGTCAAACTATCCAAGAATCGAGCTGCCAATGCCCCTTTATTCCACTCACTGTTTGCTGCGAGCATGAAGAATTCGATGGCATAGTCTGCCACCAATCATCTACCCTGTTGGAGTGCTGCCAGCAGTCAGGATGTTCCTTCCCGAACACAGACCTATCAAATGTCTTGATCATCTCCTCCTTAAAACAATAGAAATCAAGACAACATACATTCTCAGCCTCCCAGACTGCTGCCCCCCAGTCACAAGCCACTTTAGTTCTCTCTGAAGCATAGGTCTAAGGTTGAAGAGAAAAGACTACCTCACATTAGGTGAAAAAAAGATGGACAGTTAGATGGCTCACCTGAGTAGACTGGTGAGTTGTTAATCCTGGGCTCCAGTTGAGGAAGGCGAGTAGTTGTAGATGGCCCTCACCCCTACTAGAACTGGAGAGTACGGAGCTGCTCAGAGAGCTCAGTTACTCAGCAGACCAAACCATCCACTGTACGACGTGCTGAAGCCAGCTCCTCCTCATGGCGGCCTAGCATGGCACCTTGAAACTCTATTGCAGACAATACAGGTGAATCCTGAGCTGAGTCTATACTGGCCAGAGTGTTCTGTCATGAGTGTCTGTATAAAGAACCCAAAAGCAGAGGAGTTCAAACAATAAGTTTTTAATTAAATAAGCAAAAAAGACTCAGCAACTTGCTGAGATCCAGAGCAGGTCTTGGATTTAGTAAAAAAAAATAAACTGAAGAATGTACCTCAGGCAACGTGTCAGAACATAACATAAATTCCAACAAAATTTAACAACACCTGATGAAAAAGAAAATCAGGAGTGGGCTAAATTCCAATCAAAACAAAGCAAGTCTTTGGTCCAGGTCAGGTAGTACAAGATAAGGGCAACAGCAAGGCAGAGGGTCGATTCTCCAGCAGGACAGGCCAAATCCAGGATGGCTCCAGAGAACTGGACAGAGTACACAGACATAAAACAAGCAACAGACCGATAGGAAAGCAGTAAGGAAGCCAACACTCTGGCAAGCAGAGAAGTGAATCACCCTTAGATATAGGACCAGCAATCAGCAGGAATGAAAGGCAGGTGGCAGTAAACGAGTGAGACTACTGATGGGCAAAGACAATTGGTTGTGTGAAGCTACTTTGCAATTTGCAATTTGGAGGAAACTGTCAGAAAGGAACGATAGAAATGCTGTCAGAAAAGGGAGAAATAAAGCAAAGTTCAAACCTGGGTTCTGACACTTTCACTTAGAGAACTGACAAAATATCTGATTCACTTAGATAACTGAATGCTAAGATCGCTTTAACTAACACAATCTTGCAACAATTTGTTACTTTTTGATTTAACTTTACATATTAGTTTCCTCATCCCACAATGAGGGGTATATTTAGGGTTTGGGGACACTACTCCTTTTAAAAATTACGTAAAATTGTTATGTTTCCTCATGAGATGAGTCTGTATAGTTTGTGTTGTGTCATATCTGTTGCAGACCAAATAGTTTGTCAGTGGAAAATTGTGGGAGTTAGCCCTATTAAGCAGGATTTGACTGAATGTTCAGTTTTGTGATTAAAATCTGGGTAGCTCTACTAATCCCAACAATGCAAGCCAATAGTTGACAGTGGCAAGGAATTCTAATTCCACCAGGTCACAAAAAAAAGTCAGATAAAAACAGAAGAAATTTATTTATTTTTTTTTTTTTTGAGGAATTAGTCTCTTATTGGGGAACCAGTTTTCATCTGGACATGTGAATGAAGAATGTTTATACTCTGAAATATTTTCAGGCCAACAGTCACCAGACACTATATAAGTGCACAGTACAGTATGATTTGATATTCTAAATGGTAAGCAAACACTGCTTTGTATACGTTCTGATACAGACAGTTGATTACCAGTAAAAAAACACACACAGACAGTAAAAAAAACAGTAAAAAAAAAAAACACACACACTCAGTTTATGGTGTGTTCAAGAATAGCTTTTGGCAAAGAACTGAAAACGCAAGGTGACTACAATTGTCTTTCATCAGTACTTTGACATCACCTTTGTGTGTCTTACTCTTTTTCTTCTACATGGTTGATTTTTCCTTTCCATTTTCAACATAGCTCAACAAGACTAAAGTGTGAGGGGACGTCACAGATATCACCGTCAGTCCAGTTTCTTAGGTGACTTCTTAGGTGGTCACATTGTCAACGCATCTTACAGCAGTCTTAATGGCATCCTGACAGCCCATGTATGGGTGTGTTTAAGTTCAACTTCAGAAGATCTCGTAGAGAGCCAGCAGTTGCTATCTTTTCACTCTTCATCCTATCACAGAAGCAACTGATTTAGCAGAGTGAAGCAAATGCAATCCATCTTCACAGTCTTTATATTTACATTGTTCAACATCTGGATCAACTCTCTCACTCTTTTAGGCAAATCAGTTCCACTCTCCTCAGAGAATAATATGCATATACTGTAAACAGGCGAAACTGTTTCTTTTTGTTAAATGACTGCTGTGGTCAAAAAGAAAAAGGCCTTATCTACAATGAGGCATCTAAAAAAAAACAGTGAATTGCACTTCTCTACTTTATATTTTCTTGAAAGAATGTCTGTTGTATGACGTCACATGACTTTCATAATATTCCAAATCTGTATTTTGATATGTTCCCATACAGAAACAAAATACCTGTTACTTTAGAGTAGAATTTAACAAAGCACAATAGGAAGTGCCATTGGCAGGAATATGCAGTTTTTGGAATGACGGAAATGAGTGTACAGTAAATACACATTTTACATATACTTACTCCCCATGAAATAACTCCATAAACATAACAGAAAACAGCAATAGATGGGCTGATGCCAAAATCCAGATACTTCTAAATCACTTGTTGATATTGTTGAATGCCATGCTAAAAGGTAGTTAATATCAGCTGGATTACATGACTGGCCTACATCACAAAATTTTTAGTTTATTATTATTATTTTTTTTTTTTTGTATTTACTGCACTTTGAACAAGTCAGGACAATTGCTTTTTATGGAGGATGAGGGAGCTCTCCGATTTCATCCAAAATACCATAGTTTGTGTTCCAAAGATGAATGAAGGTCTCAGGGGTATGTAATGACTTAAGGGTGAGGAATTAATAACTGAATTTTCATTTTTGGGTGAACTAACCCTCGTAAAACTTTCTTATCTCAGACAATCTTCTATTGTGTTACATAGATAAAATAACAATATATGGAAATGGCATGAGGCTAAATAAATAATGGGAGAGTTTAGTTTCTGATCAACAAATCTTTTAATTGACTATACAGTATATATGGGCGAAAAGTGATGCGTTGGAGAAATGCACAAAAGAAAAAAAAAAGGGAAAGGGATATAAACAAAGACGCAGAGCCAGTCACAGAGGGTTGGATTAATGAGACCAGCAGTGCAGACTGGCTCTGAGTCAAAAGACTGGTCAGCACTGCCAGCAAATGTGAGCTCATATATGAGCAAAGGACCACGGCAGGAGGACACAGAAATCTGTGCACAATGCTGGACTGCTTCTGACATGCTAACAACGCAGTGCCAGTAATCTTTTGTGCACATTTCTTTCCAGATATATAGGAAAAAATAGCATGAAAATAGTCTTGTGCACTATAATACTCTCTACTAAAGTTCAGGCTGAAATTTTAGACATTTTTTAATGATATTTGTCAGATATATTAACTCATTAATAAATTGTTAATCAATAAATCAATCAATTAATTTATTCAAAAAAATTTAATTAGTTCAATGATTTTTCAGACCGGGAAGTATCACTTTTATCATGGACCCACCAAGAGTAGCTTGACTTTTTTTTCTAAAGGCCGGCTCACACTGTGCGATTATTTATAATCCTGAACGATTGTAGCATGTCAGACTGCATGAACATAGCTTCCATATTACACTGTAAGATCTGAGCTGTCATACAGTCAGACTGAATGACAATGAAGATGCGTCAAACACGAAAGAAAACGCCCCCGGAGTTTGACGCCATCCACCCATGACTCTTTCACTATCCCGCGTTCTGAAATGATTCCTCACAGCAAATGTATACAATCTGTAGCTGCAATTTTGCACACGGCGTGTCTCAATAATAAAGCCAGGAAGAAAAGGAACTGTTTTGACATTTCCCCGGTAGTCATTTGAATTGTCACATGGATTGCGTCATCAAATTCGGAGCTCCTATTGGTTCTTGGATTGCTGCTCATCACAGCTGTTGTCACACTGCAGGAAAGTGTCTGAAATCTTCTGACATTGCCAGAACATCATCAGAGGAAAAATCTGATCGCAACGGGCACTAAGTGGCTGTCTGTGAACATGTCAAACCAACAATCAAAGATCACAGATTTTAGTCTAGGATTTCAGGAATCTTTTAGGATTTCCCAAATTTGTCTCAGATGACAAAATTGTGGCTGAAATTTCACAGTGTGAAAAACAGTGTTAAAAATGTTCTTGCTTTAATTGTTTATTGTATGAAAAGAACAAAGTTTTGTGTAATTTTGCTCAATTTCTCATTGGTTTCTGAGAAAATAAAGTTTGAAATGACTAGACTGGAGGATTATTTATGGCAGAATTTTTATTTCTGACAAAAATTATTGCTAAAACAATTTGTTGGCCCTTTAAATGCCAAACAGCCAAATATTGTCTGTTTATTAAGAGTACATGACAACTGCATTTGAGTTTGAAAACAGCTGTTAAAAAACAACACTACTGTACTGTCATCTCTGTGTGAACTACAAAAGCATGACTGTAAAAACAGTAGCATCATTCAAATGCATTTTCCGTCTATACGCATAGCACATGTATTTGTACAAAGTGACATCATCTACTGGGCTGGAATAAATAGTACAGCATTTTAGCAATTTTTGTGGATCGTTTTGATACATAAAAAAAAATACTATAGTATTTTATGGACAAACTGGTGTTTTTAAAGTAAAGTACTTGCAATAATCTTCTGTGGTGATTATGGTAACACAACTGTAGTAATATAAACAAATGACCTAATACTGTAGGTTTCTACAAGTTTAGGGTTTATTGTTTTACAATACACCACTGTAGTAAAGATAAAAGCATACTACATTATTTATACTGTTTATCAGTTCACAATAGTTAATACTATGCTGTAGCATTTATTAAAAAAAGAGAGCTGTAAATACTATAATATATACAATATAATACTATATTTAGGTGGCGCAGTGGGTAGTGCTGTCGCCTCACAGCAAGAAGGTTGCTGGTTCGAGCCCCGGCTGGGTCAGTTGTCATTTCTGTGTGAAGTTTGCATGTTCTCCCCGTGTTCACGTGGGTTTTCTCTGGGTGCTCCGCTTTCTCCCACAAGTCCAAATATATGCACTATAGGTGAATTGGGTTAGCTGAATTGTCCGTAGTGTATGTGTGGGAATGAGTGTGTGTGGGTGTTTCCCAGTGATGGGTTGCAGCTGGAAGGGCATCCGCTGTGTAAAACATATGCTGGATAAGTTGGTGGTTCATTCAGCTGTGGCAACCCCTGATTAATGAAGGGACTAAGCTGAAAAGAAAATGATTGAATGAAAACTATATTTACTATAGTATGAGTCAAAAACACTACAATATTTACTCTACTGTATATGCAAATTATTATAATTTTTTTGTATTTTGCTGTCGAATAAACATACACTTATTAGTAACCCAGCAAGCATTTTTTGTTTTTAAAAAATGTCTAATAGACATCTAAACATAGTTGTCCTGGCTAAAACAAGGCTAAATTTGGGCTGTCAGTGAAAATCTAATAGACGTCTAAGAATAGGCCAAAACTTTCTAGTCATCAAATAAACAGAAATGAATGACTACACATATAAAGTCTGTCTAATCTGTCTATTTGACAACTAGTCTAGGTTTTGGCTATTCTTAGATGTCTATTAGATTTTCACTGACAGCCCAAATTTAGCCTTTTTAGTCAAGCTGTCTACCTTTAGATGTCTATTAGACGCCTATTAAACACAAAATTGTTTGCTGGGAATGAGCTTCCTGCTTGAGGAATTTTGCTTTGATGCACCCCAAAAATATGTTATACTGATTATAATAACTTTTGCAAGTAATATTTTACTAACCCTAACACCAAAATAAAGCATAACCAACTAATCAATTTACTATTTATACAGTTACTGGAACTGATCGATTTATGAGATTTATTTCTGGGAAAAAAAGAGGTTTCTCAATGAAAATCTCTTGTGGTTCAGTTCTTCATGGTTTGGTAAAACTATCAACATCCTGTTTTGTGCACATGGGAGGACTCACCAGATTTTGGTGCATTCTATGAGACCCAATCTTTCCCAAAAAGCCACCCACCAGCAGACTATCTGTGGAGCAGCATGAAATGGCCATTGTAAACACATCTGTCTTGCCACTCAATGTTCTCCCCAGTGACTTGAAATTAGCAAAGTGTTTGAAGGATCGGAGCCACAGAAAGAGTGCAACGCCTGAGAAAATCAGCTGGGATGGAGCCGTCTGCTGGTCCAGGTGGTAAAAGTGTGTTTGAGCAAAGTAATATAATCACATGGTCTTGTCATCTGTCAGTTTTAAAATTGTAATTATGTTTAAACATAGCTTGTAGGATTTCATTGTGTTGTTTGATTTATGAAAACATTAGAATATTGCACAACCTCCAATAAATTATGATTATATTTTGTGTTATGACTAAATGTGATTTCAACAAATCAAGGCATTCATCATAATGTGTACTGTACTAGAGAGCACTGCATACTCAATAGCTGCACATGTTCATTGTTTGTCTCTATTACAGTCAGGGGGACAGTGTAAATTTCATAACAATATTAAATAACGAAGGAATCAGAATGAGAGGACAGCCACATGTCCTTTCAAACAAAATGTGTGGTGGGTTTTAATTTGTATGTATTATAGTATTTAGTCCTGACTCAATGATTATTATTTTATTTAGTTGATTATTAACTTTATTAATTAATCATTTTCTTTATCATATTTATTATTTTATTTTGTATTTTATTATATCTATACAAAAATGGGCCACAATATATAAAGAAATGCATTATATGATTTTTATTTATTTATTTTTCTGTAAATTTTATTAAGGTTCTATTTTACTTTTATGTATATATATATATATATATATACACACTGCTCAAAAAATAAAGGGAACACTAAAGAAAGCAATGTAACTCCAAGTGTTCACTTTAATTTTTTGAGCATATATTGTATATATTTACTGTATATATTAAATATATAAAGCTAACATTATTATTTTTATCTTATTTCAACTATCTAAAAGAAACATTCTCATAGTTTTAAATGCAATTGTGTCCATGTGTGTGTGAGTGCATGTGTCTAAATGTACAATATTTTACATATTGTATTTTAAATTTACTATATTAAAATATGCAGATATTTTGGGCTTAAGCTGAAATAAGTTGCTCGTCAGTGCTATTTATTTTCAATTAAACTTCCACCAAAGCTACTCATAAAAGAATATAATATTGAACTAAATTTATTTAGGACATTTACTTTAAAAGCAACAATAATTTATTCATTCATTCATTCATTTTCTACCGCTTTTCGCGGGGGCAGCAGTCTTAAGCTGCGTTCACATCAGACGCGGATGAAGCATCAAGCGCGAGTGATTTACATGTTAAGTCAATGCAAACGCTCGAATAGGCATCCTGCGGCGCGTTACACGTCAATGGCACGGCACAAATGACATGAATTGCGCAAATGGCGTGGCGCGGATGGCGCAATTTTTCACGTTTGACTCGCTTAACGCGCAAAATGCGCAAGTTCAAAAATCTGAACTTCTGCGGACATTCGCGGCGTTTTAACCAATCAGGAGCTTGCTCTTGTAGGGGCATGATTGTGACGTAGCACCTGTTGTTAGTGTCCCGGGGGAAATCCTCCAGCCGACACCGACAACAGTTCATCAAACTGGGCTTATCTCAGTCAGAAGCACCGCTGAAAGCCTCCGTCATCCAGGTTAAGTTTCTGGAGGAGTTTATGAGCTCACAGAGCTGGGTGCACCTCTGAAAGTATCTAGTGGACACTGCTCCAAACGTATCAACGCTGTTTTACAGCCTTCATAAAGCACATAAACAAAGTTATTTTATCAATAAAATCTATGTTAGCCATTTAGCAACAAAGCTACAGTCACCGGGCAGACAGAAGCCCTGCCCATGACGCGAATCCGCGTCTGTTCTGAAGTGAATTTGACGCGCGAATGAAGTGGAGTTTGACGCGCAAATGAAGCGAGTAAACTCAAATGTTCACGCGTCTATTTACGCGCGAATAGTGTGATTTATCCGCACGTTCCGCGTCTGGTGTGAACGCAGCATTAGGAGAGAACCTCAGACCCTCTCCCCAGACCAGGGGTGTCCAAACTCAGTCCTGGAGGGCCGGTGTCCTGCTGAGTTTAGCTCCAACTTGCTTCAAGAGACCTGTCAGGATGTTTCTAGTATATCTAGTGAGAGCTTGATTAGCTGCTTCAGGTGTGTTTGATTAGGGTTGGAGCTAAACTCTCTTTAGGACCGAGTTTAGACACCCCTGCCCCAGACACTTCCTCCAGCTCCTCCGGGGGGATCCAGAGGCGTTCCCAGGCCAGTCGAGCGACATAGTCCCTTCAGCATGTTCTGGGTCTTCCCCGAGGCCTCCTCCTGGTGGAACATGCCTTGAACACCTCACTAGGTAGGCGTCCAGGAGGCATCTGAAACAGATGCCCGAGCCACCTCAGTTGACTTCTCTCGATGAGGAGGAGCAGCGGCTCTACTCCGAGCTCCTCCCAGGTGACAGAGCTCCTCACCCTATCCATAAGGGTGCGCCCTGCCACCCTGCAAAAGAAACTCATTTCGGACACTTGTAGCCGAGATCTTGTCCTTTCGGTCATGACCCAAAGCTCATACATTTTTTAAATCACACATTTCCTTCTATTAACACAGTTTTTTATTTATTTGCTTGTTTATTTAAAAGGAACAATGCACTTGCCATTGTTATACAAAGACAACCGATGTCACGTACATAGGACATGTAGCATAAAGCTAATTTGCAGCCCTCATCCCTGGTTAGGCTTTACATATAAAAAAAATAATAAATAAATAAATAAATAAACAAACAAACAAGAAAAAAAACACAATACAACAAACATGTACATTATATACAGAGCCACTGTCACAATCAGCAGCGATCTAACCACCAGAGATGGCTGGAAAACATTCACACTCACACAAACTACAATCCTGCCTCATAATGGACTACAAAACCCAGTCATGCACCACACACACACAACCGGTTCCAGATCCTGACTGATTACACTCTCACAGCTGATGCTGCTCAATGACTGATTACACACATACATATATTCAGCTCACTTTGAGCCACTCATGGCTGAGTCTTGTTTTCTGTTTAGTGACATTACAACGTGTTTTCCTTGCCTAGTCTTGCCGTGTACCAATCTTTGCTTTGCCTTGTTTGTTTGTTGATTCATGCCTGCTGCCTGCCTTGTGACCATCTGCCTGTTACTTTGACTACGATTCTGGATTGCCCATATACATCTGTTTGCTCCTGTGCTGATCATTGCTTGCCTGACCATCCTGTTAATAAAACCCTGGATCCTCACCTCCGTTGTCAGCGTCACATCCACGTTACAGCCGCAAACATAAAATGTAAGTCAATCTGCATACTAAAGAGAAATGTAAACCTGACCAACCTGAAAGAATAATACTTAATGTTCACATTGCTGTAAAGATTTCAACCATTCTTTCTGCTTTACAGACAAAACTGGGAATTCTGATTGAAATTTAAATCAACAGGCATGGCATTCCATAGAAGTGAATCTTTCACTGAAAAGGATGACTGACCCACAGTGATTCTACATCTGCGGATTCTACAATTCCCATTTACTGCCCCTCTAGTCTTTGTCCCATCACTGCTGAATTTATGTATTAACTAACAGACTGTTGCTACTCCATGGACATTTAATTATACATACTGTACAACACAGAATGGCAAACTCCATCTCATAGAAATGTATAACTTGTTTGATTTAGTGGCTAACTCATATTAATTTGAGAATTCTCCTACTTTTTAGTAAGATTTGTTCATCCCACAATGATGGGTAGGGTTGCGGTAAATGAAATGGCATGGATTATACAAAATTAGCCACATTTCTGACAAGGCATAAAATAGTTATGTTTCCCCATGAGATCAGGCAGGAATGGCATACAGTTAAACCATTTTTACAGTTAAAAAAAATGGCCCGCTTGTTAACACCAGACTTTTACTCTGGAACTGTGACATGCTACAATATCTGTTTTCAGCCATTTTGTATCCACAGTCACTTTTCTAAGAAAAAAAGCATCATGAAACTATGCTGTTTGCTAAACCCAAATTTGAAATTAAGAATACAGTTAATAACACTTCCTGTAATCTTGCCACCTATGAAATGCATTGAAATGTACATCAAGTTTCAGGTTTTGAATGAAATGGTCCATATATTTTCAATTAGCTTGTGTTGCAGTATAAAGTCATCATGACATTCTTATAGTAACCCAATACTGTACCATCATCCAGCCGTTACTATAAAGTTTCTAGCAGCAACTCTGATGTTGCAACTTATAATGACGATGAAACACAGACTCCTCCATTGTCA
The DNA here is from genome assembly GCA_903798195.1 of Danio kyathit. NCBI lineage: Eukaryota > Metazoa > Chordata > Actinopteri > Cypriniformes > Danionidae > Danio > Danio kyathit. The sequence continues at coordinate 23,904,180 of LR812534.1, read as the reverse complement.
GTGTGGGCTGTGTGCAAAGCTCCAGTTTATACAGTACAGTGAATCCCCAGTTGTTGTTTTGGCCACACAGAATAACTGTGCATGTAATTACAAGGTTTAAGGTTACAGGACAATTACTTTACAACATCGAACCTTTAAATAACCATCATTTCCTCTGTGATCCAGCCCTGGCATTTAAACCTTAATATTGATGCACTATATTTGTGCAATGAGGATCTCTCATTCTTACAGAAACCCCTCAGGGTCTGGATTGAACCCAACTCGCATTAAATGCCAATAAACCCTGCTCTGACACAGCGTATGTTTACAGTACGTGGTTGCTCCTTAGTGGGTGATTGTGCACGTTATTACATGCATAGATCATCACATTTAGCAATAGTAAAACAGGCCTACGGTGTTCTGGAGACCGCTTGAAACACTTTCCTCATTCTCTGAGTGATTCTAGGGGGGTTGTGTTATTAGATCAACACTATGGCCCACTGATGCAGAGCCTAAAATGATGATTGATGCTCTTCGTGTCATGTGATGACAGCCCAAATAGGAAAACAAAAGATTACAACATTCAGTTTGTAACAAGATCTGTTTTCTATTATTAATGCTTCTCCTTTTAGACTGTATTTAAAAGGGGTTAACATATCATTTAGAAACCCTTTTTATTAGCAAAAGCAACAAAATAATAATGATAACAATACATAAACATTCTGACATGTAGCACCTTTCAAATAAAAAAACTATATTTTATTAAAAATAATTTATATTAGTTATATTAGTTAGTGAATCTTCCATTCCACCACATCCAAAAGCTGCTCTATTAGATTGAGTTCTGGTGACTGTGGAGGTCATTTGAGTTCAGTGAACTCATTGTCATGTTCGAGAAACCAGACTGAGATGATTTGTGCTTTATGACATGGCACATTATCCTGCTGAAAGTAGCCATCAGAAGATGGGTACACTGTGGTCATAAAGGGATGGACATGGTCCGCAACAATACTCAGGTAGGCTGTGGCATTGACATAATGCTTAATTGGTACTAATGGGCCCAAAGTGTGCCAAAAAATATCAGCCTAAACCATTGATACAAGGCAGGATGGATACATGCTTTCATGTTGTTGACAACATATTCTGACCTGACCATCCGAATGTCGCAGCAGAAATCGAGACTTATCAGACCAGGCAACATTTTTTCCAATCTTCTATTGTCTAATTTGGATGAGCCTGTGTGAATTGTAGCCTCAGTTTCCTGTTTTTAGCTGACAGTAGTGGCACCCGGTGTGGTCTTCTGCTGCTGTAGCCCATCCGCCTCAAGGTTGGATGTGTTGTGTGTTCAGAGATGCTCTTCTGCATACCTTGGTTGTAATGAGTGGTTATTTGAGTTACTGTTGCCTTTCTATCAGCTCCAACCATTCTGGCCATCTCCTCTGACCTCTGCCATCAACAAGGCATTTGCGCATTGTGAGTAGCGAGGTGCTGCTCAATATATAGTATATATCACATCACATAATACTGTATATATCACAGTAATATCGAAAATTGGACATGTATCACTACAATGTATCACTACATTTTTTTTCTGGAGAAAGTCTTATTATAGTTAAAATTGAATATATATATATATATATATATATATATATATATATATATATATATATATATATATATATATATATATATATATATATATATATATAGATAGATAGATAGATATATATATATATATATTTTAAAAAATGCAATATTCTTAGCCTGGTTAAGATTTTTTTCAATTGTCAACAGAACAAACCACTGTTTTCCAATGACTTGCCTAATTTGCATAGTTAACCTAATTTATCTGAGTTAAGCCTTTAAATAGCAAAATCACTAAAATAGTATGTACTGTCATTGTGGCAAAGACAAAAGAATTTAGTTCAGAAATCAGAATTTAAAAAAAACAGAATTTTTAAAAACTCTCTGTTAAACCTCCTTTGGGAAATATTTGATAAAGAATTAAAATTTCACACAGGCTAATCATTTTTTCTTCAAGTATATCCAATGTCTCATTTCTAGGCATTACAGCCAGATTAATCATCATCATCTGTCATGCTTTCATTTTGTATAAATTAAATATGCCTGTGAGTTGCATCTACAGTATGTGGTTTTGAAGATTTAAGGTCACATGGGCTGCTGTCCAAGTCTATGAGCCAGATCCCAGTCCAGGCTTAACTTTTTAACACATGTTCCAAATGAAAAAGGTTGTGATGTTCACGCCTCTCGGGCAGTAGCGGCTTGTCTTCTTAAACCACTACAAAAACCTGTTGAAATTTAACTCTTGTATATACACGAACTGAATCTGTTTTTGATTCATTCTTTAGTAGAGATTTGACACAATCATACATTATGCATAAAAGCAGTGTGTTTTACTGTGGTAACAGTATTCCAAAAGGGTCGGCATTAACTCTAATGCAATCAAGTAAAATCAGTTAGTTAATCATTACGATCCACTAATCTGAACCTAGAAATAAAGGTGGGAGCTTTGAGGAATCTTAAAACAGTGGTTCTTATTCAGAGGGTGTTGAAGTTCTTGCTATTAACTACTTGCTTATCAGCATTCGTGTTGTTAACATAATGGCTGTTTATTAGTTCATTTATTCTTTTTCCATCAGCTTAGTCTCTTATTTATCAGGAGTCGCCATGGTGGAATGAACCACCAACTTATCCAGCATATGTTTTACACAGCGGATGCACTTCCAGCCAGAACCCAGTACTGGAAAACACCCATACAATCTCACATCTCACATTCTCACACACACACACACACATACACACACACTCACTAGGGCCAATATTGTTTTACCTAATTCCCCTATAGTGCATTTCTTTGGACTGTGGGGAAAACCGGAGCACCCAGAGAAAACTCACGCAAATTCAGGGAGAACATGCAAACTCCACATAGAAATGCTAACTGGCCCAGTCGGGACTCAAACAAGCGAACTTATCACTGAGCCACCGTGCCGCCCTGTTTGTTAGTACTTGTAAAATACATATTGTCATTCCTAACCTCACCCAATAGCTCCATAACTACCTAAATAACTATTTATAAGCAGCAAATTATGAGTTTATTGAAGCAAAAGTCATAGTTAATGGTTTGTTAATTGTGAGAATTGAACTTTAAAATTTTTAAATAAAGTGTGTGTCACAATCACCAGCAATCTAATCCTTACAGATCGCCGGTAAACACACAGATCACAGAGGACTACAAATCTCCTGGTATATGGACTACATGGATCCACCAGGCTACAACAAGGTTGCAATTCCCTCGAGAACCATATCAGTAAGTTTCTGGTCATTGCTAACAATTCTACTCTTCTGGACTGTTTACTTATTGATTTTTTTTTTATCATGGACTAAATAAACCACTGAAATCCACCCTCATTCGTTATGGTCCTCGGGGGTCTTTCTAACAAGCCCTGGACGTGGCTCTGCTAGTTAGTGGGTCACCTTTCACCGTGGGTGAATCAATAAGTAAACAGTCCAGGAGAGTAGAATTGTTAGCGATGACCAGAAACTTACTGATATGGTCCTCGAGGTAATTGCGACCTTGCTGTAGCCTGACGAGACTTCCTGCTGGATCCATGTAGTCCATATACCAGCAGAATTGTAGTCCTATGTGATCTGTGTGTTTACCGGTGATTTGTAGGGATTAGATCGGTGGTAATTGTGACAGAGTGACCTTTTTAATGTATATTCTAAAATAAAGAAAGAAAAAAGAAACCTGTTACTTTCAAAAGTTCCAACTCCACTATAAGGTTTAAGTAATTGATTGGATTTTGCTGCAATATTTTTTTTTTCTGTCTTTGATTTAAAAAAAAAAAACTAGATTCTAAAACAGTGGTTGTCAACAGTTTTTGACTAAAATGTGTTCTTTCATATGTTCTAAAACCATGTGGAAAATCATTACTAACCAATCCACACAAACCAGATACACACCATTTGTCAAAGAAAAAAAAAGCTGCTGTTTGCCATATTCACCATGTCATATGCACTAGCTGGACTGACTGGAAATGAACTCAAACACCCAAAACAGCACAGCAACTCTGCCTTGAAGAGAAAAAAAGAAAATCATGTGTGACTCTTTATTACAGTTTCTTTACACTTGGCTGAGTTTGACAACAGTCAGAGGACTAAAGATGAATCAGTCTGTCTGACAAATCTCACCGCCCTGTTGCCCACCTTAAAGCCAATTAAACCCCAGATGATGTTTGGACCACTTTGACTGTTTACTGGAAGGAACACCCCTGCTGTCACTCCCTTTCACACAGAGCTGGGCTTGATTTTGGGTCATGTTATCCTATTAACATCACGATCCCTGAACAGCAGTCACACGGCCTGCACTGGAGGAGATGAAGATCTTTGGCCCTGTTTACATCTGGTATTAAAATGTGTTGCGAACTCTTGCCAAAGAGTAGACTTTTTTTTTTTTTACAGAAATACACACACAGACATGCACAAAGAAATCTAAATGTGACAAAGCATGAGACGCTGTATTCACAAATCAATAACTTCAGAATATGATTCATCCTTTTCATATGTATATTTTAATCTATTTATTATCTTCACTGGGTGACATGGTGGCTCAGTGGTTAGCACTTTCGCTTCACAGCAAGAAGGTCACTGGTTCGAGTCCTGGCTGGGTCAGTCGGCATTTCTGTGTGGAGTTTGCATGTTCTCCCCATGTTGGCGTGGGTTTTGTCCGGGTGCTCTGGTTTCCCCCACAGTCCAAATACATGCGGTATAGATGAATTAAATTAAATAAATTGGCTCTAGTGTATGGGTATTTCCCAGTACTGGGTTGCAGCTGGAAGGCATCAGCTGTGTAAACATGCTGGATAAGCTGGCAGTTCTTTCCTCTGTGGCAATCCCTAATGAATAAAAGCACTAATCCGAAGGAAAATGAATAAATTATTATGTTCGCTTGGATCACATCACGTGATTTTTCTCCAATGAAAAATAATGCATAAGTGCAAAAAACAAAGTTGGTTGTCATATTTTCTGAACAAGCAATAAAACCACTGAATATCTAAAACAATACTTTTTTTAATTTTTATTAATTCAGGCAAGGGCGACGCAGTGGCGCAGTATAGTGCTGTCGCCTCACAGCAAGAAGGTCGCTGGGTCATAGGTTCGAACCTCGGCTGGGTCAGTTGGCGCTTCTGTGTGGAGTTTGCATGCTCTCCCTGTGTTCGCGTGGGTTTCCTCCGGGTGCTCCGATTTCCCCCACAGTCCAAAGACATGCGGTACAAGTGAATTGGGTAGGCTAAATTGTCCGTAGTGTATGAGTGTGAATGAGTGAGTGGATGTTTTCCCAGAGATGGGTTGCGGCTGGAAGGGCATCTGCTGCATAAAATGTGCTGGATAAGTTGCCGGTTCATTCCGCTGTGGCGACCCCAGATTAATAATAAAGGGACTAAGCCGATAAGAAAATGAATGAATGAATAATTCAGGCAGGTCTTATTTTGTTTGTTGTACAAAAGTTTGAATGTTATAAAACTATAAAATGCAGAGAGGTCAAAGCCAGCAGTAGACATTCAAATATGAAAGTATATGAATTCAGTCACTTCGGTTTGCTTTGGAACAAATAACAGAGCAACAGAACTAAAGATTGGTCATTCAATATATTCATATTTAAGGACTATAGAGACATGCCTCACAGCCAGTGATAGATTCCAGCAAAAGTGTCCATGTTAAGTCTTGGACACTTGGAAACCAGCTTTTAGCTGGTTTATGTGCGTCTCTGAAATTGTTGAAATAAATAGATGTTGTTCAGGGGGCGATTTTAGATTTTCATTTTAGGAGGGCTCAGCTCCTTATAAGGTAAAAAAAAATATATCTATATATATAGCCTAATATTACATGTATAAGTAGTAATTTAATAGTAATACACTTAAAAATGTTAGTTTATATGGGTTGTATACTAGTATTCCACTGTATTACCTAGACAGGCACAGTCATTTGAGTTCTGAATATGCCAAATCTCAACCCACCTGTTTACTGTAGTAAAAACCACTTCTATATTCAAGTGCATTTTTTTTGTTTCCATGTATTAAATAAACTGCCACTTCTCTAATTAAATGACATATATAAATGTATATTTTTAAACTCAGTGGCTAATTCACATATTTTACGATCTCGAATGATAATAATAAATAAAAAGTATTTTTCTATAGTTTCTATCTCTGTCAGTGACTCAGTGACAGTTATAACGAGTACATTCTCTAAGTGGTTCTGTCACTGTGTTTAATCCTTTCTGTCCAAGACCGTATGGTATAATTATTGCCACAAACTGTAAAGTGTTTAATATGGTAGTTCATTTTGAAAAAAAAAATAGCGAAATGTTCGTAAAAGAGTTGCATATTTCGCTGGAGGAAACAGGTGTGCTGATGAGGTGAACACAGAGAAAACCGGACTGCTCCTCCGTGACATTGGATAAAGGTGATACAAGGTTATCTATATTAAAGAACTGGCAAATAAGCAGATATTATAACAATTTATCAATAAACACACACCTCATTCTCTTGCTGTCACGGCTGGGTGTTGCTCATCAAATGAAAAACAAAAGACGGGGAGAGCCGAATTCTGCCACCATTTTCTTATCAAATTTAAGGGGACTGAGGCGATAATTTAGTGTACAGTTTATGAGCTAATCGCGAAAAGTTTTAGGGGGGCTGAGTAGAATTATAGCCCCCCTAAAATAGGCCTAGCAACGCCCATGATGTTGTCTATAATTAACTGCATATTTAAGTTTAAAAGCCATCAATCATTGACCAGAACTGCAATAATACTGTTAAGTGTGTTTGAGTTTGGTTCTCTGCACTGGCAATCACTGTGAAGACTACTGAAGGCTACTGAAGGCTGCTGATTCTGGTATACTTTAAATGCAGTTCTTTTTTTGTCTTTGTGGAGGACAAAAAGTTTGAAAAGAATTTAACGAGCTCAAGGCATTTTTTGAGAAGGTAACCAGCTGCTATATGAATTCTGTATTAAATTGTGGGAAATTACAATATTATATTAAGACTGACATCTGAATTTTTCTCCTAAAATTAGTATTTTCTCAGGCTACTATGTATAGTTGAGTAATTTCCCTTGTATGTCATTGAATATGTTATTTTCATTGCCTCAAATGTGAAATTCAAGAGTTCACACTTAGCTGATGATTGATAATAAAGTGTGCTTGGCATGCTGTTCCAGGAGAGAGGAGAGAGGGAGTTTGAGCTCAGGTAGGTCTCGAGAACTCCCCTGCTTGTGAACGTGTTAGGAATAGCTATGAGATATAGCTGACTAACAGTTTGTCTATGATGCCACTTTGGATTAGTCTATCTACATATATTGTATGTCTTTGGAAGGTGGGAGGAAACCAGAGAACCCGGGGAAAACCCACGCAAGCATGAGGAGAACATGCAAACTCCGCACAGAAACACAGATTGGCCCGGTAAGAGCTCGAACCAGTGGTGTTTTTGCTGTGAGTCAACAGTGCTAACCACTGGCCCACCGTGCCGCTCTATCAGGAGGAAGGGTGGAAGGGGGGATTCTTCAAGATGATAGTGAGTTAATATTTTATGCGTGTTAATATTTTATGTGTAGCTGATGCAGGACCAGCCGTGATCAATCATAAGAATGTGATCCTCTTGAAATTAGTTTATAAATAAACCGCACACTTAGGCCCGTTTACACTGTCAGGCCTTGATGCCCAATTCCGATTTGTTGCCTATATCACAGATTTTTTTTTTGCCTGTCCATTTACACGTTCTTTTATTTGTGACCCATATCCAATTAATGTGTTTACACTTGCTATACAATTTACATGCTAGGCGGGTTCTAGCATCTGTGCCCCACTAGCAACGATGGAAAAATTTGTCTTGCTTTTAGCTCTGCGAAATATGCGAAGTTCGCCCAACTTTAAAATGGTTTCGAGGCATAGGCGGAGAAGGAGGGAAAGGGCCATCATCGTTTATATGTGGTGTCCTCCACCATTCAGAGGAATTTGTGGGTACAAGAGAGATCAGGTTTGGTGAGAGCAAATTGTGGCGACTGACCACTTTCCTCCTCCATGTTTCTTCTGTTGTTGTTGTTTACCGCGTTGGCGTCTCATCACACGCTTCTACTTATACGTCATTAAACCACGGAGAAGTACCACATTGTCGCAAGTTTAATGACGTACAAAATGAAATCCCTCAATAAATTCGATCTGCCTGTTTACATGATAGTCACATTGTCACATATCCGATTTATGTCTGATTTGTTTCCACATTTGAAGGAGGCCTAAACTGATCTCTGAATATCCGAATGCATGCAGGGGTTTTTTTTTCCGTGTTTACACTGTCATAGAATGGATGTGTTCTATGTCACAAATGAGCAAAAAATTGGAATTGGGTCACATTTAACTGGCAGTGTAAACGGGGCCTTAGTGAACAAATATAGGAGTCTCTGAAAAATGCTCATTTTAGAACAAACTTTCAGATGGCACTTAGATGTTTTTGCATCTGAATTCTTCATATATAGTTTTTTTTACAAAAATCTGATTTGTAAAAATGTATTTAAAACATTTATTTAGCCTATAATTAATAGTACAAAAACTGTCCCAAGGTGGTACTGAGTCCCCATTTTATTGTACTTTTTTAGTGACTAATGTGTACACTTTACCTACTAATATACAGATGGACCTTTTAATTACAAATGCATACTTTGAAATATACCAGCCCAGCTTTAGTAGAATTTCTGAATGTATGATCATAGACATGGCCAATATTCTCATTTATTTATTAACTTATTCATTTATTTATTATTGATTGTTATGAAGAAATATATAATTTCCAAGAGTTGTTGACAGTTAATATGCAGGTGATTTGATGCAGCGCAAGATCTGCATACTACTTCTCAAATAACAAAATGCTTTTTTCTTGCATAATTGATTTAAACAGCCGATTGTGCCTTACACCACAGGATTAAGAAACTTGAATTGAATTACAAAGAAAATCCAATCAAAAGGTAAAACTAAATACTTTGTTTTGGAGTATGGAAAAAGTGTCTTTACGCTGTGATTTTATATTATTTGTTTTTATTTTATTTATACGTGTCTCTTTTATTCCTGTTTATGTAAAGCACTTTGAATTGCCACTGTGTATGAAATGTGCTATATAAAAACTTGCCTTGCCTAAATAAATCTTGCCTGTACAAAGGCAAGTACAAAAGTCTGTACAAGTAGCCTACATTAAATGTGAAAAGTTATTGCCTATCATTTATAAAACCATTTAATTCACTACAAAATATATCATTTTTCTTAAATGGCTGATAATTGAAAATCAATCAGATGATTATGCCTGATCATTATGCCTGTCCTCCTACCAGCCAATCACTGCATTAATGATCATGATTTTAAGGATTGATATATCTGTTTCAAACACAAGCACACACATTAATCTCAGGTCAATTCATTCAGATATTTTAAACTAATTTGCAAACTTGTTTGAAGATTTAAATTAGCCAGAGATCACTTATCTTGATTAAAGGATCTGCCGAATCATCTTAGATCATCTAAGCAAGGCACAAATAATGAACCCATGTAAACAAGTCTAAAGAAAAGTGGGCAGATGAGATGGATTAAAATGCTAGGTCTAATCAGGAATTTAGCTCCCTCATCTATATGTGATTCAATCAATCCAAGCGCATCAAATATAATATGTAAACCGGCCCTTTAAGAGCAGTCCTTTGTTGTTGAGGCATTTTTTAGGTCAGTCTGATGAAAAACTGATATTTCCTGATATTTGTTTGTTGCCTTGGAACTTATGTCAGATTAAGTGCACCACCCATAGGCTGATTGGACTTGATCATGCATGGGTCTTTCTCATGTTTACTTGTTCAGTCCACCAGGAGTAAAGCAGTTCTTTGTGACGTCGAGGGGTCGGGTGTGTCCCTCTGGAACAGCCAGACAAATTCAGCGTAATAGAACCGTAATTGCCATGTTGATTTTATTGCTAAGTAACACTCTGAACCCTTACACTCTTGGCCCGGCACTCAAAGTTCTTGCTCAGGGCTGGACTTCCTTGTCACTTAATGAGATCTGCCACAAACCTTACTGGCGCATTTACTGTCACGAAATCAATCAAGCCACTAATTCATTCAGTTTTGTTCTGCCTGCTTCCTTCTCCCTGAAGGGGGGAAATTTAAGTGGTCTACATGGAGAGGAGAGAGTGATTTTTATCATCATTAACGCTAAGTGTTGGATTTGTGGTAGATTGTTATTTTGAACTGAAGCCACCACACACGACTGACTGAACAGATCATTCATCTTGCTAACACAAAGGTTACAATACAAAGGCATAAATGGAGGGTATATTAGGGTCTTTATGTATATATTAGTATTCTATTTAACAAATTAGTCAAGAGTGTAGTAATTAGGCTGCACATTTGCTGAAAAATGAATCATCTAATTGAATTATCATTGAACAAACTGATTTGTGATATCATATTGCTTTAAAATTAAATCAATTAGTAAAATTATCAGTTAAATATATACAGTTAGGTTCATAAATATTTGGACATCGACACAATTCTAACATTTTTGGCTCTATACACCAACACAATTCATTTGAAATTAAACAAACAAAATGTGCTTTACTGCAGACTGTCAGCTTTAATTTGAGTCTATTTACATCCAAACCAGATGGACGTTGTAGTAATTACAACAGTTTATGGCCTCCCACTTGTTAAGGGTCCAAAAGTAATTGGACAGAATAATAATCATAAATTAAACTTTCACCGTTTAATACTTGGTTGCAAATCCTTTGCAGTCAATTACAGCCTAAAGTCTGGAACTCATAGACATCACCAAACACTAGGTTTCATTCCTGGTGGCGCTCTGCCAGGCCTCTACTGCAACTGTCTTCAGTTCCTGCTTGTTCTTGGGGCATTTACCAGTTTTGTCTTCAGCAAGTGAAATGCAAGCTCAAGCTTTAGGCCAGGTGATTGACTTGGCCATTGCATAACCTCTACTACTTTCCCTTCAAAAACTCTTTGGTTGCTTTTGCAGTATGCTTTGGGTCATTCTCCATCTGCACTGTGAAGCACCGTCCAATGAGTTCTGAAGCATGTGGCTTAATATGAGAGAAATTGCCTGAACTTAGAATTCATCCGGCTGCTTTTGTCAGCAGTCACATCATCAATAAATACAAGAGAACCAGTTCCATTGACAGCCATACATGCCTACGCCATGCCACTACTACCACCATGCTTCACTGCTTAGGATCATGAGCAGTTCCTTTCCTTCTCCATACTCCTCTCTTCCCATCACTCTGGTACAAGTTGATCTTGATCTCGTCTGTCCATAGGATGTTGTTCCAGCACTGTGAAGGTGTTTTTAGAACTCTAATCTGGCCTTCCTGTTTTTGAGGCTCACCAATGGTTTACATCTTGTGGTGAACCCTCTGTATTCACTCTGGTGTAGTCTTCTCTTGATTGTTGACTTTGACACACATACACCTACCTCCTGGAGTGTTCTTGATCTGGCCAACTGTTGTGAAGGGTGTTTTCTTCACCAGGGAAAGAATTCTTTGCTCGTCCACCACAGTTGTTTTCATGATCTTCCAGGTCTTTTGGTGTTGCTGAGCTCACCGGTGCGTTCTTTCTTTTTAAGAATGTCCCAAACAGTTGTTTTGGAAACACCTGATGTTTTTGCTATCTCTCTGATGGGTTTGTTATGCTTTTTCAGCCTAATGATGGCTTCCTTGACTGATAGTGAGAGCTCTTTGGATCTCATGAGAGTTGACAGTAACATATTCCAAATGCAAATAGAACACTTGAAAGGAACTCTGGACCTTTTATCTGCTCATTGTAATTGGGATAATGAGGGAATAACACACACTGGCCATAGAACAGATTAGAAGCCAATTGTCCAACTACTTTTGGTCCCTTAACAAGGGGGAGGCACATATGCAAACTGTTGTAATTCCTACAGCATTAATTTGGATGTAAATACCCTCAAATTAAAGCTGACAGTCTGCAGTTAAAACACGTCTTGTTCGTTTTATTTCTAATCCATTGTGTTGGTGTATACGCCAAAAGAAGTGTTAGAATTGTGTTGATGTCCAAATATTTATGGACCTAACTGTATATATGTATATATACTAATGTTAACTAAAATATGAAATGTTTTAAAATGTATTACATGTTGTTTGTTCTTGTTAGATAAAGGGATTAAATGCACATTTATAAAATGTTAGCAGTGATTTGTTTATTTTTTAAGTTATATTATTTTTTGTTGTTTATTTATTTATATATTTATGTTTTTATCTGGAGGAGCACGGTGGCGCAGTGGGTAGCACAATCACCTCACAGCAAGAAGGTTGCTGGTTTGAGCCCCGGCTGGGTCAGTTGGCATTTCTGTGTGGAGTTTGCATGTTCTCCCCGTGTTGGCGTGGGTTTCCTCCGGGTGCTCTGGTTTCCCCCACAAGTCCAAAAACATGCGGTATAGGTGAATTGGGTAGGCTAAATTGTCCGTAGTGTATGTGTGTGAATGAGTGTGTATGGATGTTTCACGGTGATGGGTTACAGCTGGAAGGGCATCCGCTGCGTTAAACATATGCTGGATAAGTTGGCGGTTCATTCCACTGTGGCGACCCCAGAATAATAAAGGGACTAAGTCAAAAAGAAAATGAATGAATGAACGGTTTTATCTTTTATGTTCTTTTAATTTGCCTTGTCTTGTTTTTGTTTGTATGCTTTATGTTTTATTGTTTGTTGTTTTGCTATTTCTTGAATTTTGTCTTGTTTTATGTTTTTGTTTGTCATGTTTTAGTTTGTCTTTTTCACCTTGTCTTTTTTGATGTCTCTTCTTTTATCTTCTTTTCAAATAGGCTTTGGTTCAATCCAAGAGCTGTCACAGCAGCTGTCACTGTCCTTTTATTGCCTATTATAATCACACCCCCGAGGATGGCACTCCTATTTCTGTGCATCAACTGCTTTGTCATTCTCCTGATATGTTTACCCTGTTCTGCGTGACTTTTACTCATATAAAGGTCTTTTTCACTTTTTACAGCTGTGCAGTTTCTACTGAAGTAGTTCAGTACAGATTACCCCAAGGTGTAATAAAATGATTCATACTCTAATCATTTAATTTTTGTGAATTATTGGAAAATTTGAAGTGCATCAAAACGTTTTTCAAAATCTCAAAAAGTGAAGTTTATTTATAAACTAATTTTGAGAGGATCACGTGCTTATGATTGCTAGCGGCTGGACCCACATTATCCAATTCACTATGCACCAATCAAATGATCCCTAAGCTACTACAAATACCCCGGGTTTCACATCACCGCTATCTTTGCTTTGAAGAATCCCCCATTCCACCCCTCCTCTTTCCTAGATGGGTGACACTATCTGCTCTTTAATCACTACGACAGGGGAGTTCTCGAGATCTACCTGAGCTAGATCTCCCCTCTCGCCTTGCAACGGGAGGGAGCCCCGGGCTCGAGGATCTTATGAGCTCAGGGCTCTCTCCCGGGACAGCATGCCAAACAAGCTTTATTAATCATCAGCTAAGTGTGAACTCTTGAAAGACAGGCATGGGTGTTACTCAATAGATTTAGGACAACTTTGATGAAAGGTGATGATCCTCTCCAAATGTTGACTACCGCCGCATTGTCATATTGTACGTCTTAAACAATGTCATGATTGGACAAGCTTTGAGGTCTTAGTTTGTATCTTACAGGACTATGATTAAATTAATAACAAATAAGTGAACCCCAGCTCTCCTGAGAATGCTTTTATTAGAATATCTTTATTAGAATATCAGTTTTCTTCAGCCATATAAATCTGTGATTCTCAGAATAGTTATGTGGTGTCATTCACATAAAGAATCCCCTTAGCTCATTGGGAAAAACATCATCCTCTCATAAATGCAAATGAACTGGAGGATATTTTGTTATTTAACTTGGTGTTCACTTGTCCCTGTTTTGCAATATTTATCAGAAGAGCACCAGAGGAAAGTGCCAACATAATGGTCAGTGTTTTCCTTGGCTTTATAAAGGTTTCAAAATAACTGTTTTATTTTGGATTTTTAATCTTTTTGGTAGCTTTCAATTTAATTACTGTCAAGTTAGAGGACCTACACTTTCAGAAATAAAGGTACAAGCACTGTCACTGGTGTGATACCTTTTCAAAAGGTGCACTTTTGTTCTTTTTAGGCATTCAGGGTACAATATGAATGTATTAGGTACTATTATGTACTTTTAAGTTACCAATATAGACCCGTGCTTATAAAGTAATGCAAAAATGAATACAATTAATATCGAAAGCGAAAGATTCTCGGACATGTCCGGGGAAAATGTATGTCACCCCAAATAATGAGCTGGATCAGTCTATTTAGTCTTCGCGCTCTTCTGTATCCAGCGCATCTCTGTGGGTCTGCATGCAGAGCATGCGAGTCTGTGGCAGAGTGTTCTCAGTTTCTCGCAAACACAGAACCGGGCCGCCCCAATAATATATCGGCCGCAGCCAAATGGTCGCACTGTTGTTTATTCAAGATGATGCGTTGCAGCCCGCTGCAGCTCGTTGCTCTTAATTTCGCGGGCAGATTGCGTCATCAAACATGCATTATCGCGATAGTGCAATAGAATTAGAATCTCTATCGTAGGCCAATTTTGTATCGTTTATATCACATATCGTTTATATCGCCCATTACTAGCGGCTATGCTTTTTTTAAATTTCTTTTATCCTGGATTTTATTTGCTACGACTTCTACGTTACCCAAGATACACCCACAGGGGCTCTCGCCAGTATCTCCAAACAACGTAACACCCTGCTGGTGCAATTAACATGGTCTGGTCTCAAAGGCATGTGGACCATCATTGTTCCCTATCTCTGTGTTGTCCTGCAAATCTGGCTTGTCTCCAGAAGTCTCAGACGGTCAAGAAAGTTTGCCTCAACACAGTCAGGTTTGCACATTTAAACACTCGCTTTATAAACAACAAAGCTGAATTAATTTGTAACCTAATTGTTGACAATAAGCTTGACTTTCTCTGCCTTGGTGAAACCTGGCATCAGTCAATGACTATCTTAATCTATGTGTACTTTACCTGGCTATACATATCTCGAGCGGCCTCACTCCACTGGCTGGGGTGGTGGCTTAGCTGCTGTTTTCCGATCGGATGTGACTGTATCTGCCTTTCTTCCCCACCCTTGAATCTTTGGTGTTTAAAATATCTGGTTCATCCTCAGTCATGATTTTAAATATCTATCGTCCACCCAAACTACTGTTGACATTTACCAGCGCCTACTGCTCTGCTATTCTCTAATGGGTGATCTTAATTTCATGTTGACAATGTGGACTGTGCTCATGCTACATGTTTATGGCCATTTTAGACTGTTTTATCTTTACTCAGCATGGTCAGTGAATATTAGTTTTAACTCACACTTTAAACACTTGACAAAAACAGCCTTCTTTCACCTACGTAACATTGCGCAGATTTGACCTTTTCTATCACGGCCTGATGCCGAAAGGCTTATCCATGCCTTTATAACATCACGTCTTTTGTAACTCACTCTTTGGGGGGCGTTTCGGAGGGCGTCTCTCAGACGTTTACAATATGTTTAAAATTCCGCTGCACGGGTTTTGACACACTTCCTCATGCCACCATATCACGCCTGTACTTCAGCAACTTCACTAGTTTCCTGTTAAGTCACGCATTGATTTTAAGACCTTGATTTTAACATATAAAGCAGTGCATGGGCTAGCACCTGACTACATTTGTGACCTGGTAACTCTTGCTACTCCCACCTGCAGTGGGAGTTACATTTTTCTTTTAATATGCGGCCATTCAATAATTGTAACTGAACAAACAAGGGTTACAGTATTATCTTTGTTAGCAAAACTGATATAATCAGGTTTTGTTGGTTTCATAATACTGATTTTTTTCTGTCAACTATTAACAATATCATGTACCCAAGCTTTCAAGTTTGCAGAGTTCAGGCTTCCAGCTTTCAGGTCACACTTATAGACATCTACCAGAACCTGTTGGTCCGCCTGTTGGTCTGGTGCCATGAGCAAGCTGGCCATTTGCATTTGGCAGACATGGCCTAGTCAGCATAGACATTTTTGTGAAAGCAGTGCATCCATGATGGATGTTTTTTTGTCTGGGGCAGCATGTTAGTGTTTGAGACAAGGTCCTGCCAGTTAATGCCCACGATCAGGCAGCAAAGATAGAAAGAATTGAATCTGCATTGTTGCCAAGTGTACATTGTCCATGTCTCACAGCCACAGAGTACTAAGGACACTGGCCTACTACACTTTTATCTTGGTGTTCATAATGAACATCTTGTTCTTCGGGCCATGGTGATTGATGCCTTGCCAATTCTGGTGTTCAGTTCACTGTCCAGTGAGGGTTGCTGGAGATGGTAGAACCAAGATACATAGATAAGTCCCCAACTACTTCAAGGGTGTGATCACTGATGGAGATCCTGACATCCTGGCTGATGACATTGGATTTTTCAGGCTGATGGCAAGCCCAAACTTTTCAGAGACATAAGCAAAATTGCTTAAGAGATGCTGAAATGCGAAAAGCGAGAACACCATGTTAATCATTGCTGTCTGAGATCTGAAGCCTCACTGCAACTCTGGATAGAGTGTTCAGCCAGTAATTTCAGTCTGTTCTCCCTGTGTGAGATGTTAGTGACGACCTACAGCTGCTGATAGTGCTCTACCCTCTCTTCTGCTTACAATGGTCCATAATGACATTGCCAGTAGCAGACCTCAGGGGAGTTATTTTTATGGTTCTTGGTGCAATTTTTTCTTAACTGTACTACCACTCTGGTAGTGAGAACATAGTTCCTGGTTTTGAAGTCTTAGAGTAGGAACAGGTGTTCTGGTAGAGATCCCTCTGATGGTGGTCTCAAGCTTTTTCTCAAATTTGTCCTTCATCTAAGGTGAGGAGCATGATGTTGATATTGACTGGGCAAGAAAAGCTAGAAAGCAGAGAGAGAGAGGGTTTGTACCTCCAAAAGGTGACTCAATTGAGGGCGGTATTGAGTTCCTGGCAGCAAGTCCAATGCCATGAATTTGAGTTTCCTCAGGCTTCTTTCCCTGCCAGACGAATGTGTAATCCTGTTCTTTAAAGCTGTTGTTGATAGGGAGTCTAGTTTCCTGTAAGGCATAAATATTGATGTCCAGTTGTTTTAGCTTATGGTTGATGATGGCTATCTTTCTAGCATTGTCAACTTGTAGTTCAACAGAATAGCCAGGGCACATAGTTCTGACATTCCAGCTTGCCAGTCAAAGGACTGGCTAAAGGACTTTGGCTAAAGCCCTGAACATCCCAGACAACAGCACCCACCACATGGCCCTTGGGCAAAATGGTATCATGGTGGGGATCACTGTCTGGAGTGCACTGTGACAAGGCATCTGGTTTATCATTCTTAGAACCAGGCCTGTAAGAAAGAACAAAATTAAAGCGCCCAAAAAACAATGCCCAGTGAGCCTGTCAGGAGTTCAGCTTGGCTGTCTGAGTATATTCCAGATTCCTGTGGTCGGTCCATACCAAAAAGGTTTAGCTGCCCCCTCCAGCCAATGACACCACTCCACCTAAAGCCAATCGCACTGTCAACAGTTTCCAGTTACCGATGTCATAGTTCCGCTCTGCAGGAGACAAATGGTAAGAATAGTAAGAACAAGGGTGCAACTTATTGTCTTGAGGGCATATCTGACAAAGAATTGCTCCGACACCCACCTCTGATGTGTCAACATCCACCACAAATTGTCATGCTGGATCAGGTAAAACAAGGATTGGGGCAGTTGTAAATAGAGACTTCCTGTCAGAGGGGCCACTACCTGGTTGTAGTTGTGAAGGAAACACATATAGAAATTCACAAAGCCCAAGAACTGCCTTGCGTGAGCCAGGAACTCTTACCTTTTCCAGGTCCATTTGAGTCCCCTCCACTGAAATGATGGGACCCAAGAACAGAACTGACTGGGCATAGAAAAGGCATTTCTCTGCTTTGACAAATAACTGATTCTCCTCATCTGACGTGCTGAATGTGCACCTAGAGAGAGGGAGAAAAGATGAGATTATCATCCAGGTACACAAAAACAAATTTTTTTATCATGTCTCTTAGCAAATCAATGATGAGTGCCTGGAAGACAGCTGGAGCATTGCACAGCCTGAAGGAAAGAACCTGATATTTAAAGTGCCCAGTGGGTGTGTTAAAGGCTGTCTTCCACTCATTGCCCTCCCTGATCCGGACCAAACAGTACATATTGTGCAGGTCCAATTTTGTGAAAACCCTTGCTCCCTGCAGGTTATCAAAGGCAGTTGACATCAAAGGAAGGGGGGTACCTGTTTTTAATGGTTATGTTATGGTTATGTTATATTAAGCCCTCATAATCAATGCAGGGATGCAAGGAGCCATCTTTTTTCTGGTGACTCAAAAAGGTTAAAAATACCAGTTCCTCTTGGTTGTTGCCAGAAGTGACCAGACTCACCGGCACAGTGATGTGGAAGATGACAGCTAGGTCACAACCATCCAGTGCAGACAGACACAGGATCCAGTAGAGGCTGGATGGGAACCCCATTAAGATGAGCCCATGTTGTAACCATGAAGTTGCCCTCAGCACCAGAATCAACAAGCACAGAGCATGAATGGAAGACATTCTTGATGGACACCATGACAGGCAGCAGTGTGCGAGAGCAAGGGGTTGAGGAGATAAAAATGCTGCTCGCCAGAACTCTCCTGATTACTGCTGACACAGTAAAGCAACATGACCCTGCCCACCACAGTAGAGACACAGCCCTTTAGACAATCGTCATTGCTTCTCCTCCGCAGTGAGGCAAAGTCTGCCCACCTGCATGGGTTCAGGCTCAGTTGGACCAAACTTCAGTTGGGCAGCAGAAGGTAACTCAGCAGCTTCTGGTCGTGAGCCCATTAAAATGCATCGTCTGACGTCAAGACAATGATCCAGCCGAATGGCCAGGGAGACCAGTCCACCAAAAGCTCTTGGAGATCACGGGCATAAATTTCATTTTTGATTATGTCTGTCAAACTATCCAAGAATCGAGCTGCCAATGCCCCTTTATTCCACTCACTGTTTGCTGCGAGCATGAAGAATTCGATGGCATAGTCTGCCACCAATCATCTACCCTGTTGGAGTGCTGCCAGCAGTCAGGATGTTTCCTTCCCGAACACAGACCTATCAAATGTCTTGATCATCTCCTCCTTAAAACAATAGAAATCAAGACAACATACATTCTCAGCCTCCCAGACTGCTGCCCCCCAGTCACAAGCCACTTTAGTTCTCTCTGAAGCATAGGTCTAAGGTTGAAGAGAAAAGACTACCTCACATTAGGTGAAAAAAAGATGGACAGTTAGATGGCTCACCTGAGTAGACTGGTGAGTTGTTAATCCTGGGCTCCAGTTGAGGAAGGCGAGTAGTTGTAGATGGCCCTCACCCCTACTAGAACTGGAGAGTACGGAGCTGCTCAGAGAGCTCAGTTACTCAGCAGACCAAACCATCCACTGTACGACGTGCTGAAGCCAGCTCCTCCTCATGGCGGCCTAGCATGGCACCTTGAAACTCTATTGCAGACAATACAGGTGAATCCTGAGCTGAGTCTATACTGGCCAGAGTGTTCTGTCATGAGTGTCTGTATAAAGAACCCAAAAGCAGAGGAGTTCAAAACAATAAGTTTTTAATTAAATAAGCAAAAAAGACTCAGCAACTTGCTGAGATCCAGAGCAGGTCTTGGATTTTAGTAAAAAAAAATAAACTGAAGAATGTACCTCAGGCAACGTGTCAGAACATAACATAAATTCCAACAAAATTTAACAACACCTGATGAAAAAGAAAATCAGGAGTGGGCTAAATTCCAATCAAAACAAAGCAAGTCTTTGGTCCAGGTCAGGTAGTACAAGATAAGGGCAACAGCAAGGCAGAGGGTCGATTCTCCAGCAGGACAGGCCAAATCCAGGATGGCTCCAGAGAACTGGACAGAGTACACAGACATAAAACAAGCAACAGACCGATAGGAAAGCAGTAAGGAAGCCAACACTCTGGCAAGCAGAGAAGTGAATCACCCTTAGATATAGGACCAGCAATCAGCAGGAATGAAAGGCAGGTGGCAGTAAACGAGTGAGACTACTGATGGGCAAAGACAATTGGTTGTGTGAAGCTACTTTGCAATTTGCAATTTGGAGGAAACTGTCAGAAAGGAACGATAGAAATGCTGTCAGAAAAGGGAGAAATAAAGCAAAGTTCAAACCTGGGTTCTGACACTTTCACTTAGAGAACTGACAAAATATCTGATTCACTTAGATAACTGAATGCTAAGATCGCTTTAACTAACACAATCTTGCAACAATTTGTTACTTTTTGATTTAACTTTTACATATTAGTTTCCTCATCCCACAATGAGGGGTATATTTAGGGTTTGGGGACACTACTCCTTTTAAAAATTACGTAAAATTGTTATGTTTCCTCATGATGAGTCTGTATAGTTTGTGTTGTGTCATATCTGTTGCAGACCAAATAGTTTGTCAGTGGAAAATTGTGGGAGTTAGCCCTATTAAGCAGGATTTGACTGAATGTTCAGTTTTGTGATTAAAATCTGGGTAGCTCTACTAATCCCAACAATGCAAGCCAATAGTTGACAGTGGCAAGGAATTCTAATTCCACCAGGTCACAAAAAAAGTCAGATAAAAACAGAAGAAATTTATTTATTTTTTTTTTTTTGAGGAATTAGTCTCTTATTGGGGAACCAGTTTTCATCTGGACATGTGAATGAAGAATGTTTATACTCTGAAATATTTTCAGGCCAACAGTCACCAGACACTATATAAGTGCACAGTACAGTATGATTTGATATTCTAAATGGTAAGCAAACACTGCTTTGTATACGTTCTGATACAGACAGTTGATTACCAGTAAAAAAAACACACAGACAGTAAAAAAACAGTAAAAAAAAAAACACACACACTCAGTTTATGGTGTGTTCAAGAATAGCTTTTGGCAAAGAACTGAAAACGCAAGGTGACTACAATTGTCTTTCATCAGTACTTTGACATCACCTTTGTGTGTCTTACTCTTTTTCTTCTACATGGTTGATTTTTCCTTTCCATTTTCAACATAGCTCAACAAGACTAAAGTGTGAGGGACGTCACAGATATCACCGTCAGTCCAGTTTCTTAGGTGACTTCTTAGGTGGTCACATTGTCAACGCATCTTACAGCAGTCTTAATGGCATCCTGACAGCCCATGTATGGGTGTGTTTAAGTTCAACTTCAGAAGATCTCGTAGAGAGCCAGCAGTTGCTATCTTTTCACTCTTCATCCTATCACAGAAGCAACTGATTTAGCAGAGTGAAGCAAATGCAATCCATCTTCACAGTCTTTATATTTACATTGTTCAACATCTGGATCAACTCTCTCACTCTTTTAGGCAAATCAGTTCCACTCTCCTCAGAGAATAATATGCATATACTGTAAACAGGCGAAACTGTTTCTTTTGTTAAATGACTGCTGTGGTCAAAAAGAAAAAGGCCTTATCTACAATGAGGCATCTAAAAAAAAACAGTGAATTGCACTTCTCTACTTTATATTTTCTTGAAAGAATGTCTGTTGTATGACGTCACATGACTTTCATAATATTCCAAATCTGTATTTGATATGTTCCCATACAGAAACAAATACCTGTTACTTTAGAGTAGAATTTAACAAAGCACAATAGGAAGTGCCATTGGCAGGAATATGCAGTTTTTGGAATGACGGAAATGAGTGTACAGTAAATACACATTTTACATATACTTACTCCCCATGAAATAACTCCATAAACATAACAGAAAACAGCAATAGATGGGCTGATGCCAAAATCCAGATACTTCTAAATCACTTGTTGATATTGTTGAATGCCATGCTAAAAGGTAGTTAATATCAGCTGGATTACATGACTGGCCTACATCACAAAATTTTTAGTTTATTATTATTATTTTTTTTTTTTGTATTTACTGCACTTTGAACAAGTCAGGACAATTGCTTTTTATGGAGGATGAGGGAGCTCTCCGATTTCATCCAAAATACCATAGTTTGTGTTCCAAAGATGAATGAAGGTCTCAGGGGTATGTAATGACTTAAGGGTGAGGAATTAATAACTGAATTTTCATTTTTGGGTGAACTAACCCTCGTAAAACTTTCTTATCTCAGACAATCTTCTATTGTGTTACATAGATAAAATAACAATATATGGAAATGGCATGAGGCTAAATAAATAATGGGAGAGTTTAGTTTCTGATCAACAAATCTTTTAATTGACTATACAGTATATATGGGCGAAAAGTGATGCGTTGGAGAAATGCACAAAAGAAAAAAAAAGGGAAAGGGATATAAACAAAGACGCAGAGCCAGTCACAGAGGGTTGGATTAATGAGACCAGCAGTGCAGACTGGCTCTGAGTCAAAAAGACTGGTCAGCACTGCCAGCAAATGTGAGCTCATATATGAGCAAAGGACCACGGCAGGAGGACACAGAAATCTGTGCACAATGCTGGACTGCTTCTGACATGCTAACAACGCAGTGCCAGTAATCTTTTGTGCACATTTCTTTCCAGATATATAGGAAAAAATAGCATGAAAATAGTCTTGTGCACTATAATACTCTCTACTAAAGTTCAGGCTGAAATTTTAGACATTTTTTAATGATATTTGTCAGATATATTAACTCATTAATAAATTGTTAATCAATAAATCAATCAATTAATTTATTCAAAAAAATTTAATTAGTTCAATGATTTTTCAGACCGGGAAGTATCACTTTTATCATGGACCCACCAAGAGTAGCTTGACTTTTTTTTCTAAAGGCCGGCTCACACTGTGCGATTATTTATAATCCTGAACGATTGTAGCATGTCAGACTGCATGAACATAGCTTCCATATTACACTGTAAGATCTGAGCTGTCATACAGTCAGACTGAATGACAATGAAGATGCGTCAAACACGAAAGAAAACGCCCCCGGAGTTTGACGCCATCCACCCATGACTCTTTCACTATCCCGCGTTCTGAAATGATTCCTCACAGCAAATGTATACAATCTGTAGCTGCAATTTTGCACACGGCGTGTCTCAATAATAAAGCCAGGAAGAAAAGAACTGTTTTGACATTTCCCCGTAGTCATTTGAATTGTCACATGGATTGCGTCATCAAATTCGGAGCTCCTATTGGTTCTTGGATTGCTGCTCATCACAGCTGTTGTCACACTGCAGGAAAGTGTCTGAAATCTTCTGACATTGCCAGAACATCATCAGAGGAAAAATCTGATCGCAACGGGCACTAAGTGGCTGTCTGTGAACATGTCAAACCAACAATCAAAGATCACAGATTTTAGTCTAGGATTTCAGGAATCTTTTAGGATTTCCCAAATTTGTCTCAGATGACAAAATTGTGGCTGAAATTTCACAGTGTGAAAAACAGTGTTAAAAATGTTCTTGCTTTAATTGTTTATTGTATGAAAAGAACAAAGTTTTGTGTAATTTTGCTCAATTTCTCATTGGTTTCTGAGAAAATAAAGTTTGAAATGACTAGACTGGAGGATTATTTATGGCAGAATTTTTATTTCTGACAAAAATTATTGCTAAAACAATTTGTTGGCCCTTTAAATGCCAAACAGCCAAATATTGTCTGTTTATTAAGAGTACATGACAACTGCATTTGAGTTTGAAAACAGCTGTTAAAAAACAACACTACTGTACTGTCATCTCTGTGTGAACTACAAAAGCATGACTGTAAAAACAGTAGCATCATTCAAATGCATTTTCCGTCTATACGCATAGCACATGTATTTGTACAAAGTGACATCATCTACTGGGCTGGAATAAATAGTACAGCATTTTAGCAATTTTTGTGGATCGTTTTGATACATAAAAAAAAATACTATAGTATTTTATGGACAAACTGGTGTTTTTAAAGTAAAGTACTTGCAATAATCTTCTGTGGTGGATTATGGTAACACAACTGTAGTAATATAAACAAATGACCTAATACTGTAGGTTTCTACAAGTTTAGGGTTTATTGTTTTACAATACACCACTGTAGTAAAGATAAAAGCATACTACATTATTTATACTGTTTATCAGTTCACAATAGTTAATACTATGCTGTAGCATTTATAAAAAAGAGAGCTGTAAATACTATAAATATACAATATAATACTATATTAGGTGGCGCAGTGGGTAGTGCTGTCGCCTCACAGCAAGAAGGTTGCTGGTTCGAGCCCCGGCTGGGTCAGTTGTCATTTCTGTGTGAAGTTTTGCATGTTCTCCCCGTGTTCACGTGGGTTTTCTCTGGGTGCTCCGCTTTCTCCCACAAGTCCAAATATATGCACTATAGGTGAATTGGGTTAGCTGAATTGTCCGTAGTGTATGTGTGGGAATGAGTGTGTGTGGGTGTTTCCCAGTGATGGGTTGCAGCTGGAAGGGCATCCGCTGTGTAAAACATATGCTGGATAAGTTGGTGGTTCATTCAGCTGTGGCAACCCCTGATTAATGAAGGGACTAAGCTGAAAAGAAAATGATTGAATGAAAACTATATTTACTATAGTATGAGTCAAAAACACTACAATATTTACTCTACTGTATATGCAAATTATTATAATTTTTTTGTATTTTGCTGTCGAATAAACATACACTTATTAGTAACCCAGCAAGCATTTTTTGTTTTTAAAAAATGTCTAATAGACATCTAAACATAGTTGTCCTGGCTAAAACAAGGCTAAATTTGGGCTGTCAGTGAAAATCTAATAGACGTCTAAGAATAGGCCAAACTTTCTAGTCATCAAATAAACAGAAATGAATGACTACATATAAAGTCTGTCTAATCTGTCTATTTGACAACTAGTCTAGGTTTTGGCTATTCTTAGATGTCTATTAGATTTTCACTGACAGCCCAAATTTAGCCTTTTTAGTCAAGCTGTCTACCTTTAGATGTCTATTAGACGCCTATTAAACACAAAATTGTTTGCTGGGAATGAGCTTCCTGCTTGAGGAATTTTGCTTTGATGCACCCCAAAAATATGTTATACTGATTATAATAACTTTTGCAAGTAATATTTACTAACCCTAACACCAAAATAAAGCATAACCAACTAATCAATTTACTATTTATACAGTTACTGGAACTGATCGATTTATGAGATTTATTTTCTGGGAAAAAAAGGGTTTCTCAATGAAAATCTCTTGTGGTTCAGTTCTTCATGGTTTGGTAAAACTATCAACATCCTGTTTTGTGCACATGGGAGGACTCACCAGATTTTGGTGCATTCTATGAGACCCAATCTTTCCCAAAAAGCCACCCACCAGCAGACTATCTGTGGAGCAGCATGAAATGGCCATTGTAAACACATCTGTCTTGCCACTCAATGTTCTCCCCAGTGACTTGAAATTAGCAAAGTGTTTGAAGGATCGGAGCCACAGAAAGAGTGCAACGCCTGAGAAAATCAGCTGGGATGGAGCCGTCTGCTGGTCCAGGTGGTAAAAGTGTGTTTGAGCAAAGTAATATAATCACATGGTCTTGTCATCTGTCAGTTTTAAAATTGTAATTATGTTTAAACATAGCTTGTAGGATTTCATTGTGTTGTTTGATTTATGAAACATTAGAAATTGCACAACCTCCAATAAATTATGATTATATTTTGTGTTATGACTAAATGTGATTTCAACAAATCAAGGGCATTCATCATAATGTGTACTGTACTAGAGAGCACTGCATACTCAATAGCTGCACATGTTCATTGTTTGTCTCTATTACAGTCAGGGGGACAGTGTAAATTTCATAACAATATTAAATACGAAAGGAATCAGAATGAGGAGGAACAGCCACATGTCCTTTTCAAACAAAATGTGTGGTGGGTTTTAATTTGTATGTATTATAGTATTTAGTCCTGACTCAATGATTATTATTTTATTTAGTTGATTATTAACTTTATTAATTAATCATTTTCTTTATCAATTTATTATTTATTTTGTATTTTATTATATCTATACAAAAATTGGGCCACAATATATAAAGAAATGCATTATATGATTTTATTATTTATTTTTCTGTAAATTTTATTAAGGTTCTATTTTACTTTATGTATATAATATATATATATATACACCACTGCTCACAAAAGAAAGGAACACTAAAGAAAGCAATGTAACTCCAAGTGTTCACTTAATTTTTTGAGCATATATTGTATATATTTACTGTATATATAAATATATAAAGCTAACATTATTATTTTTATCTTATTTCAACTATCTAAAAGAAACATTCTCATAGTTTTAAATGCAATTGTGTCCATAGTGTGTGTGAGTGCATGTGTCTAATGTACAATATTTTACATATTGTATTTTAAATTTACTATATTAAAATATGCAGATATTTTGGGCTTAAGCTGGAAATAAGTTGCTCGTCAGTGCTATTATTTTCAATTAAACTTCCACCAAAGCTACTCATATAAAGAATATAATATTGAACTAAATTATTTTAGGACATTTACTTTAAAAGCACAATAAGTTTATTCATTCATTCATTTCATTTTCTCTACCGCTTTTCGCGGGGGGCAGCAGTTCTTAAGCTGCGTTCACATATCAGACGCGGATGAAGCATCAAGCGCGAGTGATTTACATGTTAAGTCAATGCAAACGCTCGAATAGCATCCTGCGGCGCGTTACACGTCAATGGCACGGCACAAATGACATGAATTGCGCAAATGGCGTGGCGCGGATGGCGCAATTTTCAGCGTTTGACTCGCTTAACGCGCAAAATGCGCAAGTTCAAAAATCTGAACTTCTGCTGACATTCGCGGCGTTTTAACCAATCAGGAGCTTGCTCTTGTAGGGGCATGATTGTGACGTAGCACCTGTTGTTAGTGTCCCGGGGGAAATCCTCCAGCCGACAACCGACAACAGTTCACTCAAACTGGGCTTATCTCAGTCAGAAGCACCGCTGAAAGCCTCCGTCATCCAGGTTAAGTTTCTGGAGGAGTTTATGAGCTCACAGAGCTGGGTGCACCTCTGAAAGTATCTAGTGGACACTGCTCCAAAACGTATCAACGCTGTTTTACAGCCTTCATAAAGCACATAAACAAAGTTATTTTATCAATAAAATCTATGTTAGCCATTTAGCAACAAAGCTACAGTCACCGGGCAGACAGAAGCCCTGCCCATGACGCGAATCCGCGTCTGTTCTGAAGTGAATTTGACGCGCGAATGAAGTGGAGTTTGACGCGCAAATGAAGCGAGTAAACTCAAATGTTCACGGCGTCTATTTACGCGCGAATAGTTGTGATTTATCCGCACGTTCCGCGTCTGGTGTGAACGCAGCATTAGGAGAGAACCTCAGACTCCTCTCCCAGACCAGGGGTGTCCAAACTCAGTCCTGGAGGGGCCGGTGTCCTGCTGAGTTTAGCTCCAACTTGCTTCAAGAGACCTGTCAGGATGTTTCTAGTATATCTAGTGAGAGCTTGATTAGCTGCTTCAGGTGTGTTTGATTAGGGTTGGAGCTAAACTCTCTTTAGGACCGAGTTTAGACACCCCTGCCCCAGACACTTCCTCCAGCTCCTCCGGGGGGATCCCGAGGCGTTCCCAGGCCAGTCGAGCGACATAGTCCCTTCAGCATGTTCTGGGTCTTCCCCGAGGCCTCCTCCTGGTGGAACATGCCTTGAACACCTCACTAGGTAGGCGTCCAGGAGGCATCTGAAACAGATGCCCGAGCCACCTCAGTTGACTTCTCTCGATGAGGAGGAGCAACGGCTCTACTCCGAGCTCCTCCCAGGTGACAGAGCTCCTCACCCTATCCATAAGGGTGCGCCCTGCCACCCTGCAAAAGAAACTCATTTCGGACACTTGTAGCCGAGATCTTGTCCTTTCGGTCATGACCCAAAGCTCATACATTTTTTAAATCACACATTTCCTTCTATTAACACAGTTTTTTTATTTATTTGCTTGTTTATTTAAAAGGGACAATGCACTTGCCATTGTTATACAAAGACAACCGATGTCACATACATAGGACATGTAGCATAAAGCTAATTTGCAGCCCTCATCCCTGGTTAGGCTTTACATATATAAAAAAAATAATAAATAAATAAATAAATAAACAAACAAACAAGAAAAAAAAACACAATACAACAAACATGTACATTATATACAGAGCCACTGTCACAATCAGCAGCGATCTAACCACCAGAGATGGCTGAAAACATTCACACTCACACAAACTACAATCCTGCCTCATAATGGACTACAAAACCCAGTCATGCACCACACACACACAACCGGTTCCAGATCCTGACTGATTACACTCTCACAGCTGATGCTGCTCAATGACTGATTACACACATACATATATTCAGCTCACTTTGAGCCACTCATGGCTGAGTCTTGTTTTCTGTTTAGTGACATTACAACGTGTTTTCCTTGCCTAGTCTTGCCGTGTACCAATCTTTGCTTTGCCTTGTTTGTTTGTTGATTCATGCCTGCTGCCTGCCTTGTGACCATCTGCCTGTTACTTTGACTACGATTCTGGATTGCCCATATACATCTGTTTGCTCCTGTGCTGATCATTGCTTGCCTGACCATCCTGTTAATAAAACCCTGGATCCTCACCTCCGTTGTCAGCGTCACATCCACGTTACAGCCGCAAACATAAAATGTAAGTCAATCTGCATACTAAAGAGAAATGTAAACCTGACCAACCTGAAAGAATAATACTTAATGTTCACATTGCTGTAAAGATTTCAACCATTCTTTCTGCTTTACAGACAAAACTGGGAATTCTGATTGAAATTTAAATCAACAGGCATGGCATTCCATAGAAGTGAATCTTTCACTGAAAAGGATGACTGACCCACAGTGATTCTACATCTGCGGATTCTACAATTCCCATTTACTGCCCCTCTAGTCTTTGTTCCCATCACTGCTGAATTTATGTATTAACTAACAGACTGTTGCTACTTCCATGGACATTTAATTATACATACTGTACAACACAGAATGGCAAACTCCATCTCATAGAAATGTATAACTTGTTTGATTTAGTGGCTAACTCATATTAATTTGAGAATTCTCCTACTTTTTAGTAAGATTTGTTCATCCCACAATGATGGGTAGGGTTGCGGTAAATGAAATGGCATGGATTATACAAAATTAGCCACATTTCTGACAAGGCATAAAATAGTTATGTTTCCCCATGAGATCAGGCAGGAATGGCATACAGTTAAAACCATTTTTACAGTTAAAAAAATGGCCCGCTTGTTAACACCAGACTTTTACTCTGGAACTGTGACATGCTACAATATCTGTTTTCAGCCATTTTGTATCCACAGTCACTTTTCTAAGAAAAAAAGCATCATGAAACTATGCTGTTTGCTAAACCCAATTTGAAATTAAGAATACAGTTAATAACACTTCCTGTAATCTTGCCACCTATGAAATGCATTGAAATGTACATCAAGTTTCAGGTTTTGAATGAAATGGTCCATATATTTTCAATTAGCTTGTGTTGCAGTATAAAGTCATCATGACATTCTTATAGTAACCCAATACTGTACCATCATCCAGCCGTTACTATAAAGTTTCTAGCAGCAACTCTGATGTTGCAACTTATAATGACGATGAAACACAGACTCCTCCATTGTCAGTGTGGGCTGTGTGCAAAGCTCCAGTTTATACAGTACAGTGAATCCCCAGTTGTTGTTTTGGCCACACAGAATAACTGTGCATGTAATTACAAGGTTTAAGGTTACAGGACAATTACTTTACAACATCGAACCTTTAAATAACCATCATTTCCTCTGTGATCCAGCCCTGGCATTTAAACCTTAATATTGATGCACTATATTTGTGCAATGAGGATCTCTCATTCTTACAGAAACCCCTCAGGGTCTGGATTGAACCCAACTCGCATTAAATGCCAATAAACCCTGCTCTGACACAGCGTATGTTTACAGTACGTGGTTGCTCCTTAGTGGGTGATTGTGCACGTTATTACATGCATAGATCATCACATTTAGCAATAGTAAAACAGGCCTACGGTGTTCTGGAGACCGCTTGAAACACTTTCCTCATTCTCTGAGTGATTCTAGGGGGGTTGTGTTATTAGATCAACACTATGGCCCACTGATGCAGAGCCTAAAATGATGATTGATGCTCTTCGTGTCATGTGATGACAGCCCAAATAGGAAAACAAAAGATTACAACATTCAGTTTGTAACAAGATCTGTTTTCTATTATTAATGCTTCTCCTTTTAGACTGTATTTAAAAGGGGTTAACATATCATTTAGAAACCCTTTTTATTAGCAAAAGCAACAAAATAATAATGATAACAATACATAAACATTCTGACATGTAGCACCTTTCAAATAAAAAAACTATATTTTATTAAAAATAATTTATATTAGTTATATTAGTTAGTGAATCTTCCATTCCACCACATCCAAAAGCTGCTCTATTAGATTGAGTTCTGGTGACTGTGGAGGTCATTTGAGTTCAGTGAACTCATTGTCATGTTCGAGAAACCAGACTGAGATGATTTGTGCTTTATGACATGGCACATTATCCTGCTGAAAGTAGCCATCAGAAGATGGGTACACTGTGGTCATAAGGGATGGACATGGTCCGCAACAATACTCAGGTAGGCTGTGGCATTGACATAATGCTTAATTGGTACTAATGGGCCCAAAGTGTGCCAAAAAATATCAGCCTAACCATTGATACAAGGCAGGATGGATACATGCTTTCATGTTGTTGACAACATATTCTGACCTGACCATCCGAATGTCGCAGCAGAAATCGAGACTTATCAGACCAGGCAACATTTTTTTCCAATCTTCTATTGTCTAATTTGGATGAGCCTGTGTGAATTGTAGCCTCAGTTTCCTGTTTTTAGCTGACAGTAGTGGCACCCGGTGTGGTCTTCTGCTGCTGTAGCCCATCCGCCTCCAAGGTTGGATGTGTTGTGTGTTCAGAGATGCTCTTCTGCATACCTTGGTTGTAATGAGTGGTTATTTGAGTTACTGTTGCCTTTCTATCAGCTCCAACCATTCTGGCCATCTCCTCTGACCTCTGCCATCAACAAGGCATTTGCGCATTGTGAGTAGCGAGGTGCTGCTCAATATATAGTATATATCACATCACATAATACTGTATATATCACAGTAATATCGAAAATTGGACATGTATCACTACAATGTATCACTACATTTTTTTTCTGGAGAAAGTCTTATTATAGTTAAAATTGAATATATATATATATATATATATAATTATATATATATATATATATATATATATATATATATATATATATATATATATATATATATATATAGATAGATAGATAGATATATATATATATATATATTTTAAAAAATGCAATATTCTTAGCCTGGTTAAGATTTTTTTCAATTGTCAACAGAACAAACCACTGTTTTCCAATGACTTGCCTAATTTGCATAGTTAACCTAATTTATCTGAGTTAAGCCTTTAAATAGCAAAATCACTAAAATAGTATGTACTGTCATTGTGGCAAGACAAAAGAATTTAGTTCAGAAATCAGAATTTAAAAAAAAACAGAATTTTTTAAAAACTCTCTGTTAAACCTCCTTTGGGAAATATTTGATAAAGAATTAAAATTTCACACAGGCTAATCATTTTTTCTTCAAGTATATCCAATGTCTCATTTCTAGGCATTACAGCCAGATTAATCATCATCATCTGTCATGCTTTCATTTTGTATAAATTAAATATGCCTGTGAGTTGCATCTACAGTATGTGGTTTTGAAGATTTAAGGTCAACATGGGCTGCTGTCCAAGTCTATGAGCCAGATCCCAGTCCAGGCTTAACTTTTTAACACATGTTCCAAATGAAAAAGGTTGTGATGTTCACGCCTCTCGGGCAGTAGCGGGCTTGTCTTCTTAAACCACTACAAAAACCTGTTGAAATTTAACTCTTGTATATACACGAACTGAATCTGTTTTTGATTCATTCTTTAGTAGAGATTTGACACAATCATACATTATGCATAAAAGCAGTGTGTTTTACTGTGGTAACAGTATTCCAAAAGGGTCGGCATTAACTCTAATGCAATCAAGTAAAATCAGTTAGTTAATCATTACGATCCACTAATCTGAACCTAGAAATAAAGGTGGGAGCTTTGAGGAATCTTAAAACAGTGGTTCTTATTCAGAGGGTGTTGAAGTTCTTGCTATTAACTACTTGCTTATCAGCATTCGTGTTGTTAACATAATGGCTGTTTATTAGTTCATTTATTCTTTTTCCATCAGCTTAGTCTCTTATTTATCAGGAGTCGCCATGGTGGAATGAACCACCAACTTATCCAGCATATGTTTTACACAGCGGATGCACTTCCAGCCAGAACCCAGTACTGGAAAACACCCATACAATCTCACATCTCCACATTCTCACACACACACAACCACACATACAACACACACTCACTAGGGCCAATATTGTTTTACCTAATTCCCCTATAGTGCATTTCTTTGGACTGTGGGGAAAACCGGAGCACCCAGAGAAAACTCACGCAAATTCAGGGAGAACATGCAAACTCCACATAGAAATGCTAACTGGCCCAGTCGGGACTCAAACAAGCGAACTTATCACTGAGCCACCGTGCCGCCCTGTTGTTAGTACTTGTAAAATACATATTGTCATTCCTAACCTCACCCAATAGCCTCCATAACTACCTAAATAACTATTTATAAGCAGCAAATTATGAGTTTATTGAAGCAAAGTCATAGTTAATGGTTTGTTAATTGTGAGAATTGAACTTTAAAATTTTTAAATAAAGTGTGTGTCACAATCACCAGCAATCTAATCCTTACAGATCGCCGGTAAACACACAGATCACAGAGGACTACAAATCTCCTGGTATATGGACTACATGGATCCACCAGGCTACAACAAGGTTGCAATTCCCTCGAGAACCATATCAGTAAGTTTCTGGTCATTGCTAACAATTCTACTCTTCTGGACTGTTTACTTATTGATTTTTTTTTTATCATGGACTAAATAAACCACTGAAATCCACCCTCATTCGTTATGGTCCTCGGGGGTCTTTCTAACAAGCCCTGGACGTGGCTCTGCTAGTTAGTGGGTCACCTTTCACCGTGGGTGAATCAATAAGTAAACAGTCCAGGAGAGTAGAATTGTTAGCGATGACCAGAAACTTACTGATATGGTCCTCGAGGTAATTGCGACCTTGCTGTAGCCTGACGAGACTTCCTGCTGGATCCATGTAGTCCATATACCAGCAGAATTGTAGTCCTATGTGATCTGTGTGTTTACCGGTGATTTGTAGGGATTAGATCGGTGGTAATTGTGACAGAGTGACCTTTTTAATGTATATTCTAAAATAAAGAAAGAAAAAAAGAAACCTGCTACTTTCAAAAGTTCCAACTCCACTATAAGGTTTAAGTAATTGATTGGATTTTGCTGCAATATTTTTTTTTTTCTGTCTTTGATTTAAAAAAAAAAAACTAGATTCTAAAACAGTGGTTGTCAACAGTTTTTGACTAAAATGTGTTCTTTCATATGTTCTAAAACCATGTGGAAAATCATTACTAACCAATCCACACAAACCAGATACACACCATTTGTCAAAGAAAAAAAAAGCTGCTGTTTGCCATATTCACCATGTCATATGCACTAGCTGGACTGACTGGAAATGAACTCAAACACCCAAAACAGCACAGCAACTCTGCCTTGAAGAGAAAAAAGAAAATCATGTGTGACTCTTTATTACAGTTTCTTTACACTTGGCTGAGTTTGACAACAGTCAGAGGACTAAAGATGAATCAGTCTGTCTGACAAATCTCACCGCCCTGTTGCCCACCTTAAAGCCAATTAAACCCCAGATGATGTTTGGACCACTTTGACTGTTTACTGGAAGGAACACCCCCTGCTGTCACTCCCTTTCACACAGAGCTGGGCTTGATTTTGGGTCATGTTATCCTATTAACATCACGATCCCTGAACAGCAGTCACACGGCCTGCACTGGAGGAGATGAAGATCTTTGGCCCTGTTTACATCTGGTATTAAAATGTGTTGCGAACTCTTGCCAAAGAGTAGACTTTTTTTTTTTTTACAGAAATACACACACAGACATGCACAAAGAAATCTAAATGTGACAAAGCATGAGACGCTGTATTCACAAATCAATAACTTCAGAATATGATTCATCCTTTTCATATGTATATTTTAATCTATTTATTATCTTCACTGGGTGACATGGTGGCTCAGTGGTTAGCACTTTCGCTTCACAGCAAGAAGGTCACTGGTTCGAGTCCTGGCTGGGTCAGTCGGCATTTCTGTGTGGAGTTTGCATGTTCTCCCCATGTTGGCGTGGGTTTTGTCCGGGTGCTCTGGTTTCCCCCACAGTCCAAATACATGCGGTATAGATGAATTAAATTAAATAAATTGGCTCTAGTGTATGGGTATTTCCCAGTACTGGGTTGCAGCTGGAAGGCATCAGCTGTGTAAAACATGCTGGATAAGCTGGCAGTTCTTTCCTCTGTGGCAATCCCTAATGAATAAAAGCACTAATCCGAAGGAAAATGAATAAATTATTATGTTCGCTTGGATCACATCACGTGATTTTTCTCCAATGAAAAATAATGCATAAGTGCAAAAAAACAAAGTTGGTTGTCATATTTTCTGAACAAGCAATAAAACCACTGAATATCTAAAACAATACTTTTTTTAATTTTTATTAATTCAGGCAAGGGCGACGCAGTGGCGCAGTATAGTGCTGTCGCCTCACAGCAAGAAGGTCGCTGGGTCATAGGTTCGAACCTCGGCTGGGTCAGTTGGCGCTTCTGTGTGGAGTTTGCATGCTCTCCCTGTGTTCGCGTGGGTTTCCTCCGGGTGCTCCGATTTCCCCACAGTCCAAAGACATGCGGTACAAGTGAATTGGGTAGGCTAAATTGTCCGTAGTGTATGAGTGTGAATGAGTGAGTGGATGTTTCCCAGAGATGGGTTGCGGCTGGAAGGGCATCTGCTGCATAAAAATGTGCTGGATAAGTTGCCGGTTCATTCCGCTGTGGCGACCCCAGATTAATAATAAAGGGACTAAGCCGATAAGAAAATGAATGAATGAATAATTCAGGCAGGTCTTATTTTGTTTGTTGTACAAAAGTTTGAATGTTATAAAACTATAAAATGCAGAGAGGTCAAAGCCAGCAGTAGACATTCAAATATGAAAGTTATATGAATTCAGTCACTTCGGTTTGCTTTGGAACAAATAACAGAGCAACAGAACTAAAGATTGGTCATTCAATATATTCATATTTAAGGACTATAGAGACATGCCTCACAGCCAGTGATAGATTCCAGCAAAAGTGTCCATGTTAAGTCTTGGACACTTGGAAACCAGCTTTTAGCTGGTTTATGTGCGTCTCTGAAATTGTTGAAATAAATAGATGTTGTTCAGGGGCGATTTTAGGATTTTCATTTTAGGAGGGCTCAGCTCCTTATAAGGTAAAAAAAAATATATCTATATATATAGCCTAATATTACATGTATAAGTAGTAATTTAATAGTAATACACTTAAAAATGTTAGTTTAATATGGGTTGTATACTAGTATTCCACTGTATTACATAGACAGGCACAGTCATTTGAGTTCTGAATATGCCAAATCTCAACCCACCTGTTTACTGTAGTAAAAACCACTTTCTATATTCAAGTGCATTTTTTTTGTTTCCATGTATTAAATAAACTGCCACTTCTCTAATTAAATGACATATATAAATGTATATTTTTAAACTCAGTGGCTAATTCACATATTTTACGATCTGAATGATAATAATAAATAAAAAGTATTTTTCTATAGTTTCTATCTCTGTCAGTGACTCAGTGACAGTTATAACGAGTACATTCTCTAAGTGGTTCTGTCACTGTGTTTAATCCTTTCTGTCCAAGACCGTATGGTATAATTATTGCCACAAACTGTAAAGTGTTTAATATTGGTAGTTCATTTTGAAAAAAAAATAGCGAAATGTTCGTAAAGAGTTGCATATTTCGCTGGAGGAAACAGGTGTGCTGATGAGGTGAACACAGAGAAAACCGGACTGCTCCTCCGTGACATTGGGATAAAGGTGATACAAGGTTATCTATATTAAAGAACTGCAAATAAGCAGATATTATAACAATTTATCAATAAACACACACCTCATTCTCTTGCTGTCCACGGCTGTGGTTTGCTCATCAAATGAAAAACAAAAGACGGGGAGGAGCCGAATTCTGCCACCATTTTCTTATCAAATTTAAAGGGGACTGAGGCGATAATTTAGTGTACAGTTTATGAGCTAATCGCGAAAGTTTTAGGGGGGCTGAGTAGAATTATAGCCCCCCTAAAATAGGCCTAGCAACGCCCATGATGTTGTCTATAAATTAACTGCATATTTTAAGTTTAAAAGCCCTCAATCATTGACAGAACTGCAATAATACTGTTAAGTGTGTTTTGAGTTTGGTTCTCTGCACTGGCAATCACTGTGAAGACTACTGAAGGCTACTGAAGGCTGCTGATTCTGGTATACTTTAAATGCAGTTCTTTTTTGTTCTTTGTGGAGGACAAAAAAGTTTGAAAAGAATTTAACGAGCTCAAGGCATTTTTTGAGAAGGTAACCAGCTGCTAATATGAATTCTGTATTAAATTGTGGGAAATTACAATATTATATTAAGACTGACATCTGAATTTTTCTCCTAAAATTAGTATTTTTCTCAGGCTACTATGTATAAGTTGAGTAATTTCCCTTGTATGTCATTGAATATGTTATTTTCATTGCCTCAAATGTGAAATTCAAGAGTTCACACTTAGCTGATGATTGATAATAAAGTGTGCTTGGCATGCTGTTCCAGGAGAGAGGAGAGAGGGAGTTTGAGCTCAGGTAGGTCTCGAGAACTCCCCTGCTTGTGAACGTGTTAGGAATAGCTATGAGATATAGCTGACTAACAGTTTGTCTATGATGCCACTTTGGATTAGTCTATCTACATATATTGTATGTCTTTGGAAGGTGGGAGGAAACCAGAGAACCCGGGGAAAACCCACGCAAGCATGAGGAGAACATGCAAACTCCGCACAGAAACACAGATTGGCCCGGTAAGAGCTCGAACCAGTGGTGTTTTTGCTGTGAGTCAACAGTGCTAACCACTGGCCCACCGTGCCGCTCTATCAGGAGGAAGGGTGGAAGGGGGGATTCTTCAAGATGATAGTGAGTTAATATTTTATGCGTGTTAATATTTTATGTGTAGCTGATGCAGGACCAGCCGTGATCAATCATAAGAATGTGATCCTCTTGAAATTAGTTTATAAATAAACCGCACACTTAGGCCCCGTTTACACTGTCAGGCCTTGATGCCCAATTCCGATTTGTTGCCTATATCAGATTTTTTTGCCTGTCCATTTACACGTTCTTTTATTTGTGACCCATATCCAATTAATGTGTTTACACTTGCTATACAATTTACATGCTAGGCGGGTTCTAGCATCTGTGCCCCACTAGCAACGATGGAAAAATTTGTCTTGCTTTTAGCTCTGCGAAATATGCGAAGTTCGCCCAACTTTAAAATGGTTTCGAGGCATAGGCGGAGAAGGAGGGAAAGGGCCATCATCGTTTATATGTGGTGTCCTCCACCATTCAGAGGAATTTGTGGGTACAAGAGAGATCAGGTTTGGTGAGAGCAAATTGTGGCGACTGACCACTTTCCTCCTCCATGTTTCTTCTGTTGTTGTTGTTTACCGCGTTGGCGTCTCATCACACGCTTCTACTTATACGTCATTAAACCACGGAGAAGTACCACATTGTCGCAAGTTTAATGACGTACAAAATGAAATCCCTCAATAAATTCGATCTGCCTGTTTACATGATAGTCACATTGTCACATATCCGATTTATGTCTGATTTGTTTCCACATTTGAAGGAGGCCTAAAACTGATCTCTGAATATCCGAATGCATGCAGGGGTTTTTTTTCCGTGTTTACACTGTCATAGAATGGATGTGTTCTATGTCACAAATGAGCAAAAAATTGGAATTGGGTCACATTTAACTGGCAGTGTAAACGGGGCCTTAGTGAACAAATATAGGAGTCTCTGAAAAATGCTCATTTTAGAACAAACTTTCAGATGGCACTTAGATGTTTTTGCATCTGAATTCTTCATATATAGTTTTTTTTACAAAAATCTGATTTGTAAAAATGTATTTAAAACATTTATTTAGCCTATAATTAATAGTACAAAAACTGTCCCAAGGTGGTACTGAGTCCCCATTTTATTGTACTTTTTTAGTGACTAATGTGTACACTTTACCTACTAATATACAGATGGACCTTTTAATTACAAATGCATACTTTGAAATATACCAGCCCAGCTTTAGTAGAATTTCTGAATGTATGATCATAGACATGGCCAATATTCTCATTTATTTATTAACTTATTCATTTATTTATTTATTGATTGTTATGAAGAAATATATAATTTCCAAGAGTTGTTGACAGTTAATATGCAGGTGATTTGATGCAGCGCAAGATCTGCATACTACTTCTCAAATAACAAAATGCTTTTTTCTTGCATAATTGATTTAAACAGCCGATTGTGCCTTACACCACAGGATTAAGAAACTTGAATTGAATTACAAAGAAAATCCAATCAAAAGGTAAAACTAAATACTTTGTTTTGGAGTATGGAAAAAGTGTCTTTACGCTGTGATTTTATATTATTTGTTTTTATTTTATTTATACGTGTCTCTTTTATTCCTGTTTATGTAAAGCACTTTGAATTGCCACTGTGTATGAAATGTGCTATATAAATAAACTTGCCTTGCCTAAATAAATCTTGCCTGTACAAAGGCAAGTACAAAAGTCTGTACAAGTAGCCTACATTAAATGTGAAAAGTTATTGCCTATCATTTATAAAACCATTTAATTCACTACAAAATATATCATTTTTCTTAAATGGCTGATAATTGAAAATCAATCAGATGATTATGCCTGATCATTATGCCTGTCCTCCTACCAGCCAATCACTGCATTAATGATCATGATTTTAAGGATTGATATATCTGTTTCAAACACAAGCACACACATTAATCTCAGGTCAATTCATTCAGATATTTTAAACTAATTTGCAAACTTGTTTGAAGATTTAAATTAGCCAGAGATCACTTATCTTGATTAAAGGATCTGCCGAATCATCTTAGATCATCTAAGCAAGGCACAAATAATGAACCCATGTAAACAAGTCTAAAGAAAAGTGGGCAGATGAGATGGATTAAAATGCTAGGTCTAATCAGGAATTTAGCTCCCTCATCTATATGTGATTCAATCAATCCAAGCGCATCAAATATAATATGTAAACCGGCCCTTTAAGAGCAGTCCTTTGTTGTTGAGGCATTTTTTAGGTCAGTCTGATGAAAAACTGATATTTCCTGATATTTGTTTGTTGCCTTGGAACTTATGTCAGATTAAGTGCACCACCCATAGGCTGATTGGACTTGATCATGCATGGGTCTTTCTCATGTTTACTTGTTCAGTCCACCAGGAGTAAAGCAGTTCTTTGTGACGTCGAGGGGTCGGGTGTGTCCCTCTGGAACAGCCAGACAAATTCAGCGTAATAGAACCGTAATTGCCATGTTGATTTTATTGCTAAGTAACACTCTGAACCCTTACACTCTTGGCCCGGCACTCAAAGTTCTTGCTCAGGGCTGGACTTCCTTGTCACTTAATGAGATCTGCCACAAACCTTACTGGCGCATTTACTGTCACGAAATCAATCAAGCCACTAATTCATTCAGTTTTGTTCTGCCTGCTTCCTTCTCCCTGAAGGGGGGAAATTTAAGTGGTCTACATGGAGAGGAGAGAGTGATTTTTATCATCATTAACGCTAAGTGTTGGATTTGTGGTAGATTGTTATTTTGAACTGAAGCCACCACACACGACTGACTGAACAGATCATTCATCTTGCTAACACAAAGGTTACAATACAAAGGCATAAATGGAGGGTATATTAGGGTCTTTATGTATATATTAGTATTCTATTTAACAAATTAGTCAAGAGTGTAGTAATTAGGCTGCACATTTGCTGAAAAATGAATCATCTAATTGAATTATCATTGAACAAACTGATTTATGTGATATCATATTGCTTTAAAATTAAATCAATTAGTAAAATT
The DNA here is from genome assembly GCA_903798195.1 of Danio kyathit. Lineage (NCBI taxonomy): Eukaryota > Metazoa > Chordata > Actinopteri > Cypriniformes > Danionidae > Danio > Danio kyathit. The sequence goes on along the minus strand of LR812534.1, from coordinate 23,863,947 downwards.
ATCAGTTAAATATATACAGTTAGGTTCATAAATATTTGGACATCGACACAATTCTAACATTTTTGGCTCTATACACCAACACAATTCATTTGAAATTAAACAAACAAAATGTGCTTTACTGCAGACTGTCAGCTTTAATTTGAGTCTATTTACATCCAAACCAGATGGACGTTGTAGTAATTACAACAGTTTATGGCCTCCCACTTGTTAAGGGTCCAAAAGTAATTGGACAGAATAATAATCATAAATTAAACTTTCACCGTTTAATACTTGGTTGCAAATCCTTTGCAGTCAATTACAGCCTAAAGTCTGGAACTCATAGACATCACCAAACACTAGGTTTCATTCCTGGTGGCGCTCTGCCAGGCCTCTACTGCAACTGTCTTCAGTTCCTGCTTGTTCTTGGGGCATTTACCAGTTTTGTCTTCAGCAAGTGAAATGCAAGCTCAAGCTTTAGGCCAGGTGATTGACTTGGCCATTGCATAACCTCTACTACTTTCCCTTCAAAAACTCTTTGGTTGCTTTTGCAGTATGCTTTGGGTCATTCTCCATCTGCACTGTGAAGCACCGTCCAATGAGTTCTGAAGCATGTGGCTTAATATGAGCAGAGAATATTGCCTGAACTTAGAATTCATCCGGCTGCTTTTGTCAGCAGTCACATCATCAATAAATACAAGAGAACCAGTTCCATTGACAGCCATACATGCCTACGCCATGCCACTACTACCACCATGCTTCACTGCTTAGGATCATGAGCAGTTCCTTTCCTTCTCCATACTCCTCTCTTCCCATCACTCTGGTACAAGTTGATCTTGATCTCGTCTGTCCATAGGATGTTGTTCCAGCACTGTGAAGGTGTTTTTAGAACTCTAATCTGGCCTTCCTGTTTTTGAGGCTCACCAATGGTTTACATCTTGTGGTGAACCCTCTGTATTCACTCTGGTGTAGTCTTCTCTTGATTGTTGACTTTGACACACATACACCTACCTCCTGGAGTGTTCTTGATCTGGCCAACTGTTGTGAAGGGTGTTTTCTTCACCAGGGAAAGAATTCTTTGCTCGTCCACCACAGTTGTTTTCATGATCTTCCAGGTCTTTTGGTGTTGCTGAGCTCACCGGTGCGTTCTTTCTTTTTAAGAATGTCCCAAACAGTTGTTTTGGAAACACCTGATGTTTTTGCTATCTCTCTGATGGGTTTGTTATGCTTTTTCAGCCTAATGATGGCTTCCTTGACTGATAGTGAGAGCTCTTTGGATCTCATGAGAGTTGACAGTAACATATTCCAAATGCAAATAGAACACTTGAAAGGAACTCTGGACCTTTTATCTGCTCATTGTAATTGGGATAATGAGGGAATAACACACACTGGCCATAGAACAGATTAGAAGCCAATTGTCCAACTACTTTTGGTCCCTTAACAAGGGGGAGGCACATATGCAAACTGTTGTAATTCCTACAGCATTAATTTGGATGTAAATACCCTCAAATTAAAGCTGACAGTCTGCAGTTAAAACACGTCTTGTTCGTTTTATTTCTAATCCATTGTGTTGGTGTATACGCCAAAAGAAGTGTTAGAATTGTGTTGATGTCCAAATATTTATGGACCTAACTGTATATATGTATATATACTAATGTTAACTAAAATATGAAATGTTTTAAAATGTATTACATGTTGTTTGTTCTTGTTAGATAAAGGGATTAAATGCACATTTATAAAATGTTAGCAGTGATTTGTTTATTTTTTAAGTTATATTATTTTTTGTTGTTTATTTATTTATATATTTATGTTTTTATCTGGAGGAGCACGGTGGCGCAGTGGGTAGCACAATCGCCTCACAGCAAGAAGGTCGCTGGTTCGAGCCCCGGCTGGGTCAGTTGGCATTTCTGTGTGGAGTTTGCATGTTCTCCCCGTGTTGGCGTGGGTTTCCTCCGGGTGCTCTGGTTTCCCCCACAAGTCCAAAAACATGCGGTATAGGTGAATTGGGTAGGCTAAATTGTCCGTAGTGTATGTGTGTGAATGAGTGTGTATGGATGTTTCACGGTGATGGGTTACAGCTGGAAGGGCATCCGCTGCGTTAAACATATGCTGGATAAGTTGGCGGTTCATTCCACTGTGGCGACCCCAGAATAATAAAGGGACTAAGTCAAAAAGAAAATGAATGAATGAACGGTTTTATCTTTTATGTTCTTTTAATTTGCCTTGTCTTGTTTTTGTTTGTATGCTTTATGTTTTATTGTTTGTTGTTTTGCTATTTCTTGAATTTTGTCTTGTTTTATGTTTTTGTTTGTCATGTTTTAGTTTGTCTTTTTCACCTTGTCTTTTTTGATGTCTCTTCTTTATTATCTTCTTTTCAAATAGGCTTTGGTTCAATCCAAGAGCTGTCACAGCAGCTGTCACTGTCCTTTTATTGCCTATTATAATCACACCCCCGAGGATGGCACTCCTATTTCTGTGCATCAACTGCTTTGTCATTCTCCTGATATGTTTACCCTGTTCTGCGTGACTTTTACTCATATAAAGGTCTTTTTCACTTTTTACAGCTGTGCAGTTTCTACTGAAGTAGTTCAGTACAGATTACCCCAAGGTGTAATAAAATGATTCATACTCTAATCATTTAATTTTTGTGAATTATTGGAAAATTTGAAGTGCATCAAAACGTTTTTCAAAATCTCAAAAAGTGAAGTTTATTTATAAACTAATTTTGAGAGGATCACGTGCTTATGATTGCTAGCGGCTGGACCCACATTATCCAATTCACTATGCACCAATCAAATGATCCCTAAGCTACTACAAATACCCCGGGTTTCACATCACCGCTATCTTTGCTTTGAAGAATCCCCCATTCCACCCCTCCTCTTTCCTAGATGGGTGACACTATCTGCTCTTTAATCACTACGACAGGGGAGTTCTCGAGATCTACCTGAGCTAGATCTCCCCTCTCGCCTTGCAACGGGAGGGAGCCCCGGGCTCGAGGATCTTATGAGCTCAGGGCTCTCTCCCGGGACAGCATGCCAAACAAGCTTTATAATTAATCATCAGCTAAGTGTGAACTCTTGAAAGACAGGCATGGGTGTTACTCAATAGATTTAGGACAACTTTGATGAAAGGTGATGATCCTCTCCAAATGTTGACTACCGCATTGTCATATTGTACGTCTTAAACAATGTCATGATTGGACAAGCTTTGAGGTCTTAGTTTGTATCTTACAGGACTATGATTAAATTAATAACAAATAAGTGAACCCCAGCTCTCCTGAGAATGCTTTTATTAGAATATCAGTTTATTAGAATATCAGTTTTCTTCAGCCATATAAATCTGTGATTCTCAGAATAGTTATGTGGTGTCATTCACATAAAGAATCCCCTTAGCTCATTGGGAAAAACATCATCCTCTCATAAATGCAAATGAACTGGAGGATATTTTGTTATTTAACTTGGTGTTCACTTGTCCCTGTTTTGCAATATTTATCAGAAGAGCACCAGAGGAAAGTGCCAACATAATGGTCAGTGTTTTCCTTGGCTTTATAAAGGTTTCAAAATAACTGTTTTATTTTGGATTTTTAATCTTTTTGGTAGCTTTCAATTTAATTACTGTCAAGTTAGAGGACCTACACTTTCAGAAATAAAGGTACAAGCACTGTCACTGGTGTGATACCTTTTCAAAAGGTGCACTTTTGTTCTTTTTAGGCATTCAGGGTACAATATGAATGTATTAGGTACTATTATGTACTTTTAAGTTACCAATATAGACCCTATTAAGTACAAAAGTGCACCTTCTGAAAAGGCACTGCCTGAGTGACAATTTGTTTTTACCTTAATTTTTGAAAATTTATATCGCTTTATATTATCATTCTTGCATAAAACACTGAAAATACTGCTTTTTCAAGAGTTCACACTTAGCTGATGATTGATTATAAGCAAATTTGGCATGCTGTCCCGGGAGAGAGCCCTGAGCTCAAAAGGTCCTTGAGCCCCGGGCTCCCTCCCGTTGCAGGGCGAGAGGGGAGCACTGAGCTCAGGTAGATCTCGAGAACTCCCCCGCCGTGGTAATTGAATATCAGATAGTGCTTCTCTTGAGATAGATACTAAGTAGGGAGCAAGTCTATGAGTTGATTTAGACAATGATTTGAATTGCGTGTTTTTTTTTAATCGGTGGGAGGAAACCGGAGAACCCGGGGGAAACCCATGTGAGCACGGGGAGAACGGGCAAACTCCTCACAGAAATGCCTGCTGGTTTGGTAAAGCCTAAACCATGGACATTCTTGCTGTGAGGCCACAGTGCTAGGCACTGGGCCACCGTGTCACCCATCTAGGAAGGAGGAGGAGTAGGGGTGGAAGGAGGGGGGGTTTCTTCAAATCGAAGATGACTGTAGTAAGAAACCTTGGCTCTTTATAGTGAGTCAGGGATCGTCTGATTGGACAATCATGAGTGGTTAACGTGTAACCAGCCGTGTTCAATCATAATCACGTGATCCTCTCGAAATTAGTTTATGACTAAACTCCACTTAATTTCTAGTAATATGAATTTCATCAGGTATCACCAAGAATTTACATTCTGGTGGCCTCATCCATTTTATATTTCTGAAACACCTTTCTCAGCAGTTTTGTATCAGATTCATCTTCAAGGTTTATACTTGTCTTGATATAATGAGAGCCATTGCCTTCACCTTTGCCTTGTTCTATAGTTTTTCAGCTGGATCTTGATCCCTGTATTATTCCAGACAGCGCACAATGAAAATTGTACACTTTCCAGTGTCGCCAGGGTATTTTACAGCGCCAAGTTCATGAGTCCTACAAACCCAAGTTCTGTTTATTGGGTTGGATTTCTCTGTAGTGGAAGGTGGGGTTGCCGTACTGGGACTACAACTGGAGCTCTCATATGTAGCAGAGCTTCTGAGAAAACTGCAAGACTGACACTTCAATTTTATGCTTGCAGAAGGAAAAAGAGCCCAGAATTGTGTTAAATTTACTATGTAATGTTTTTAAAGAGATCCAATAATAAAAGAACTTGATGTACTGTGAAAACACTCCCTTTCCAATCCACCAAGATAATAAAAAAAGACTTTTCTAAGAGTAGTCTAAAATAAAGCGAAAAATATTTATCCATCTGCAATTATTCCTATTCCATATTCATCCAAATATTGTTTCATTTGTTGTTCTAATATCCTTCTTAATTTTTTGGTACCACCTTTTTTAAAATATGGACTACTCACACACAATTCAAGTTCTGAAATGCAACCCACATTAAGCTAAAAGATGCAAAAAATAAAAAACAGAGGAACAAACAATGGTGCCATACAACATGTGTAAAATGATCCAAATGTTCTTGGGTATACAAAATTGAATGCATTATTTAACAAACATGCTAACTTTCACTGTTTGGTCGTGAAACCTTCAAGAAATTCAATTAGTTTCTAAGTTTTTAGAAGTAAAAATAATTAAGATCAGCAGAAATTAAGCACAACAGCAAGCTATGATGTTCATCTATCAACTGTCATTCTGTATTTCATCTGAAAACAGCACTTCTGGTCTGGGGATGCTCATCTTTTGGGATACAATTATACTTTTTCTTTGATTGATCAATCTGTGCTCTTATGTGCTTTTCTGGGCACATCAAAATGAACTGCAGTGCTATTAGAGTTTCATGAACAGGCAGTCATAAAGTCAAGCTTTTCTTAAACAAGATATCAAATTTAGTTTTGTTTGTTTTTTTGATTCAATTTTCACTGGATTTAGTTTGCATTTTTGGGTGACTAACCTTCAGTCAGAAATTATATGTATATTTTATAAGAGCAGAGTATCAATTCAGATTTGATTTTCATTAGCAAGCTTTCATTTTAATTTGATTCAATTCTTGATACAATACTTGATTCAATTTAATTAATATAGATTAAATACAAACACAAAATCAATAGTGGAAATTAGTTTACAATTGGAAAATTAAGTAATTAAGGTCTGTATAATTCCTCTTTTTAAGTACACATTAAAACATAAACCACCTCCATATTTCAATAACAAAGTCAGAGGATGTAGAATACGTATATACAAAAAAGATTGATTTCTAACTTGACAAATTATATTGAATTTACATTATTTAAAAGAACTGTGACATTAAATACTGCGACAACACTATATCATAAGTGTCCAGTCCTGCCTATTGAGGTCCAACGTCCTTCAAATTATATCTCCAACACATTTGCCTATAATAGTGAGTCTGAAGAGGTTAATTAGCTGTTTCAGGTGTGTTTAATTAGTGAAACTCAGCAGGAGAGTGGCCCTACAGGAACAAGCATTTGGACATCCTATTAGATCAAAACATCCTTTCTAAAGCAGTGAAGTGTGAGTGATCAGTGCAGCCGCAGAGAGCAGCAGCAGGGCTGTGCTCCATTAAATTGCTCCCTGCCTTGTTTCCTTGCAGCAGGACACAGCTTTCCAGATGATAGCGCTGCTGAAAAAATGTGACAAATTAAGCCGTATCAGCTGCATAAGTGGATTGGAACTTAACATGATCCAAGTGGATGAACAGATTGTTCAAGAGAAGAGCGTAGAAGACATATTTAGTACATGGCAACTACATGGGCAAGTTTTATTATTCTGTCAATTCAGTTATAAAACAATTACATATAATCATATTAGCTTTTAAAGTGAATTGTCACTGTGTCTGTAGCCTTGACAGCCTTGATTAAACAGACAGACATGCAGTGCAACTGCACTTTGAGTTGCCAAGTTCGACTCCCCCCCCCCCAGTTCAATTGTGAGGAAAACTGGATAATTTTGAGTTTTTGTCAGCTAATTTCTTCTTCCAGGTTTAATTAATTTTTGATAAAAATCGGTGCCGTTTAGCCCAAATCTGCTAGTGAAGTGATGACGCGTCGGTTTCTCATTATTATTCATAGCGGAGTTTTCTTATCCTATGAGAAAACCCTGCTTTGTAATTATTCATGACTGCACGTGCTTTCCGAAGGCAAGACAGACCTGCCAAGCTGTGAGACCCTATGATGGTGACTGAGTGAGACCGCGTCCACCTTCATGAAGGGTCGTATATGTGTTTGTTTCCATGATCCACGTTATTTGTTGCATGTTTTTCCCCGCGATGCTTTCAGGGCCGATACAGCAAAGCTGTTTGTGAGCAGCAAGCATTTCGTCGGGAGGACTGTACAAGAATTGGAGAATGGCGGACTTTTACAGTGTTGTGCAAGTTACTTCCAAACTGTAATACATTACAGATTACTTGTTACAGTTATTTAAAAGTAATCCCTTACATTACAATATTACTATCTCAGAATTGTAATATGTTACATTACTCTTATATTACTTTTTAGTTACTTTCACCAAAATATCTACAGAATTAGAACTTAACATTCTAAAATGAAAAAAAATGTACTGCAGAGCATTTTACATCCAGTAGAAATCGATATGATGTAGCAGAATGACTGTGACCTATCCAGGCTACTAACAATATAGTATATAAATGGCAACATGAAGGCTCAAGACAATGCAAGAAAGGATGACTGTCAGATTCACAAATGATCTGTTAAAAGTATGGTAGGGGTAAAGTGGTTATCTGGCAATATCTGTGAATAGCTTGACTATATTCATATTAGACACAACAGGCCTATATGGAAACTCCAATGCCATGACAAAATGCAGATTTCTTTTCTTATTGTTGCCATTATTGTATTCACTTTAAATTAAGTGGCTCACAACACAAACTGTCATGCACAAAGTGAGCATGATGAACATAGCTTTCTCAATATAATGCTCGTGCACCGATTTCCTCTCTTTGTGGACAAAACTGCTTGCGAGTTCTTAAATATAGGCTGCTCACGTGCAAATTCTCACGTTCTCTCAAACATGGACTGCTCACGCACAAATTGTCCTGCGCGCTGTCAGTACACTGCTCGCTCAGTGAGATTATATGCAGACTCACAATTTGTGCCTTGTGTTCCTTCTTCCTTTCGTGCTTTTTGATATGATTTATTTTGGTGCACTATTTATTAACGATAACCAAAATGCTAAAATAGACTAATAATTTTTAATCTAATAAACCATAACATTTTTGGCTGTATGTTATATGATGAGATATTTCCAGTTTTAAACACTTAAAGACACCGAGAATAGACGTTAGATGTATAGAATACGTTTTATTTTAAAAACATTTATTAAACATCTAAAAGGTGCACCATACTGATCAAATAAAAAACATTTAAACTAAAATATAACTAACGCAAGCAGAAATGTAACTGTGATAGAAAATAAGGAACTTGATATGGTATTATACCTACTGTATTATTCACTCTTCAAATAAATCTCACTATCAATCTCATTTTATCATGGCAACTAAAACAAAGTGAACTAGTCTCTGTTGTCTTCCACATTGTTGATGATATTGTGGAGGACATTTTCCATCATCCTCTTCATTTTGAGGAGAAGCTGTTCCACAGGGCCCCTGAACACACATATTGCCATGTACTGTGTTTTGAACAGTACTGTAAAGTACACAACAAGTGTAATATAAACAAATGACCCAATCCTGTAGTTTTTTTACAACATAGGTTATATTATACTACAATTTACCACACTTTACTTTAGTAAAACTACACTTTGTATTTCATTTTATGAGTTCACTATTCTTAATACTACAGTATGCTGAAGCATTCATTATCAAGTTGTAAATAATACTAGCCTAAAACATAGGCAGTATACCAAACACTCAAAAACACTAGTATGTATTATAGAATTTACATTAACCTGTAGGTAAACAGTGTAGCAATATATACACCATATCAACATTCTTGGGATAACAATTTAACAGGAGGATCTCTCGAGAGCAAAGGCACAAAAAGAGGAGGAAACACCAGCCACAAATTGTGAGTCTGCATCATCTGACGGAGCGAGAGCAGATCATTTGCACATGAGCAGCCCAGCCAGTGTTTTGAGTGCATGTAAAGTTTTGTCCACGGACAGAAGTAACGCCGGCGCATTTGCTCGCTCTTCTTACATGAATGCGCTCTCGACTTGTAATACTGCGCTTATGACATTTGTCAGTGAAATAAAGCCATATGCACGTACCTCCATTTCGCGAATGTACTGTCTTCTGTCATTTTCCTCTATTTGCCACTTTTCTGCTGTGCGTTAGGGCTTACTGCGAACCGGGCTGAGCCAATAGTCCCGGACCTCGAGCTCAGAGGCTGAAATCATTCCTCGTTCAAAGTAAAAAGTTCCAATAGCCAGAGGGAGATTAATGACAACACACACGTATGTTCACTCAACAGTCACCACGAACAGGAAATAGAACTGCGGTATTTTTAATTTTTTTTGCTAATGTCTGTTAATGTTAATCCACCAGATTACCAGCACGGCTAATGATTGAAATAGACAGGGCAAGATACCTGCTGCACTGAGTCTGCATTCAGACCCGGGGATTAAGGAGGACAGAAGTCCTCATTTATAGTGTTCATATAAACATGATTATCTTTATAATGATATAAATTGTGGTTATGTGTATATGAAATTACGAATAACAAATGTAACAGGGCATTAAATTACTGTTTATTTCTTTGCATTTTAACTTTGTAAACTATAAAATCATGGGTCTCCTCGCGGTTTGTCTCATTTTGTGAGCCAACTGACAATAGTTGTTCGCTCCCCTCTTTTTCCCCTGTTCTGCTGGCCACGCCCACTCCTCTCTCTGCTCGCAGCGCTCCACGCCCATTATGATGCTTTTTTTTTTTTTAATTCTGAGGTAGACTTGAACCGAAAGAGGGGGGTTTCATGGCTCTTAAATACTGAATCTGGTGTAAAACTCGTTACAACTTTTTACATTTACCATTACGAAAATTTGCCATGTACTCACCTTAAAGGTATAATTCACCCAAAAATTAAAATTTACTCACCCCCAAGTGGTTCATTTATTTCCTTCGGCTTCTGAATGAACCGCCAACTATTCCAGCATATGTTTTATGCAGCGGATGCCCTTCCAGACACAACCCAGTACTGGGAAACACCCCCACACTCTCACATTCACACACGCAATCATACACTATGGCCAACACGGGGAGCATGCGAACATGGGGAGAACATGCAAACTCCACAGAGAAATGCCAACTGGCTCAGCTGGGACTCGAACCAGCAAGCTTCTTTTGCAATCCACTGAGCCACCATGCCGCCTTCTCTATTGGATCCAAACATTTATGTCTTTCTTTATTATTCTTTTAATCGCAAAAGAAGATATATTGAGGAAAGCTGAAAACCTCTAACCATTGATTTTTGCAATAGGAAAAACAAATACTATAGAGTCAATGGTTGCTGGCTTCCAGCTTTCTTCAAAATATTTTTTTTTATGTTCAGCAGTAGGATATAGGTCATTTGACATCTTCACTGTCTTCATTTACTTGGGCAATTCAGAAAGAAGCAATCAGAGATCATGAAACATTATAAAACAAAAGGGTTATGGCATACAAAACTGGGGTAAAAGATACTGCACAGTAATGTAAACAAAAAAGCCAAGAGCACAGAAGAACAAAAATACAAGAAAAGACACAAACACACAGCAGGCAAACAAGAGACAAATCGTCTACACGAGCGTCCCTTTAAATTTTAAGCTTTGTGCATGATTGGCTGTGACGTCATGCAGGTTAATCATGATTGACATCTTCGTGGACAAATGTGAATCAAGAAAAGGCAAACCTTTTTGAGAGAGAGAGAGAGAGAGAGAGAGAGAGAGAGAGAGAGAGAGAGAGAGAGAGAGAGAAAGCAGAACCACTCTTTCAGCTCAGCCAAGGAACGAACACCTTCGAGGACCACATCTGTACGTTTTTGGACATTTCTAAAATCAGACCTCCTAGATTGTATCCCCATAAATTTGGTCCTCGAGGTTCCTTCAGAGTAGCACTGGATGTAACCCTGCAGGTCAGTGGGTCTCCCTTCACCCTTGGGCCACCAGCACTGCCAGAGCCTTCGTTGCCTCTACCAGATCCCTCTGAATCCCCTGAATGGGGGTGCCAGATCCTTCTGAATCCCCTTAATGGCGGGCACCAGATCCTCTTGAATTCCCCGAATGGCCAGAGTTGCCGCCTGAGTCCCATGAATGAGAGCCGTGTGACTATCCAGTGCTACCAGAGCCATGTGACTATCCAGTACCATCAGAACTATCTGAACTGCCAGTGCCTCCTGACCCACTGGGGTTGTCTGAACCGCCAGTGCATCCTGACCCACTGGGGTTGTTTGACTCATCAGTGCCTGCTGAAATAGAGGCCCCAGACCTTTAGCTACATGCTCCAGGCCCTCCGGTGCACCATGCTCCAGGCCCTCCACAGCCAGCTCCAGGCACTCTGCAGCTCCATGCCCCAGGTCCTTCACAGCTCCTTGCTTTAGACCCTGCACAGTTCCACGCTTCAGGCCCATCTTGGCTGCATGGACCTGGCCCTCTGTATCTCCACCTGTTCCACCTTCACACCACCTCCCTCCTAGCCTGTATTTGGAGAGTCTGGAATCAGCTCCTAGAGGGAGGGCTTTCTGGTGCCTTTTTATCCTTGCCTTGTTTAATAGTTTATGCTGTTTACCGACCTCTTTGCCTATGACCACGACTACACTTTTGGATTACACACATAATATTGTTTGCTCCTGTTTTGACCATTGCCTGTCTGACTAAAGCTGCGGTCACACTAAAGTTGAGAATGCAAAATTCTGTAGTAAGGTGCTGCGAAAAGGGGCTGGAATAAACAAGATTATTTGACATTTAAAAAAAGTGAGTGATTGGTCCATATTTAAAATTTTTGTCCAAGAGGTCATATTTTGATGTTCGATTGGTCTCACGCAGTCACGTGATCCGATTTCGCAGATCAGAGTTCACCAAGCTTGAACTTTGCATCACAGCGATTCCAGTCTGATGCATTCTTGTGCGTATAAATGGAAGTCTATGGGGAGAAACGTCCAGTGTGACCGCAGCTTTAGTTGTAAATAAACTGCATTTTGACCCTCAACTCTTTTTTCACCCCAACCATTGTTACAGAAGACTGCCATAACATGGGTCCAGCGGAACAAATCTTTCAGCTCAGCCAAGGAGCGAACACCTTCGAGGACCACATCTGTAAGTTTTTGAACGAATCAGACCTCCCAGATTGTATCCTCATAAACTTTTTCTATCATGGACCAATTGAACCGTTTAAAACACCTCTCATAAATTTTGGTCCTCGAGGGTCCTTCCGAGTAGCACTGGATGTAACCCTGGAGGTCAGTGCGTCTCCCTTAGCCCTTGGCCTCTAATTTTTTTTTTCATCCAAAACCAAAAACCGCTGGCTGTGGGGCTTGTCACTCACATGATGGCCGCCAGCACTTCATCGCCACCAGAGCCTTCGCCACCGCCACCAGAGCTGCTAGAGCCTTTGCTGCCGCTACCAGATCCCTCTGAATCCCCCAAATGGGGGGCAGCGAATACCTTTGAATCCCTCAAATGGCGAGGGCCAGTGATACACCCATGATATTGTTTGCTCCTGTTTTGATCATTGCCTGCTTGACTACGTTGTAAATAAACTGCATTTTGACCCTCAACTCTATCACGCTGCACTAGCTCGCAAAATGGTTCATTAATGTAATCCTCCTATAAATAACCAACAGCGGGTCTGGCGTTTGGGAGCACTTTGGTTTCCCTGTAAGTTATGTGGGTGATGGCAAGAGAGTGGTGGATAAAAAAAACAATGACATCTGCTATGACAGTAAGCTATTTTAGCAGTAATATTTGAACATGTCGACTCATTTACACTGACACTATCCCTAACCGGAATTAGACGAAAACTAGACACGCGCACTACATGCAACTATCCACGCAGCATTCAGACAGGCAATTTCTACAGATTCGAACAGGGCAAAACAAATCACAGAGGCAATCGGTACATTTATAGCTGTGGATATGAGACCTTAATCGGTAGTGGAAATTTCGGGTTTTAAGAAAATGTTTGTAATAGAGTTACATTATTCCTCCATAAGCCCATTTTAGTCAGATAATAATTCCTGCTTTCAGATCCACTGAAATGGCAGGTGACAGTCAAATCAACCAGATCTGTGCTGTCTGAAGAAAAGGTGGACACTTTCTGGAAAAAAAAATGACTTAAAAATTGATTGAAACTGAGTTCCATATAAAAACTAAATTGTTTTTTTCGTTTTATTTGTTTAACTACTAAAATATTACATTTATTTTTATAAGCAGCTTTTTGGTTTTGAGTATAAAGAAGGATTTAATTTAATTTGCTGCTAAGCAGAAACATCAGACGTATACTGTAGCTCTATCACTGTTCAAAGTAAAGGAAAAAAAAAAAACAAGATCATACTTTTATGACGTTAGTTTTAATACATTAAAAAAAATTTAAATCAGAGAAATACTCTTTCTTTTTTCTTCCACTGTGTCGTATAGAACTGAACTGTGATTTTTGTGAATCGTTACACCCCTAATATATATATATATATATATATATATATATATATATATATATATATATATATATATATATATATATATATATATATATATATATATATATATATTTGAGCTGTCAAAATTAGCGCGTTAACACACGTGATTAATTTGAACCATTTAACGCGTTAAAAAATTAACGCATTTAACGCAGTTGCAGGTTTTTTTTTATTTCCTGTTGTGGCCGACGTGTGTTCAGGGCCAGCGCTTCCATAGAGGCGACCGCTTTGGGCGCCAGAATAGTGAGCGAACCCCCCTGTCCTCACGTTCATCTCATTTTGACTCCCACTTGCTCCCTCCCGGTTCTCACTTTCATCCGCAAACCGGTAACTTTCTATTTCACTTTCGGGTTGAGGGCGCCAGTTCAGCTTGCTCCGGTCCTGCGTGTGTTTAATGTGTAAAGAAATATGGATAAAGGATAATATGGATCCATGTAAACGTACTCAGTGAAAGTGGCAGATGATGTCGCAAGCTGTCAAAGACAGCCCATTCCTCTCTAAGTTGACTCCAAGCGCCCTCAAATGTTTCATTAAGTTTGACGTGTTTCCCCCCTACACGCAACTTTTGTGAAGCGTCTGCTTTGCTGTGTCAAAATCCTTGCTTGAGAAATACAGCCATACTTTAAGAACGCTTATTTTAAGCTAAATTTGATCAACGCGATCGTGCGTGTTGATGATCTGAAGGGAGTGCGCTGTGCTGCGCGTTCTCTCTCTCTCTCTGTGTGTGTGTGTGTGTTGTCCCCCGATAATGTCAATAGACTGCAACTGGCTAAATGTTAAGGAGGACTAGGCAAAATTGTTTCTACTTTATAATTAAGGTTCTCAACTCGCAATACAACTTTACAATGAGTACAATTAGTCACCTTGGAATTATAATGTTCTATCTGCGTTCTGATTAATTTTGAGATATTGAGCTTCAAAGTTTTTGCATAGCAAACAGTATGTGTGTAACATTCGTTTTTTTTTGTTTAGTTTTTTTTAATAAAACGTCTTAAAATGTAAACAACTTATAAAAAACATCCCATAATGTAAATAAGTTGTCATTTAATAAGAATATGTCAATAACTCAATTTTGACAAAAATGTCAGATAGAACCTTATAATTCTAAGGTGATGAATTGTTTGTATTCAATACTTTATTATTGTTGTAATTTTCCAATTTCCATATTTGCAATGCCTGTATTTTGGATTTTTTTTTTTTTCGTGATTAATCATGATTAATCATGATTAATCACAAAAAAAAGTGTGATTAATTAGTTAATTTTTTTAATCAATTGAGAGCCCTAATATATATATATATATATATATATATATATATATATATATATATATATATATATATATATATATATATATTCAATTTATACTTATGCTTAACTCTTTATGCAAGCAAATACACATTCATAGTGAGTCAAAACATGTTTAACCAGCCGAGGGCATAAATGATGCAATTATGGCATAAGTATGGCTGCACATCTGATTTTATGCATCTATTAGTAAAGGTTGCAGCTGAAATAGCCAAACCTGTTCATTAGAAAGAGGTTGTATTTGGCTGCACATTTTAATAGTTTAAGAAACAGGTAAAACAAAAGATACAGGCTGGAAAATGTCGATTCCAAATCCTGTCAAAGTCAATCAAATACGTCATTTCTATTCTTTCTCCTCATTTGGAGCTCATGGTGTGCATTACCTTTTCACAGCTGCAGTTTTTGTTTTGAACCTTTCTCAGTTCTTCATGCAGAAAAACTAGAGTGATGTTCTAATTAAATATTTACAACACCTTTCATTCCATCATAGTCACTTTATGCTAAATGACGTCCATTTGTCAGTTTGTTGAACTTGGAAATCATTTTGTTCTATGTTATGCTTTAGGTTTATTATAGTGTATTGTATACAGATGTTCCTCCATATGGTAAAACCGCAAAGTGGCTTCTGGGAATTAATTGGAATCAAACTCCAACTGTGTATTTCATACAAAAGTAAGAAGTATCAGATCAGCTTTTCATTTTGAGAATCACAACATGTTAAAGTATTAAGCGATTGGGTCACACGTGTAGCAGTTTAAGCATGTTAAAGGTCGAATGGCTAATGTTACCTTTCATTAGTGCCACTAGTTGAAATATGTTTGAGACTAATAGTCATTTCCCCCCTTAATTTTATGAGGCCTGCCAATTTACTCAGCAGTCAGAAGAAGGTGAATAAAATGAAAATTAGGGAAATTGTCGTGAGTGAAGGTCTGAGGCACAAAGCCATGCCTGACTGCTTGAGCGAGAGCAGCCACTGGTGGCAGAGAGCTGTAAGTGCATGTAAAACTCCCTCAGCCAGTCCATGAACACCTAGATAATAACATTGTGTAGATGTGGCATCTGACTCACTGTTTAACAGTGTTTTTCACGCTCTCCCTCTTTAAACCCGATGGGCTTCAGTTTTCCATTCTCACATTACGCTCGTGTGCTGCTTTTATGAAGCTCAAAACAGGTTTTATTGACTACCTGCGCCAGACGTGAAGGTCACATTTCAGCTGCTCTGACTGATGTTGCGGCTCTGCTGCTGCACTTTTACAGTAACTGTTTGTTTGTTATCTATCTATCTATCTATCTATCTATCTATCTATCTATCTATCTATCTATCTATCTATCTATCTATCTATCTATCTATCTATCTATACATCCATTCATCTATATGTCTAGCTATCTATCTATTTATCTGTCTATCTATCTATCTATCTATCTATCTATCTATCTATCTATCTATCTATCTATCTATCTATCTATCTATCTATCTGTCTGTCTGTCTGTCTGTCTGTCTGTCTGTCTGTCTGTCTGTCTTTCTATCTATCTGTACATCCGTCCGTCCATCTGTCTATCTATATGTGCATCCATCTATCTATCTATCTATCTATCTATCTATCTATCTATCTATCTATCTATCTATCTATCTATCTATCTATCTATCTATCTATCTATCTATCTATCTGTTTGTCTGTCTGTCCATCCATCTATCCATCCAACCAATCAATCAATCAATCAATCAATCAATCAATCAATCAATCAGTCAGTCAGTCTTTCTGTCTGTCTCTCTGTCTGTCATCTGTACATCCATTTATTCATTGTCTGTACATCCATTCATTCATCTATCTATCTATCTATCTATCTATCTATCTATCTATCTATCTATCTATCTATCTATCTATCTATCTATCTATCTATCTATCTATCTATCTATCTATCTATCTATCTGTCTGTCTGTCTGTCTGTCTGTCTGTCTGTCTGTCTCTCTGTCTGTCCATCTATCTATGTTATATACACAATGCTTATATGGCCTTCAAATGTCAGATTTGTTTTCAAACTGCTCAGGTGTACTCTATGAACTGCATGAGGCCAATGTAACCTTCAGATTTCAAAATAAACAGTTTAAAACTTCCAGGGAATTTTTTTTCCAATGTTGCTTTTTATGTTCTAGTAGTCCAGAGCTTTTGCATGCTTACAGTCAGATGGTTAAAACAGAGTGATAAAATATGGCAATTGACTCTGCAATATTTCTGCTTCCTCATCATTTAGTCTAAGACCACCCAAACTTTGTCTAGGAAATAAAGCACATCTGAGGTTGCACAGCCATTCGGAAATTAAGTCAATAGATTTTAACCTCTGGTTCAACCCTCTTACCAGTGTTTCCACAATATTCATTTTCCTGTCCAGACTCAAATTAGTAATGAGTTATGGCCGTGAGAGATGTGTGATTGTCTCCTTCTGTTTAACAAGCAGATGTATTATAAAGCATGAATCAGATGGCTATAGCTGGTTAGGTGAATTTTAAGCATTATTATAAAGATTAATGGGATTGAGGGAGTGCAAAATGATTCCTAATGTGCAGAACTCACCAATGCTTAGTCATTAAAAACAGCGTTCCCACTGTGTTTCCTCTCAATTTTCCTGGATTTCATCACTTGAGTCTGTGATAAATTCTCCCCTGATGAACCAAGAAAGAGAGAAAAAAAGTCCTCATCCATCCCACGTCCAGGGAAGGAGAAGATGACAGTAAAGCACTGCAGGGGAGGTCACTTCTCAACCACTCGGGGAAGAAATAAAAAGAAAACAGATGCCATGAGAAAGCTACACATGGTCAATCAAGCACTTTAAAACTCTACATGAGAGCCGGCTTTCGAAGGAAAGTCTTTGTCAAGGCTCCATTGTTCAGTCAGTCATAATTTAATCTCTGGACTGGCTATTAGACCATACAGTAAGTAAACGTTTTAAAGGTGCCATATTCTGCATTAGTTTAAAATGCAGTAATACAATATAAATATCATTATGTTGCCCTTGTTCAGCATACATCATACTGTGTGAAAGAGAGAGCTGCATGTCAGAGTAGAGCTCATTAATATTCACAATCATTCCAAATATGGTCAATATAGACCTTCTGATTCTAGGGGCATTTTATGGAGTAATAAATGAGCAAATAGGGGATTTTTTTTTACTTACCAAAGCCATGTACTTACTGTGTAGATATCCGAGAGTGATTTAACTTATTGAACCAGGGAATTAACTGAAGAAATGTGGACATATCACCTCGTACAACTTAGTCTTATATATGGCAACATTAATGTTCATTAATTTATTCAAGTTTATAGTTTACTATTAAAGAGAAAATATATTAAATATTAGATGTTTTGATTATATTGTTTAGATTACACTGATTACAATGTACAGTTCACATTAGCAGAAATGACAGTGACTGATTTGATTCCCACATAAACAAAGCTGCATCTGATCTGTTTAGATGATCTGGTTCTCCAGATGCTTTGATCACTAGAACAGAGCAAAATAATAATAAAGTGTACTGTCTGTCCTTTGTTGAACCACACATTTACCACCACAGATTTACACTCCTTTGTCATAAAAAGGGAAAGGGAATGGCAGTGGTTTCTGACACCATGGGGCTATTGTTCACATTGAGGAGTTGATTTCTAAGCCAATTTCTACAGCAGCCATTCCCATGGAAAGTGCAAAGGGAAATACGGGCCATGCAGAATGAATGGTTGACTGAAAAGGCTTTTACCAATCAAAAATAACATGCATAACTTTTATAATGCTGTCAAAACCATCTAAACCAACCTTTGCTGGACCCCCTGCAGTTTGCCCATAGAGCAAACCGGTCTGTGGATGATGCGGTCAACATGGGACTGCATTATACCCTACAACATCTGGACAAACCAGGGAACTACGCAAGGATACTGTTTGTGGACTTCAGTTCTGCCTTTAACACCATCGTCTCATCACTGCTCGAGAACAAACTGACCCAGCTGTCTGTCCCTAGCTCTGTCTTTCAATGGATCACCAGCTTTCTGACAGATAGACAACAGCTAGTCAGAATAGGCAAAATCACATCCGACAGCCGCACCATCAGCACTGGTGCCCCCCAGGGATGTGTTCTCTCCCCACTGCTCTTCTCCCTGTACACCAACGACTGCACCGCAAAAGCCCCCTCCATTAAGCTCTTGAAGTTTGCGGATGACACTATTGTTATCGGCATCATCCGGAACGGCGATAAGTCTGCATACAGACAGGAGGTGGAGCGACTGGCTTTATGGTGCAGATACAACAACCTATAGCTGAACACGCTCAAAACAGTGGAGATGATAGTAGACTTTAGGAGAAACCCCCCTGCACTCCGCCCACTCACCATCATGAACAGCACTGTGGCTGCAGTAGAGTCATTCAGGTTCCTGGGCACCACCATCTCTCAGGACCTGAAGTGGGACACTCACATAGACTCTATTGTGAAGAAAACTCAATAGAGGCTCACATTGACTCCATTGTCAAAAAAGCTCAACAGAGGCTGTACTTTCTTCGTCAGCTGAGGAAGTTCAACCTCCCAAAGGAGCTGCTGATACAGTTCTACACCTCCATCATTGAATCAGTCATCTGCACATCAATAACTGTCTGGTTTAGCTCAGCTACCAAATCCAACCTCCAAAGACTACGTCGAATAGTTTGGACTGCTGAGAGAATCATTGGTACAACCCTCCCTACTCTACAAGAACTGTACTTATCCAGTGCGAGCAGAAGGGCTGCCAAAATCACTCTGGACCGCTCACACCCAGCACACTGCCTGTTTGAACTTTTACCTTCTGGTCGACGCTACAGAGCACTGCGCACCAGAACAGCCCGACACAGAAACAGTTTCTTCCCTCAGGCAATCCAGCTCATGAACACTTGATGATAGTAATTGTGGAACCAACATCACTACTTGCTATACACTTTTATACACACATACACTTATTTAACAACACACTTTACATGCCAATTTGCTCATAACAGCTGTACATATTATGTTGTATATGGTAATATAGCTGTACATACACTTGTCAATTTGTATATTTGCATTCACTTTTTAAAATATATTTATTATCTGTTTTTTAGTCCTGTCTGTAAATCTGTTGCACTGTAGAAGCTCTGTCACGAAAACAAATTCCTCGTATGTGTGAACATACCTGGCAATAAAGCTCTTTCTGATTCTGAGAGTTTAACCTGGTGTTATTAAATCAATGTGCTGCATCTGAAGCTATTGCTGTGTCTTTAATATAGCATAATCACCCCAGGCGTCGCAAAAATAAATAAATAAATAAATGTTTTAAAATAATTGAAAGACTGATGGCTTTGTATTTGCATGTTGTTTTTTATTGTTTATTATTAACATGTTAACAATGTTACTATTAACTACTAGTTTGTTCTTCAGTATGTTATGGATAAAAAATGGTAATTCTAATAGTTTAATAAAATTATATAATTTTTTAATTGCCAAGTAAACCCCATTCATTGACCTGCGACCCCTCGGGGGGTCCCGACCCTCACTTTGGAAACCACTGGTTTAAGGTTTGACCAGGCATGTTGTGGACAACGAACACAGCTGTATGTTAATAGCCGCATTTCCACTGTCACACCAAAAGTGAGCAAGCCGGTGCAAACCAGGGCCAGTCGCGTTTCCACAGTCACTTCTGGGGCCAGATCAGTCCAAGGTGGGGCTTTCTCGGGGCCAGCGGCCGCCCTTTTTCGGCCCGCCGAGTACCTTGGACCAAAGCGGGCCAGCTGGGGCTTCGGGGCAGAGTGAAAGCAGAGGCGGAGTTTGCAAGATGGTGTGCTGCTGTAATTACACTAGTTTTCCCATTACGCACAAGTACATGTGCCAAAAAATAAATAAATAAATAAATAAATAAGGGAAAGAAAAAACATAGCTACTGGTCAGTTTAAGATATTCCATAAAACACCTTATAGACTAGGGGTCTTTTGCTTAAGATCACCCTTATGTTTCCCTTTTAAATGTAAGGCTGACGCATAAAATAATAATTAAAGTAGCTTTATTTATCAAAGTGATATTTCTTTGCTCCATCCTCCTTGATGTTTCAATATCTTATATTAATCTTTATAACATATTAAAGACACAGCAGCCAGTAACTTTCAGTTGTCGAGAGTTTTTTCAAGTTTAAAAGGTGTGCTTGTACATGAAACATGCACATTTAGATGCATGTATATGTGTGTGAGAGAGAAACCGGCTGAAAGAGCGCTCACAGCTCTGTTCTTACCGCGAGCGGCTACTTTCTTTCTTTATTTATTTTGGAGATAATAAAAAATATGAATACAACAGAAAGACATAAAACTTTACAAACTAAATGTCCACTTTTGTAGTGTCTATATAAAATAAGCTAAAGGCTTCTGAAATCATTTAAAAATTACACATATTGGATATAATAAAAACAAATTAAACAAATAAACAAATATAAAGCAAACAAAAGCTATAACAATTTAGGTATACAATACAAATAAATTAAACTATTTTAAGCCATTTTGAACTTTCATTGTACAAATCTGAAAAAAAAGATATTTTTCTAAAAACAATTAATAACGGAGGACTTTTGAAATATTATGTATAAAGTATTTGGATACGATGATATTAATCAAATCGTGCAAACAGAGCGTTTTTGGGTAAGCAAAACCATCAGAAAATACCTTTCAATTCCTTTCTGTCATCCAGTCCTGCACTGCTTTATAAACATATTGGGAGAAACTGCACATTAAAAATGTGTTCTATGTCCTCAAACAAATGTTTGTTTTATATGACGTGGTAAAATGAAAAAAATACATTTTAAATGTAGATCTTTATCAGAAGGATATTTATTATTTTAAATCGTAAGTGTGCTTTGGGGAGAATTAGTCTAAATATAGCGTTCTGCCGAAACAAGGATGTTATAAAAAACGTTTTATACGGAGTTATTCATTCATTTTCTTTTCAGCTTAGTCTCTTTAATAATCAGGGGGCGCCACAGCGGAATGAAGCACCAACTTATCCAGCATATGTTTTATACAGCGGATGCCCTTCCAGCTGCAACCCATCACTGGGAAACATCCATACACACTCATTCACACACATACACCATGGCCAATTTAGCTCACCCAATTCATCTATAGCGCATGTCTTTGGACTTGTGGGGGAAACCAAAGCACCCGGAGGAAACCCACACCAACACGGGGAGAACATGCAAACTCCACACAGAAATGCCAACTAACCCAGCTGAGTCTCGAACCAGTGACCTTCTTGCTGTGAGGCGACATTGCTACCCACTGCGCCACCGAGCAGCTTTATACGTAGTTATTAACGGATAAATTCTGTGGTTTTATATTATGGAAGGTGTGCTGGGTCATCCTTTCGTTAGTGGCAAAACCAATTGATGTACCATGCCAACTGTCAGTCTATACGAATATAATGATTGAAAATACAAAGGCCTACGCGTATAGACATATAATGTAATGCTGTACAGTAATGTGTCATTTGCTTGTTTCAGTTGTCTCCATTTTATTCCTTTCGTGATTATGCAAAGTAGTCCGTTATCTGCTTTGTTCCTGCTGAACTGGGCGGGTTGTGTGACATTTGATTCGTGGGGCGTTCTGGGTGGCGGGATTTGCGTGCCGCACTGCGAGTTACTGGCCTGACAGTTGAATGCGACATGATTTCGGCCTCACTGCTCAACTTCCCGGGCGATTGGCCTGGCCCAGCCCGATAAAAGCCCTGGCTCGCACTGGCCAGACAGTGGAAATGAGGCTATTGATGGCATTTTGATTGCACAGAGATACTGCAAAGGAGATGTGTTGCAGTGAGGGTGGCAAATGATGGACACAACAAATATTAACGGACTTTGATTTTCCAATTTGCATAAAAAGTGTGATCCTGAGGCTCCCTGGGCTTGCTGACCTGTGATGTACATTTGATGCTCTTTCAAATCATTGGCAGTTTATTCAATATAGACAGTTCTGTGTCTGCGTCACAAATAGCGGCTTCATTTAAAAATTACAGTGAGCCATGGAAATATATGTTTGGTTTAGTGGGCCACGAGTTAAAAAAAGTTTGGGGACCAGTGACAAGACCATCTGGAGCAGTAGTTGGGGCATATCTCTCCTTTCTGTGGTCCTAGCCAAGAAGAGAGTTATTAACAACATCACTGAGCCAGTGCTGCCTGAATCATAGTGTTGATTTGGGAAGAACAGGAGTACATTTGACATCATCTACTGTATCTATCAGCCTGACAGCTTCAGAAAAAGAACATGGGACTGTTTATGGATTAATCAGTCTCTCTCCAAAGCATACAACAATTGAAATGGGAGCTCTTTTGGGTTGTTCTCAGGTTTGGTTGTCCGAACAAATTTGTTAACATATTCTGCCAGTTCCATAAAGCAATGACTGTTCAACTGTCAATAGGTGGGAAAGAGTCAAAGTCTTTCTTTGTACAAACAGGGGTGGAGCAGGGGTTGTGTGCTAGCTCTAGTGCTTTTAATACCTTCCTCTTGTTCGTCACCAAGCTTCTTCACAATGAGACTGAAAATAGCATTAGTGTGCACTGGAATTCATACTACAAGGCAACTTCTTCAATATAGGAGGCTATTTACAACCAAAGATTATATAGAAAATACTGAAACTGTGATAGGGGAGCGCAGGGCACAAAGTAATGCGGGGTTAAATGTAACACAGAGTTTTAAGGTATTTGCTCAGGGTTAAAGGGTCACGGAACACCAAAACACATTTTTTGAGCTGTTGACAGTCATATATGTGTCCCACGCAGCTATAAACACTATTAGGACACATATATTTCACTAAAAAGTGAAAATTGGTGGTTTTTGCGTTATTTTAAACAAATTCGTTCTTCCGATTTAAAACGAATTTTTAAAGCTGCGTCACGGCCATGAGATACTTGCGTGTAAATCCAGCATGGAGAGTGGCTGTCTGTACCTGCGAGTACATCATGACGTCTCTGAGGGTGCGGCATTAATTCATGAGAAAGACTTTGTTCAAACCAATCAGCGCGCTCTGTTGTGTATGACGTGCAACTTCATTAATATGCATGATAGCTTTGGAGACCTGTTATAATGTTCAGATGACAGAGAGATGCCACGTTGTGTTGCCAAAACAAGTGAAAGAACAAGAGACATGGGAGACATGGGTCGTCAGTGCTGCATTCAGTGGCGGAGCCAGAGGGGTGGCCGGGGTGGCACTGGACACCCCTGACATCCGACTGGCCACCCCGGGTGCCACCCCAAAATTGTATTTGCTACTGGCAGTTCCTGATGCTGATTGACATCTCATTTGTCTAAAGAAGTTTTTGAATTTTGCCGGCAACGCTCAAGCTATTTTCAAATCAATGACGAGCCTAAGACAAGAGCATGGTTTCAAGTAAGACGAATAATAATAACACATCATAACAGAATATTTGAAATACGCTTTATAGTTTATTATAAGGTTTGTTTGCTGAGGAACATTTAGCCGCTGCGTAAGTTAACGAGGCACCGACGACACCAGTTAACTTAACGAGATCAATTCGCTCTTTATACAGTTAACGCTATACTTCATCTGTGCTAGTATTACATGCACATTCCATGTATGTAAGTTATTATATTTAATTTACGATGCTCAAATATTTTGCTAATTTGGGGAAGTAATGTTAGGCTAGCTGTTTGTGAGTTACATTTATTTGAAATGGAATAGCCAGCTCATATACTTTCTTCCGATCTAAAAACATTTTTCTGTTGTTGATTTCATGTGCAGGTATGATAATGGATATTTTTAATTAGGATAAATGTGTTTCAAACTGGATCAGATGTAAACAGACAGTTATAATGTTTTTGCACAGGGTCAAACATAAAAAGAAACAGCGAGATCAGACTTCTTTATAAAGTAACACAAATAGGCAGATCAGGTTCAAACATACCAGCTAGCCTATGTTTCCATCCAAAAATGCGAATGAACTTTATGCGCAAAACTGGATTATCGCATAAAAGACGTGCGAATAAAGCAGCGTTTCCATCCAACGAGTCAAAGAGAACAAAATCGTCACTTCCTGATTAACTGGTGCCAAATATCAACAGTAAAACGAAATTTGCTGCGATAAGAGAAGCTGCGTCAATCTTTTCTTCATGTAATAAATGATTTGCACCTCAGAAGACAATCCTCACGCAGTAAACGTGCGGTGGCGTTTGAAGGAGTTTGTGAGATGCGGAGCACAGACGCTCTTGATTCTGGAGGTCATTAATAATATAACAACACTAATACTGAAATGGTTAAGGCGTTTAACAATGACCAAAACAACATTTCAGATGTTTTACAATGTGCTCAGCCTGCTGATTTGTCTATTCACACACATTTTTATCATCACATGATCACTTATAACAAAATCACATGACTTTTTTTTATTCCATTGTAGTTTATGCATATCTTTTCTTATAGAATAAAAAAAGTTTATTCTACTCAGTTATGTGCATATGTTTTTATGCGCATGTTTAAAATTTCTGTGCATCTTGGCGTTTCCATCAACTGTTTTTTATGCGCATATCCAAACTAGGTCAGACTTCAGGTCCACCAGCAGCTCAGAGCATCTACTAGGCAATTATGTTTCAACCAATGTTAAAATCAATGTTAGAAATCAAATCCTGTCATTACTTATTAACTCACAACAAAGTGAGTAGATGATGAGAAAATTATTATATTTTCGTATTTTGAATTATATGCTGGTAATGATTTAGATTTGGGTTTTCTAAACACTTTCAGTGTGTTTGTGTGTGCATTTGTATTTGAGTACGTGTGTGTGTGTGTGTGTTGACCCCCTGAAATAGCAGTGGCCACCCCCTGGCCACCCCATGTAAAAAATTCTAGCTCCGCCACTGGCTGCATTTTTTAGTACGCTGTGTTTATTAATGTGCTGCAACGAAGATTTTGTTTGCATTTTCCCGCTGTGAGAGTGCTGTGGACATTACAGTGCACGCGACAATGCATTTGTAAGGAAAATTTTTACTCGAGAGCTTTTCGCATCTGAAAATTATGAAATCCGGAGTTGCTGGTCGTCTCCTTTTAAAAAAAGACACAGCTCCAGAGTGATTGTCCTGTCTCTACAGATTTGGTAAGTGTGCGATCAGTTCTTTGTTTATTCAGATGGCAAAGTTAGTTTGTATCGTCAGCAGTGCTCTTTCAGTTTTTAAAGACATACTATAGTCAAAATGATTTAGTTACTAAGTTTACAGTATGTTAATACCACTGCAGTATTATAGTACAATATTATAGACTGAAAGATCCGCTGTAAATGCTGCTCTCCGAATGTAAACATGTAAACACCTTAATCAAATTATTCCCGTCGTGTAGGATTTTCACCGCATTTTGTGAAAGGATAGTCTACATATACACAACTTTCTGATGTTACCTACCGAGTGCATCTAAGTTACCGAGAAATGCGGAGGATTTTTTTTCTCCAATTCGCCGTGCGGTATCAAACATACCATTAAAACTCCACTCTTCCAGCAGTTCCTCGCTTTCAATATCTCGTTTGTCACGGGCGACATGCAGGAAATGTTCCTGAATAAAAAGTGAAAGTGCCAAACTGCAGTTAAAGTCGACAAATTATTAATTTGGCAGGTAATTCGATTACTGATGTCCATGTAAACACAGTCACTCTCTTTCTCCCCTGCGTCTGCGTGCCCAAACGGAAACTCCCATATTTGCAAATCCTTCCCTCTTTCCCTCCCCCGACACTTCCACTTAAACGGAGCTGGACACGCCCACTTTCCTGACTTATTCCAAACTAGAGGTGTGAAAACACCCTGCTGAGACAGGGGGGTTTCATGGCCCTTTAACCATGGCATCTTTCCGAGGTTTTTACCATAGTGTCGGCAGACGTCTTTCTGCCAATTATTGAAAAATTTCGGTGAAATTTGGATGAGAAACACAGGAGAAATCATTTTTGCAGCATAAAAGTATTTTTTTATTATAGTCTATATTTTTTTATTTAAAATTTTTTTTTATTTAAAAAAAACAAATTGGTGAAAGTATGTATGTAAAATCTTATATTGTTGTGATCACCGTCTTCTAGGCTAAAAGATGAAATCATTTTGAAAGATGTATAAAACACACAGAGACTGCTAGCCAGTTTTGAGTAAAACATGACACAGCGGGGTTAGTTGTAACAGGGTGTTACAATTAAGCCACACACTGTTGGACACCAATTAAACTAACAAAATATTTTTTTGAATTTTGAGTGTAATGTTGAGAACTTTTTAAATAAAAAATGTTTTTTAATAGAAAATATTGTTTTAATAGAAGAAAAAATGTTTTATTGCTAATAATGCAAATAAATGCATTGCATAATAATGGTTAAATGGATAATAATGCAAATAGATTCAAATGTGTTTATCCAATAAACAAAAAAATAAAATAAACATACTGTGCTATGTAGAATAAAAAAGAAATGAGCCAATTACTGAGGAAATAAAGCTACTATTTAAAGTAAACTGAATTTAAATTAACTGTGTGAAATCTGCCTTTATAAGCATGTTACAACTAACCCCCTGTCTGTTACAACTTGCCCCGCAGGTGGGGTAAATAGTAACATTTTTACTCCTGGCACTTTTGGCAATACTGCACAGAAACCACAGGTCTGGCGATCATAATTCCAGTGCTTATTTGTAGGAGAGGCTTGTGTGTTGTTGGTAAAAAAAAAATATGGTTTGTCTAACTCTATTACTTTGTTCATTATTTGACCAAAACCAAAAAGTGTTACTTTGTGCCCCGCTCTCCCCTATACAGATGATTCCATTCATGGCCCATACTCCAGAGGCTGGTTACACTCGAAGTGTGCAAGTTAAAATCTACTCTACAGATGCAATGTAAATGGACACAAATTTTAAAATGAAATAGTTTGTGTTGCACTATTGAACTTAGTTTAAATGTAACTCTATGTTCAAGTAAATATTTACAGAAGCCTCTACCCATAAATAATGGAAAAAAGAGATGACCGCAAGATGTTTTTTGTCCTGTCTCATTCTCATTTTTTTTCTCAGTTTGTGACAGATGTGTTTAATTTTTTTTTCTGTTATTTGTATCCGTCAACTAAAATGAGAATTTGTTCATGACTGAATTTTTCTTCCTGTTACTCTTCTCTTCCATGTGTAAAAGTTCTTTATGTTCAGTTCACATGCATTTCAGGCTAATTTTCTCATTCAACAATTTGATGGCATCTGATAGAATATCATGTTATTCAATGCAAATATGCAAATATGATCATTACCCCACACTGCTGCCTTTACATTTGGTGAAGCAGTTGTCAGTAATAGCAATTTTCAAATATTCTTTCTGCGCGACGTTGTCTTTTAAAACAAAAACCTTCATCTCAGGTCACTACCGCCCCATGCTTCAACGCTTCCCATTCACTTTTATGGGTGACATGAAGTGGCGCCGCTCTCTGCAGAAGTTGGGAAATTCTCAACTTTTTTTTTAAGCGGAAGTGTCAGCCAATCAGATCGCTTTATGCAAATACCCCAGCTCAGACAGTAGCCAATTGCGGACTTACTTCATTGGCTGACGCTGCTATGATGATCGCGTCAGCCCCAACTTCAGACACGCCTTTGGTCAAGCGTTGATGCTGAAGCCCCGTGTGAATGCACGGTAACCTCCTTACAGCTGTGAAGCTTGAGTAACCTACAGCCATCACATCAGGTCTTTTAGATACTCCCAAAAATAACTGCCTTCAGCAAATTTTGGGAGTTACCTAGTGTGAATGTGTGCCTCACAATGAAGATGTATGTAGATGTGGAAATACTGAGACCACAATTGTCGGGTGCCAGCTGCAAACATTGGGGCATGTGATAAAGACAAACACACACAAAGACATCAAGGAATTAAAGTCTCCTTTTGTGGAACTGAAATTAAAACCAGAGAATTGTAGCCTCATCTACAACTAAAAACTGAAAACGTTTTGTCTTTTGACTGTTCATTTTACACAGAAATGGCCTAAAATTGCAAGCTTCTCAAAACAACTTTCAAAGTGAACAAAAATGGTGTGTGAAAATGGTACCATTGTCATCTTTATGGAAACTAGAAAAACACAATTTTGTGGTTACATGATGCACATCCACATTACATGTAGAGTCTATAGGCATGACAACCAATTCAACAATAGCCACTTTTCTACTAAAGTGCCGAATGGTTGTCTTTTGCTTAGCATTCATTCGTGCAGATCTGGGACAGTTAGCACAGTTTAATTTTCCATTGTGGTGCTGATAACTGATTACAGCAATTGTTGCCTTGGTGTACATTACATTATATGTAAACAGCGATATGGACGCAGATCAGATGTTTCTGTTATGGGTACTCGTTTTATCTGATATTTACTTCATTTATTAACAAAAATGGATAATTAAATAGTGTGTTAAACTGGCAGCCAGGCAAAAGAGTGGTGATGTTGTGGGAATGGGTTTAAACCAGAGCGGTTCGAACTGTAGTTCTGCAGAGCGACTAAAAAGTTATCAGTGTTGACGGTAAAAAACTGTACTCTCTAGTCAAACCATTCTTCTGCAATCTTATACCAAAAACGATAATAAGGGCAAGATTAATAGCTATAAATGTGGGACAGTGTTGCTATTATGTGTTTGTATTGTATTGCAATATGGAGCAATTAAGTGTTGATGTTAAATCAAAAGTAATTCACAAATACTTGAAAATGAAATGATTTAATGACAATTATTCTCTATGGTTACAACCGCATTAAAAGTTTTAAAGTAACTGTATAAAATGAAAAACATGAAATAATAAAAACATATGATATCAATTGTACCTACCCAGCTTAAATGTAAATTTAAAGTTAGCAGAGAGAGATCGAGAGACAGGGGGAGGGAGAGAGACATAGAGAGAGAGAATGGGAGAGAGACAGCGCAGGAAAAGCGCAGAGCCAGAAAAGAGCAGATCAGGAAAAGAGACCAGAGCAAAGTTTACCAGCTATTTTGTATCTTTCAATTCAGTGGATGGGAATGATTGGGAGTCCGTCCAAAATCATGGTCTCATCCAAAAAACAGCACAGTGTCCCCTTCACTATACTGGGGCATTAGGACTCACACAGACTGCAGGTTGAGCACCCCCTTCTGGTCTCACTAACACCACTTCCAAGAGTAACTTAGTGTTCCTATGTGGTCTCCCATCCAGGTATTGACCAGGCTCAGCCCTGCTTAGCTTCAGTGAGTAACTGGTCTGGTCATAGGCATATGCGCCTTCCCCTAGTATAGTTCAGCACGTTTGTCTAACCGTACCTAGAATTTTGGACCAAGAACAGTTTATGATCATGCCATATCATACCAGGCTGTTCTTAGAACTGGTTGACAAGATAGTGGAAAAGTGGCTAATGGTGTACTACAGGGTCATATGTGTCTTGAACATTTCGCTCATTTTTAAATGAATCTTTTATGTGACTCGAGAACGATGAGTCCTCTCTGAAAGTAATTTTACATTTGCATATGCTCATATTGTGCAGTCGGGGGAAAAGTTTAGTTCCTTTTTCGAGTCTTCTATCAGGTTTGAGTCATTCGTTCATCACATGAAATACATGAGCCAATTATGTGCAGTGAGAGCTGGAAAAAGATTTGATCTGTTCATCTTCTCAGTTTTCAGGTTTGATTTGATCCATTCAACTCTCGTGTTCTCAGATTTTAGTTGTTTATCACGTGAAAAACACAGAAGCCAATCATACACTGTCAGAACTGTAAAGTGATTTGATCTGTTCATTTCTCGAGGCATTGGGTTTGAGTCATTCGTATCTTTAGTTATTGAACATAATAAATGAAGACTCAAAAAGGTGAACTAATCATGGGTTCTTCTGGCTCAGAATGTGTGCATTGGTTAAGCGTAGGCTATAGCTATGGGACTGTTTTGTAACTTGTAGTCTTATCAGAAGAGGTGAGGTGAGCTAATCATAGTCAAAAGACCAGGTAAACAATTAACGATTACTTTTCTTTCTTACACCATTTTGGTTATGACTTACTTGTTTGTAGTGTGATCAACGTTTGGGCTAGTTTTAGATGTGTCTGGAAGCAAATCGCTAATCGAGTGATTTGAATGATCTGAACTTCTTATCACTAGTGTTGAATAGGAATCGCCATTCACTGGCCAATACATTTAATCCTTTCATGGATCATATTTTTTGTTACTTTTCCTTGCTGGCAAATCTATAATGCAGATGATAACAATCAAATCATTCTTGGGGAAAATGTGAAAGGACTCTTCCTCTGCAGCTCCTCATTCTGTAGTCATTTGGGCAACATAGGCTCATTCTGAAAACGTAGCCCTATATATATTTCTGGAGATCACAAATTATGTAGCCAGATGTACGTATGGCTGCATTTCAT
Organism: Danio kyathit; assembly: GCA_903798195.1. Classification (NCBI taxonomy): domain Eukaryota; kingdom Metazoa; phylum Chordata; class Actinopteri; order Cypriniformes; family Danionidae; genus Danio; species Danio kyathit. The sequence goes on along the minus strand of LR812534.1, from coordinate 23,832,777 downwards.
CTTTAAAACAAACGCTACGAGGCGGTATGACGCCATTCCTTTTCGCGCTTACCAGCTGACCGCTTACCTCCATGTGCACGTTTTTCCCGTTGTTACCAGTTTGTCCAGTTAGCTCACCATGTACGTCGGCGAACTTGAGATGCAGAGAGGAGTTGACCATGACGATGGGGTTCGAGTCCAGCGAAGAACGGTTCCAGAAAGTGGGTAAGACAAAAACAGAAGCAAAAAAAACAACAGGGTGAGAATGTGGCAAAATCTGCAGAGGGCTTTTCTTTTTCTGCACTGCTTTTGAAAACACTATTGGTTGGGTTTAGGTAAGGAGGAGTGAGGGTAAGTCAGTCGATCGGTCAGTCAGTCAGTCAGTCAGTCAGTCGACAGCGGCCTCTGATGCATTTACACAAGAACAGTAGGCGTGCATGCCACTCACAAAAGAAATTTGAGATCTCAAAAAGTGTACAAAGCAGCTTCTGGGGGATTCTCGAAAGCAAAAACTGCAAAAAAACATATCTCCTGGAAAAATTTGACGCTCTCCAGAAATGTGTACTGTATAGCGGTACGTTTTCAGGCTGAGCCTGGGTTGCATTTGGGGTTGGTGTCACCCAGATAAAAAAAAGTGCACTAAAATACACTTTATTTAAGTATACTTAGTACACTTTTCATTAATGTACTAAAAGTGCTCTATTTTCAACACACTAATGTTGCACTTAATGTACTAAAAAATAGTATTACGTATATGTTAAGATGAACTTAATACCATCTAAGTGCACTCAACTGCTATTTTGAGACACCATGAAATTGAACTAAAATGTGCTTTTAACATATCTGTATTTTAAAAATATATATATTTAGTTACAACTAGAAATATACTTGAACCCTAATGTTAAACATTTATAAATATATTTAAGAATAATTTAAAGTATAATAGTGATATATTTTAAAAATGTTCAAAATTTGAAAAAAGTGTGCTAACATTCACTTTAAGTACACTATTTTCGTACACTAATTTTGTACTTAATGTACTAAAAAATAGCATTAAGTATATTTTAAGATGAGTTTAATACCATCTACTGTAAGTGCACTCAACTGTGCTATTTTGAGACACCCTGAAATTGAACTAAAATGTGGTTTTAACATACTATATCTGTATTTTACTAAATAGTTTTAGTTACAACTAGAAATACACTTGTAGTAATATTTATAGTAATATTTAAAAAAAATTATTCAAAATGAGAAAAAGGGTGCTAAAATTCATTTTAAGTACATTAAGTAATTTTCATTAATGTACTAAAAGTGCTCTATTTTCAACACACTAATTTTGTACTTAATGTACTAAAAAATAGTATTAAGTATATGTTAAGATGAACTTATTACCATCTAAGTGCACTGTGCTATTTTGAGACACCATGAACTTGAACTAAAATGTGCTTTTAACATACTATATCTGTATTCAAAAAATACACTAATTTTAAACATTGATAAAGTATAATATTAATATATTAAAATAATATACAAATTGTGAGAAATGTGCTAAATTCCGTATTAAAAGTGCTCTATTTTCACTTCCTTCACAATTTGTATATATTTTTGAATATATTACTATTATACTTTAAATTATTCTTAAATATATTTCTAAATGTTTAAAGTTAGGGTTCAAGTGTATCTGTAGTTGTAACTAAATATATATATATATATATATATATATATATATATATATATATATATATATATATATATATATATATATATTTTTTTTTTTTTTTTTTTTTTTTTTTTTTTTTTTAAATACAGATATAGTATGTTAAAAGGACATTTTAGTTCAATTTCAGGGTGTCTCAAAATAGCACAGTTGAGTGCACTTAGATGGTATTAAGTTCATCTTAACATACTTAATACTATTTTTAGTACATTAAGTGCAAAATTTGTGTGTTAAAAATAGTACACTTTTCATTAATGTACTAAAAGTGCTCTAAGTATACTTAAATAAAGTGTATTTTAGTGCACTTTTTTTTATCTGGGAGTGCACTTTATTTCCGATACTAAAAATTCTATTTAAATATAGTTTTAAAAAGTTCAATTTAATTTATACTAACTTTGAACTATTTTTATAGAATTCAAATGATACTTTTAAGCATTACACTTTTAATTTATTTTTGAAGTAGTGCACTTTATCGCTATATACTGAAAATTCTATTTAAATATATTTTTAAAAGTTCAATTTAATTTATACTTACAATAACTGTGTAAAAGTGTACTAACTTTGAACTATTTTTCAAATGCATTCAGATTATACTTTTAAGAAATACATTTGTAACATATTTTTCAAGTAGTATACTTTGTTGCTATATACTAAAAATCTATTTAAATATCAGTTATAGTTAGTATATTTTCACAGTTTTACTTAAGTACTACTTAAGTAAAAGTATACTTTTAATTAGTATATTTATAGTGTATATATTTTTTAACTTTATTTAGTATAAAAAATAAAATTGTACTTACAATGCACTTAATTGTTTTTCAGTATATTTTTAGTGTACTGTAGTACACTTTTTTTCACCTGGGCAGTGGTCATCCAGCTCCAGGCCCTGCACTATTCACTTTTTCCCCCTGAATGTTGGATTTTATTACTGTATACCTGCCTTTGGGGGTCTATCCTCACAAATCAGTAGTACTCTGATTCAATTTTACAGTGAACAGATACAGTAGAGATTCTTGATAAATGTACTTCACAACAGTTATAGAAATATTTTACTTCATTGTCCACCCCTGGGTAAAACACTACCAAAAATTAAAACAAACTTCATTATTGAAGAGGTTGTAATGGAGTGTAAAAGCAATGTTGCCATGTTGACACAGTGTCCCTGTGTCGCAGCCAGAAGCCTATCATTAGAATTGGCTTCTGTTGTCTTTTGTCACATCATGAGTTTCTGGTGTTGAAAAGGTGAAATAATATTCGGATAGATTTCAGTGTATTATTAGAAACGTAACTGTATCCCACAAGAACCACAAATACAAAATAAAATCTAAATAAAAAAGCATATCTGAACAAACTCGCTCTACCCTGTCTTCTTTCTATGCATCTTCTGTGTGAAAATTAAAATGAATTTATGTGAAGTTTATTTATAAACAAATTTCGAGAGGATCACGTGCTTATGATTGTTCTCAGCTGTTCCAGCATCAGCTCATGATCGATTATCCAATCGGATGGTTCCTAACACACTATAAATAACCAGCGTTTTCTTATCTCAATATCTTTGTCTTGAAGAACCCCCCAACCCTACTTTCCCTCCTTTTCAAACAGGCGACACAGTAATTAGCACTGTTGCCTCAGCAAGAATGCCTCTGGTTTAAGTCCCTCCTAAACCAGACGACATTTTTGTGTGAAGTTTCGCTTGTTCTCGCCGTGCTCACGTGGGTTTTCCCCGGGTTCTTCGGTTTCCTCCCACAGTCCAAATAACACGCACCCTAAGTAAATTGAACACACAAAATTTATACCATACCCAGCCGGCATTTCAACGGTGATTCAACGTTGAATCAACGTCAGGTCTATGGTTGGATCAACGTTGAATTACCTTTCGATTTTGCAAATTTGATCAACGTTTATATAGTGACGTTGTTTCACCGTCGGACCACCACCGGTGATTCACCGTTGAAATCACGACGTTGTTTCACTCTTACCTTCTTTATGGGTGAATTTTGGTCGTTTTGTAGACGTTGAATTAAGGTTGAATTACCTTTCGATTTTGCAAATTGGATCAACGTTGATACCTTGACGTTGTTTCACCGTCGTACATTTCAACGTAAGTTTAATAGAAATTACATATAACACAAAGTCCATAAATATAGCAAACAAATTTTTACTAATAAAAAAACACAATACAAATACACAACTTAGCCTGTGTATCAATTTATTCAATACACCACATTATCATTTATTCTAAATATACAGCAACATTTACAGCATACACTCGTTCATTAAAACCATGCAGGTTACTGTACATGCAGTACACTCAAATACACAAACATTTAAATGGTCACTTTTTAATTAGGTTGCAAGAGTTGAAGTTAGTTCATATTTACTTACATGAACAAAGAATAAATACTTACAGCATTTATTAATCATTTAATTAAAGTATGTCCCAATGCTATTAAAATCAAAATGTATGCTTGTTAACATTAATACACTGAGCTGACATGAACTGTATTTCCTTTATATGAAAGACGTTTTAAATGTATTGTTCTTTGTTCATGTTAGTAAATACATTAACTAACACAACCTTATTGTAAAGTGTTACCATCTTCAGAAAGACAGATAATAACTAACTAAATAACTAAACTGTCACCAACACAGTCTCCAAAATACAATTCTGTTTACAAAGTTTACAAAATACACATTTTTAAAGTGGCTGCAGTAAGAAAAATCATAAAACATCACCCACAGCTAAGAATCACAAGTAAAATACATTACATCTGTTTAAGGTTTTATATGTTGAGAGAAACTCGAGGTAAAAGCTGGCACCAGGGACAAAAAATTAAATGTAAAACACTAAAAACATCTATATCTGTCTAGCAGTTAAATACATCTTTTATTCTCAAACACCAGGTGAGTATCCTACAAAATCAATAATGAGGTTTGCCACTCCAATTCATTGTGAATGAATGACTTGACTTTCACAATAGTGAAAACTCCTGCTATAATCTATAAATCGGACATTGCACCTTTACTTTGCAGGTCTGCATGCTAAATATTTAGTTGTTTTTGTCTTTTTGCATAAAGTACATCTATTGTGTTTAGCATTACTGCAGCAAAACTGAGCACCTGTGACAGTGGAACATCAAGAAAATGTGTAGAATGTATGACTCGATTCTCTCTCACAAACACAACAGTTACACCTTGACATGTTCACATCTATTTGACTTATTATAGCCTATAACTTAAATAATACAACAGTAATTTGTTATTCCATTACTATTAGTATCATTAAAATTGCATGTTCACATGGGTCCTACAATGATGGCTCACGTTTGTGAATGTAGGACTATTCACCTAGTAGATAAATTTCACTATTACATTGGTCTTTAAAAAAATGTCACATTAAGTATTCACATAGGTTATGTTATTAATTACTTGTGTCATCCCAGAGACCTGTTCATCTTCAGAACACAAACTAGAATATTTTAGATGAAATGCTCCTCATCCTCTACAGACAGCAATGGTCCCGAGATGGTCATAGTCCAGATAAGGCACAAAAAACATTGTCAAAACATTCCATGTGACTTCAGTAGTTCAACTGAGAACATGCCAAGCTCCAACAACACTTTAGTGAGGCAAAACAAAACAGTAAATACAAAATTGTTTGCGTATATCTCTCCCACATTAGATCAGCGTGTGTGTTTACTATGAGCAGTAAGCGCACACCCTAAGCTGTTGTGTGTTTACTACGAGCAGTAAGCGCACACCCTGACCTGTTGTGGCAGAGGCAAACAAGTTATTTTTACAGTACTTTTGATGCACAAATGTGTTTGAGTTTTGTATGATTACAGTTGAACCACTGAAGATAGAAGCAATGTTTTGACAAAGTTTTTAGTTCCTTTTCTGGACTTTGAACATCTTGGGACCCTTGCTGTACATGGAGAAAGAGAAAACTATAGCTTCTTGGCAAATGAGTCAAATATCACATCGAAATCACCAAAACAGGCACAAACCAATGTTTAGTTTGGAGAGAGAGAGAAGGGAGGAAGAAAAAACCTTTGCAAATTCTAAAAATAACTTTTCTCTGTGATTTTAACACAAATTTCACTGTAACAGGTGCTGTTATTTTGCTCCAGTGACACCTTCAGAGAACACTGTAGTAGTCAGACATCCATAGAAAAGCAGAGAGTTTGGTGTGGTGTAGCAGAAGAACTGCAATAGACGTCTGTCCAGGCTGACACTGGTTTAGGCCATCGGTATGTCCTTGATACCCTCAACTGGAGCTTCCAGAAAACCTGCAATAAATGAAATACTAGGTTACAACCAAGTTGGTATCTGCTATTATACAAAGTGAAATTCAAACTCAAATTTATTTTTAATTGAATCCAAATTTGTCCTATAAAATCGTCACATTCAATAATTTTGACTCATCCATCTGAATATTCCTACTTCACTGTTCTTGTTTGGGTTTCATTTACATTTAATTTGATAAGATTAATGATGCAAAATTTCTATTTTTAAATTGAACGCACATACAAACCACACACAATTAGGTACTGCTACGAGTAAACGGCAGTATACAAGAGAGACAAACAGACACAAAGGAAAACAAAACACACACCAGAACATAGTATAACAATCAATAAAGAAACGAGGACAAAGCTGGTTTGTGAACACAGGCAATTATTAACAGAACATTATTTACCGACCAAAGAAAAAAGAAACTTGACATAAAATGAACTTAGCAAACTTACATACGGGCAAAGCCTTTTCCATTCAATGCTGTGTAGTGCGCCTCTAGTTAGGAGAACATATCTAAAGTAAAAGGAAACAACAACAGTGAAACAACAGTAGTTCACTTTATAATAATTATTATATTGCATGTTTAATATATTATTGATAACATTGCTCAGTAAAAACTTAAGGTTATTTGATAACTGTTTCTCAAAGTCACAATGTGTAGCCAGCTTTTTTTAGGATAATTCCTATAGTCATACATAAGATTTATCAAGAGGAATTTGCAACCAGCAAACAAAAAGTTGGAGAAGAAAAAATATTAACTATAAGAGACTCGAAGAACTAAGAGAAGTGAAGAATTAGGTGTGATATCATCAGGAAGCCTTTAGTTATCACCGGTGCCAGCATTTTCCAGAATTCAGATTTCAGATTCTCGAAAAAATTACTTGGCTGCAGTAAAGAATCATGAAACATTCACCACATCTTATAATTACAAGTTGTTGTAAACCATTACATGTACTGTAAAAGCTGTTTAAAGCTTTTTAGAAATACAGGTTGAGAGAAACTCTAGGAGCAGCACTTTTGCAAAAGCCTGCATGTAGGACAGAGAATTAAAGGGATAGTTCAAAATTTAAATTCTGTAATCATTTACTCACCATGTTGAACAAAAGAAGATATTTTGAAGAAAGCTGGAAATCTATAACCATTGACTTCTACAGTATTTGTTTTTTCCTACTATGGATGTCAATGTTTACAGGTTTTTAGCTTTCTTCAGAATAGCCTCTTTTGTGTTCAACAGAATAAACTCATAATGGTTTTAAACCACTTGGGGAGTAAAATGTAAGTAAATTTTCAATTTTGGGTGAACTATCCCTTTCAGTTTGAAAACACCAGAGATCTTATGTATTGTAGACCCTTTTCACAAGACAGATGATGCGTTTCATTTGTCATCTTAATCCTCAAGTTTTTAATATTTAGATTTTTTTTTTAAATAGCATGTTTATTTGTTTTTATGACTTCTCAATGACATCACATGTACTGCTGCTACACATATATCACTATTTTTTTAAGAATACAAATTTCACTGTAACGGGTGCTGTTGTTTTGCTCCAGTAATACCTTGAGAGAACACCGTAGTAGTCAGACGTCCATACAAATCATTGGCATGGTGTAGAACTGCAGTCTGTCCTGGCTGACAGGTTTAGGCCATCTGCATGCTCTTCATGCCCTCAACTGGACCTTCTAGAAAACCTAGAAAGTTAAAACACATTACACCTCTAATCTGCTACTGTACAAAGTCTAATTCAAGCATTCATTTCTGACTAAATACATATTTGTCCCATAATATTGTCACATAGCATAACCTCGCAACATAATATCACAATAATAATATCAATATAACAATATAATATCACACAACATAGCCTAACAATCAATAAACAAACAGATTAGAAAGAGAATATCACCAACCAAAGCACCAAGATTTTTAACAGATAACTTAGTAAACTTACATATGGACAAAGCCTTTTCCATTCAATGCTGTGCAAGTTAGAGCATCTCTGGAGTAAGTTACATCTCTACAAGTAAACACCAACACAACAGTGAAACGACAGCAGTTCACTTTGTAGTAACAATACAGCGTATAAAAAAGATATTGTCTTATAACGTTGCTCAGTAAATTTAAACCGCGTTTGGAGTTTATCGATTTGAATTTGCCAATTAAAACAGGTAAAAACACTAATATAGACTAAAGTTAAACATGTAGCATTAGCTCGAGATTAGCTGCTGCGTCACCGGAGCGCAAACAAGACTAAAAACCAAACTGGAAAGTTTTAAATGCTTCAAAATTCGAAACACTACAACTCAAAAGTCACCTTCAAGATTAGCTGTGTGTAAAACAAGACTGGGGATAAATAAAACATGTAAAGCATCGAAAAACATGCTTACCTCTGAATTCTGTTGCACTACAGGTGTCCGTAATTACGATTCAAACTTCCCATGAAGCGCTGCGCGTGGTCGCGTGCGCCGAGTCCTCCGATGATACCATGGTAACCACCAAAAACGTTGTTGAAAATAGGGTGAAGCCACGACGTTAATTCAACATACAGATCACGATTAAAAAATGTCAACGTTGACTTGTTTAATGATTTCTGTAACTTTTTTCAATCATTTATCATTCAACATTGTTTCAACTTTGAAACAACAACTGACGTATTTTCAACCGCATTTCAACGTTGAAGCCTGGTCATATGCAGGAAGTTTTTCAACCGTTGAACATTAAACGTTGTATCAACATTATTTCAACGTTAAAAACACACCTGACCTTATTTCAACCATATTTCAACGTTGAAGGTCGGTCGTGTGCCGGCTGGGTAGTCAAGCTCTCAGCGAATACACCTCTCCTCAGTTATCCATATCCATCACTTAGCTACAAATAAGGCGGGGTGAGTCATCTATATCTACCTGAGCTCAAAACTCCCCTCTTGCCCTGCAAATGAGAGGGAGCCCAGGGCTCGAGGATCTCATAAGCGCAGGGCTCTCTCCCGGGACAGCATGCCAAACAAGCTTTATTATCAATCATCAGTTAAGTGTGAACTCTTGAAATGATATTAAGAAAGCAATAAAGAAAAAGAAAACATCCAAAACATTTTCACAGACAACTGATCAGCTGAATGAAAAAGCTAAAAGCAAACTGCCATGACTACAAACAGTTCAGACAAAAGATCATAAGGATGTCTGTGGAATCACTTATTACTTCAATCACTCATTAGTTCAGATAGGATTGCTTTCCAAATCAAATCACTTTCATTGTCACATCATCAGCATCACGTGTGCTATGATGAGTGAAAAGCTTAGGTGCTGGCTCCAGACAATGCAAAATACAGACAGTGTAAATACAACGACAGTGCAAAATACAGACAGTGTAAATACAACAACAGTGCAAAATACAGACAGTGCGAAATACAGACAGTGCAAAATACAGACAGTGCAAAATACAGACAGTGTAAATACAACGACAGTGCAAAATACAGACAGTGTAAATACAACAACAGTGCAAAATACAGACAGTGCGAAATACAGACAGTGCAAAATACAGACAGTGCAAAATACAGACAGTGTAAATACAACAACAGTGCAAAATACAGACAGTGCGAAATACAGACAGTGCAAAATACAGACAGTGCAAAATACAGACAGTGTAAATACAACGACAGTGCGAAATACAGACAGTGCAAAATACAGACAGTGCAAAATACAGACAGTGCAAAATACAGACAGTGTAAATACAACGACAGTGCGAAATACAGACAGTGTAAATACAACGACAGTGCGAAATACAGACAGTGCAAAATACAGACAGTGCAAAATACAGACAGTGCAAAATACAGACAGTGCAAAATACAGACAGTGTAAATACAACGACAGTGCGAAATACAGACAGTGCAAAATACAGACAGTGCAAAATACAGACAGTGCAGGATACAAACAGTGCAATATACAACAACATACTCACAAAAAACAAGACAATGTAAAATTGGCAATGTTGACAGCGATACGTAGGCAGTATTGTTTTAAGTATGGATTTGTTAAAGTGCAGTGCATGCTACATCTTGATGGTGTGCAGTGCGGGGTATGGAAGAGTTTGTGTGGTGTGTGTTAAGTGTTCATCAGCCTGATAGTCTGAGGGAAGAATCTTTCCTTCAGTCGGCTGGTGCGTGACCGGATGCTGCGGAACCGTCTGCCTGAGGGTAGCAGAGAGAAAAGTCTATGGCTTGGGTGGCTGGAGTCGCTGATGATTCTCTTGGCTTTCCTCATGCACCTCCTGGTATAGATGTCCTGGAGGGAGGGAAGCATACCTCCTACTACGCGTCCAGCAGTTCGCACGATCCTATGTAGACCTTTGCGATTGCTGCTGGTGCTGTTTCCGTACCAGGTGGTGATGCAGCCAGTGAGGATGCTCTCCACAGTGCAGGTGTAGAACGAGCGGAGGATGTGGGGGCTCATTCCAAACCTCCTGAGACGCCTGAGGAAGAAGAGGCGTTGTTGTGCCTTCCTCAGCACTGCGTCTGTGTGGGCAGTCCATGTCAGATCCTCAGCGATGTGTACTCCAAGAAACTTGAAAGTGCTGACTCTCTCCACTGGTGTCCCGTTGATGGTGATGGGAGTGTGTTCTTTCTTCTCTCTCCTGAAATCCACCACCAGCTCCTTGGTTTTGCTGATGTTGAGTGAGAGGTGGTTTTCCTAACACCACTGCGTCAGAGCCAAGTGTGCCACAAGCCTGCTCTTGAGTGAAGGTCTCAGCCAATAGATCGCCCCCTGGGGGCTGGCTGCAGTACAAGTCATAAAGCCCGCCTCCTCCGTGTTAATGAAGGAGACATGAGACCAAATAAAAAAATTTATTAAACTTGCAATAAAATGTTCCAAAAGATGGTTCTGCTCAGTTAAGGCACTGGTTATCCTGCTGATAAAGGTGCAGATCTTCATTTTTGTAAAGAGTATGTTTTGAGCAGTAATTTAATGCTGGGCGTGTCATCGTGATTGACAGTTTCTCAAAGCAGACGTTGGAGCTTCGGTAGAAGACTGAAGTGTTATTATTCGATTTATGTGTTATTTTACAATGATAAAATGAGTTGTTCAGCAGTAAACTATAGTTTCTGACATACAGGATCTGGTGGAACACTGTTTATTCGGTAGGTCAGGGCTTTATCAGTGTGTTGATACATTCCTAACCACCCAGATAGCAAAATACACTCGGGCCAGAACAGGCTAGACTCTCGCCTGCCGGAGACTTACCCCTCGGCCCGACTCCGTCTGCTGTATCTACTCGCGTACATTACTGGCGGGCCAATCCGGCTCAGATGCGGCAGCATCGGCTCGCTAACGGCCGCCGCATCTGGCCCGATTGACTCGGGCAGTCAGTCTATAATCATCCGGTCAGATGCGGCGGCCGTTAGCGAAATGCGGACGCTGCCGCATCCAAGCCGGATCAGCCCGCGAGTAATGTGCGCTGCGGCCCGGAGCTGGCACGATTAAATCTTCATTATATAAACCTCACCTTTGTTAACGTTATTACAACCATTTGTGTTGATAAAACAGCAAACGCAGGCTCTTATGTAAACGCAAAGTGTACATTAGCTAGCTTTTGTTATAGTGCAGACACCGGCGGTCAAGTGAGAAGTTCGGGGGGCGTGGTTGATTTGATGTACAAGCGTTTAGTTGGAAGTTCGATTCCGCAGCTCCTCCTCTGGCTCCACCAGGCAGTCCTACTGCGCATGCCCAGGCTCCAATTTCATCAGTCTTTTGCGACAGTTTGTGCCCGTCACTAGGCGTTTTTTCCTTAACAGCGTTTAATAGAAAATGGCGCTGTCGCGTCGTCCATATTTTATACAGTCCTTGGTCAGAGCGTGCACCTCCTCTCTGTAGGCCGTCTCATCATTATCGGTGATTAGGCCCACCACCGTTGTGTCATGAGCAAATTTAATGATGACATTGAAGCTGTGTTTGGATGTACAACAGCCCCAAAGACTTTTACTAGAGCTAACATATAATCATGATGATGATTCATTACAGTAGAGAGATTAGAGTTGGCTCTTTGAATAAACTTCTTCAGATTTTTCTCACTTAAGGATTGTTATAGTAAATAAAGTGTATGTTAAATGATCGGATGACATTATAACAGTTATTATGCTGTTAGTAAAGTATTATAACACATTCATTCATTCATTTTCTTTTCAGCTTAGTCCCTTTATTAATCTGGGGTCGCCACAGCGGAATGAACCGCCAACTTATCCAGCATACGTTTTACGCAGTAGATGCCCTTCCAGCTGCAACCCATCACTGGCAAAGTATTATAACACATATAATAAAAATCTCACAATACCACATTATAAATATTATGCTATTCCCATATTTAATCACAAAGAACAAGATTCTTTATGCCTAAGAGTTCAAGTCCAGCTGTTAAGTGGCTCCCATTGAAACCAAGATAGATTATGTGTTAAAACTGGAGAAATGTTATTATTTCTCATTGTCGTTCTCAGCCTGACCTATGCAAAATGCTTCCTGCATCCTGTGATCCCTGCAACCATTTCAGAGCCAACGTGGAGTGTCTCTGAAAGCTGACAGCTGACCGAATGTTGAAGATGGGACAGAAGAGCCAATGTGAGTTCATTTAATCAGCGAGTGTGTGTAGAGCTGCCTCTCTAGAGAAACCTGTTGAACCGCTTAACGGAAACTGGAAGCCGCTCTTGGCCTGAATGTGAGGATGACCATGACGTCAGGCGCTGCAGCTGTGTGAAAGTCCCAGATTTAGACCAATGACTGAAAAGTCTCACTAAAAACACACTTTCCTCGAAAACTCTCTCGAATAGACATTTGACTTGCATCTAATCTAATATGTTTCTACTGATGTTTACATGCAAGAACTACAAAATTTAGCCAGTGAAAAATGTATACTGTGACATTTATTAAAACATAGAGTTAATGAAACTATGCTGAAACACCAAGATGTTGACAATCTGTTTTTATGAGACAATACTTTGGTTATAGGGCCCAATAGCGTGATGCAAGTGATTTTTTTATGATAAAATCTCTGCTTGTGTGAAGGACATTAATGATTGGCTTACTTCAAATTCTCTGAAACTCAACATGAACAAAACTGAGATCATTTTCATTGGCACCCCTGCACTTACCAGCAATATTCTGACCAGTTTCTCCTGTGAAATTGCTGGCTCTCACATTAAAACATCTACTTCTGTCAAAAACTTGAGCGTAATTTTCGACTCCTCACTCTCCTTTCAATCTCACATTAAATCTGTTATTAAATCTGCATTCTTTCATTTACGTCGCATTTCCCAACTGCGTCCCTTCATCAGTAGCAAGGATGCTGAGACTGTCATCCATGCATTTGTCTCTTCACGCATTGACTACTGTTATGCCCTATTCATTGGTCTGCCTTCCAGCCTCATCTCCAGATTACAATATATCCAAAACTCTGCGGCAAGAATACTCACTCATACCAAACGTTCTGCTCATATAACCCCAATCCTGTACGACCTCCATTGGCTCCCAGTTGCATACCGCATCAAATTCAAAATTCTCCTCCTTGCATTTAGATCCCTAAATAGCCTAGCTCCATCTTATCTGTGCAATATGCTTGTCTTGTTTTAGTATTTCCAGCTTGTTATATTTAACTTCCTGTAGGTTTGTGTATCTATTGCTGTCTCTACATTTATCTGCTTGTATTATCTTTTCCTGACGCATTTTTGTAAAGTGTCTTGAGCTCTGGAAAGGCGCTATATAAATAAAAGTTATTATTATTATAATTATTTTTGTTAGTTTCAACCAGACAAAGATATCATTTTTATGTCCTATGCCATGCAATTTAAATAACAAATCTATTTGCTTTCATTTGTGTGACCATCAGTAGTCTAGAGTCCCCATCAGTATACTGGGGCATTAGGACCCACACAGACTGCAGGTTGAGTGCCCCCTGCTGGACTTACACCACTTCCGGCAGCAACCTAGCTTTCCCAGGTGGTCTCTCATCCAGGTACTGACCAGGCTCAGCCCTGCTGAGCTTCAGTGGGCGACCATGTGAAAGTTGCAGAGAGGTAGCTACTGTAAATTTGCTGCAAAAAGTGAATTTAGGCATGTTCTGAGTGCATTTTAGACCATGTGCTTAAATCATTGAAATAGACCCAATACGATCACACTTGTAACTAACACATGGCCATTAACACCTGGCATTAAAGACACTTTTCCACTGCATGCAAGCAAGCTGCACCATTACCAAAATGTGACGTGTACACACTGCTGATCACCGATTGACAATCATCAATTCCAGTGTTACTATCAGTGTCATTGGATTTGTAACACAATACACAAATCCGTTGGCAGCATTCATTGTCTCTCTTCTGTGGGTTGGTTTGTGCCATGTTATGATGATGTCACTGCAGTAGAGGCATTGCAATAGCCAACATAGGTCGCGAATTATGTAGCCAGAAGTCATATGGCTGCATTTTATCTTTAAAACGAATGCTACAGGGCGGTATGATGTTGTTTCTTTTCATGCTTACAAGCTGACCACTTCTTTATGGACAGCTTTCCCACTGTTACCAGTTTGTCCAGTTAGCTCGCAAAGAGGAGTTGACCACGACGATGGGGTCAGAGTCTGGTGAAGTTCCAGAAAGCCAAAAAATAAAATAAACAAGTAAATAACAGGGTGAGAATGTGGTAAAATCTGAAAATGTGATAAATATCAGGCGAAGACTTTTCTTTTTCTGGATTCCTTTTGAAAACTGTCGATTGGGTTTAGGGAAGTGGGCGGCCGGGTCAATCAGTGCTTTTGAAAACACCATTGAGAAGAAGGAGAGTGGGTCAGTCGACTGGTCAGTCATTTAGTCAGTCAAACAGTCATTCGACAGCGGCCTCTGGTGGTTTAACGCGAGAACAGCAGGCACGAATGGCACTCGCAAGAGAAATTTGAGATCTCAAAAAGTGTACACAGCGGCCTCTGGTGGTTTTGCGAAAACATAAACTGAAATAAAGCAATAATCCCGCCCTTTTTAAATGATACTAAGTTGCAGTGGAAATGCAAACATAGCCAAAAAAAAAAAAAAACAAACCAAAGAGAGTTGAGCTGTGCAAAACCATACCATAGTGCACAATGGAAAAGCAACTTAAAATGTTTTTTTTTTTGTCAATCCAGTCACAAGTGGATAACAAGTGGATAGATGTAAAAAGGGTCTTACATTTTTTAACTTGATCATTTTAGGTCACATCATGTTGTCAAATATTTGAACAGCTAAAAATATTAATAACCTGCTCTCAGCCTACTGACTGTTTGTTAAAGAGCTTATTACACACACAGGGATGCGCAGCAGCACACAATCATCTTTAAATATGAATTTATGAAATACGACGTGTTTTTATGGGACGTTTTGTTGAGGGAAACAAAGCATTACTACTTCACTGTGTTGCAACAAAATTCACTGATTACACTCAAAGCTGTAATAACCATCCCCATCTTTTTAATTTCCTTCCTTTCCCAATGGTTATTTACCCACATAACGCATTTGTTCATTCAGTAGTAGTTGTGCACCACACTGAGGGTTCTCGCAAATATGATTTAGAGCGTGACAAAATAAGAGGGAAAGGTCCTGATGAAATCCGAGTATACATGCGAGTGGTCACAAGAGACACATTTGAACAGATGTTTGTTTGTTTTTTCAGCAAGATCTGGCAACATTAATGACCAAGATGTAGCTTGTTACTTGTGATTTCTTGCATGGTACTTACAGAAGAGACACAACTATAAAACATACGTAAATGTCAGTAATGGGTGAATTTCTGACTAAATAAAGTGAATGACTGAACAAATAAAGACATTAACCCATAATTAATTATTAACCTATTAAAATATAAACAATGAAACATAAATCAAGATGTCCCGTGTTCTAAAATGACTCAGAATTGTCTAATTCAAGTGTAAAATAAAAATACATCAGAGGACCATTGGACAATCTGAAAATCAAAAAAAATATTTGCTGGAAATATTACAAAGGAAGTATAAGAAATACACAGACACTGCAGTTTATAAGGTTAAAATAACACAGTAAATCTGCGAAACACAAAGTTCTCCAATGACATCAGAGAAAACTGGGTTAGAGAGATAGACTGATAGGAACAACATATTTTTTTTAGGTGAACCATTGCATCAGGAGTTTCCAGGAGTCTCCGTCTGATAAATGTGTCCTATCAAAAGGAAACCAGAAACCTTAAGTAGTTGCAGCAAAATTTTAAACATCTGTCAATTCAGTTCCTCTCCATCAAGTGATCAAGCCTTTGGTGATGGACGGTCATGATTAGATCAACATCATGAAACTAAATTCTCAGTGAGTCACAGAAGCATGAGGCCTCGGTTTAATACACGGAGATCTCCTTCATATCACTCCAAACATGTGTGTTGATTTTTTAGTTCTCTCTGCATGTGGTCGCTGTGAGATTGGCCTGGTTTTGCCCATGTAACAGTTCTGCTCTGAGAAAACATGGAGAAAGACTAGCAATACGTCCCTATCAAAACCACATGTGCCTGCCGTTTCCCCATATGGCCGGTGTTATAGAGAGCAGAAGGTATGACCCAGGTACTTTACATACAGGATTTAGATTTTCCCTGCAGAGAATGATCTCCTGGTATATTCACGGGAGTCCAGGGGACATAAATCAGTTATTACGATGTTGGCCTTTGAAAATCATTATAATCTTTTAGCTACAGACACTCAGTTAATTGGTCGTTTCAGATACGTTTACAGATTTTAGTCAACTACACATTTGTTTAAATGGTTAAAGCACTTTAAACAATTAAGATAACTGAATTACTGTGGCATAAACATTAAATAGATGGATGGAATGATACAGCGAGATGAATGGATAAAATAATACGGACAGACATACATACATATAGATAGATACATACTGTACTGACAGATATATAAACACAGACAGACAGACAGACAGACAGACAGACAGACAGACAGACAGACAGATAGATAGATAGATAGATAGATAGATAGATAGATAGATAGATAGATAGATAGATAGATAGATAGATAGATAGATAGATAGATTTTAGCTGGGTTGTGTTTTCTGCAGTAGATGGATTCAGGCCATTTTTCATGGTTTACTTGGTCTCTGGTTTCTCAATATAACAGAGGCTGGCAGGCATTAGATATTGAGTTTCTGTACCCAGGCACATTCATTGTGTGCTAATCGTGTTGTCACTATGACCAGAAATCCAACACTAACCATGATTCAGGACAGCATCTTGGGCTTCATCTCCAGGGGCTTGGCATTACCCGAGGGCCTCTCACTTGGAGTCTACAGCACTTTTGCTTTTTCTTCCCACCAACCCAAAAGTTTATTTTTGGTACTCTGTGAAATGTAAGAGTCAGGTAGGCAAAATGTTATTTAAATGAGTAACCGCAAATCATTTCTTCTGCTGTACACCACACTACTATACTGGGTTTAATGACAGCAAAAGTCTGGCCAATACTTTTTCATTCAAATTTGTCAATGCAATAACAGTGGAGGAAGAATTGGGCGTCTATATATTTAACAAATATATGTTTTTATTTTATAAAATATTTTATACATGTTTATGATAACCTGATTCTCAGGGTTGGGATTAATAATGCAAGCATTTAGAGTCACTCTAGTGGTCTCTGTCTATAAAGAGATCAACCAAACAAGGCACTTGATAACAATGAACAATGGCAAAATGTGCAGCAAAAGTATTACAGTATGTTTCAGATTTTACCTGAATTAGTTACTCAAGAAACAATAACTGAGACCTTATACCTGTGATGTAAATCACCTGTTCAGTCCAGGCAGTCATTTCAGTGACATTCGGAACCCTGGATATTTTTATCCTCTGTGGAGGTTGAATTTTTTTAGAGGCTGTAAAGTTATGGCTCCACTTTCAACATGTATGGAAAATTTATGGCTGAAGAGACAAAAAGAGACAACAAAACCCTAATTAATATTTCCCATATTTGCAGATTCTAAACCACAACATGTGTCACAGTCAGGCCAGTGGGCTGTTCCATAAACCAAGCTTAGAGAAAAAACCTATAAATAAATAAATCAAATTTACCATAGTTCAAACTCAGTTACTATGGCAACTTATGCTAGGAAACTAGCCTAGTCTGGGGCAGGTTAACTCTCAAGCTAAGTCTTAAGCTCATGCTTAATCAAAGTAGTGTTAATATTTGCCTGCCATAACTTAATGCCATTTTAATTCACTTAACCTCTTAATAATTATTAAAACTTTAGCCACTTATATATATATATATATATATATATATATATATATATATATATATATATATATATATATATATATATATACCAAACATATTTAAGAATAGAATGATAATATTCAAACAAGAATACAAATACAAATTACACCATTTCAACTAAATTTTTTATATTTTTATGTAGATTATTTTTTTCCTGTTTATGAAAATTTAATCTTTTCCCCTAAACATATTAATTTGGGTGTACAATTTTTGGACTGTGATCCTCAGTTTATTTTATTAGTTCCAAACTTTGCTTTTGTACTAAAAAATCTAAAGTATATGCACAAATATATTATTTTAAAGCATCCTGTAGAAAATATTAATTTAAAAGAGAGATCTGTGATCACTTTTCTATAAAGATATTTTTCCTCGGGCTGCAGGAAACACAAGTGTCAAAGGGAAAGCAGCAATTTGCAGTGGTTTTGGGAGCAACTTAAAAATCCTGCCGCTTGTGCGTGCACGGCTCTTTATTGCCATTATTTTAAACCAAATATGCTTATTTTAAGCACATTTGTATGTTACATTTAGTCTGCAACGCATTAAAACTTTTTCTTGCAAGCAACAATTGTCAGTAAGCGCGTATTCTCTCTCTCACACACGTTTGCGCGGTCAAGCACAATTTCAATGTATTGTGACAAATATTTAATTTAATGTTCATAGGCCTAAATAATGACCTATATTTTAAATTATATTGCTACATGTGTAGCTTATTGAGACGATTTGCAATTTTCTGTCAGCCTTCTCTCTTGCTCTGATTATTATGTTTAAATTATTATATGTTTGAATTTAAAAAGCAAACGCGGATCACTCACTGTGAACATACCCGTGTCTCATCAGAGCTCTTTCAGTTCTCGTTGTTGCCATAGTAGCACACAACATAATCGATGCATCTATGCTCGACCTTTAAGGTTTCATGACAGTAATGTGCACGAGCAGATATCTAGATTATTTAAACTGAACTCGGATTAGTTAGATCAAATGATTTTCAACTTAAGCTGCGGTCACACTGCACTTTTCTCCCCATAGACTTCCATTTATATGCACAAGAATGCGTCAGACTGGAAACGCAAGGTCGTGCGTCAAGTTTCGCAGTTTGTGAGTTCTGACCAAATCGCATCACTTGACTGCGTGAGACCAATCGAGGATCAAAACATGACCTCTCTGGACAGAAATTTTAAATATGGAGCAATTGCTAATGTCTAGAAGATGATGTCTAATCATCTTGTTTAATCGCACCCATTTGCGCAGCATCGTACGGCAGAATTTTGCACGCACAAACTCTAGTATGACCACAGCTTTACTGTTATGGAACCAATTTAAGCCGCGGTCACACTTGACTTTTCCCGCCATAGACTTCCATTCATACGCACGCGAATGCGTCAGACTGGAAACGTAGGGTCATGCGTCAGATTTCGCAGGTTGCTGCGGTGCAAAGTTCAAACTTGGTGAACTCTGACCTGCAAAATCGCAACACTTGACTCCGTGAGACCAATCCAGGATCAAAACATGACCTCTCTGGACAGAAAT
This sequence comes from Danio kyathit, assembly GCA_903798195.1. Classification (NCBI taxonomy): domain Eukaryota; kingdom Metazoa; phylum Chordata; class Actinopteri; order Cypriniformes; family Danionidae; genus Danio; species Danio kyathit. The sequence goes on along the minus strand of LR812534.1, from coordinate 23,812,965 downwards.
TTAAAACATGGAGCAATCTCTCGCTTTTTTTAATGTCTAATCATCTTGTTTAATCCCGCCCCTTTTCGCAGCGCCGTGCGACAGAATTTCGCAAGCTCAAACTCTAGTGTGACTTCGGCTTTAAGCGTGGACGTTTATTCGGCTCATTGAAGTCAGGCTTTTGACTTTAATCACCTGAATTTTGATTAGTCCCGCACCTGCATGTCATCATGTCCCATTATCCCAGCTCCATAACAGCATGCTCCATTCTGCACTCAATGTCCAGCCTCATTACACCAACGAAGAACTGCATACGCCATACAGTCAGTAGGTGCGGTCGACTTCATGCAGCGCTGCGCAGATCGATCAAAATCTGTCTTAAAGCAGTGCATGCTGGTTAGAAATTTTGTCCGGCTTGACTCTGCACCGATGCCACGTGACTATCACATGTGGCATCAAAGTACCGCGACAGCGCTCCGAGATTGATTCAGCCGGTGCAGCATCTGAAGAGTGACTACAGGAGTTGCGATGATGACACCGATATTACACGATTAGCTGGATTCCCCGCATGACAACAACCATGTGTGTTTCGTGTTTATTATTGGACAACTTCCGTCTCACAAACTTTCAAACAAACAATTAACTTTTTATGCCATCTCTATCTTGTACGCCATGCTTATTAAAAGACTACAAATATTTTATTGCAGTAGGCCAAATCATCTTTTTTGTTAAATAATTTGTATAAAAAGGCTAGATTGTTTGCATAGGTTTATTTTTGACACTTTCATACAGACCCTTTACTGTATACAGTTCCATATACAATTTAAATTTATATTTTTAGTGAATAACCAAATATCAACTTTAAGTCTTACAAACTTGTAATTTAATAGTCATCATTGATCATGCAACGTTTTCTTAACAAATTGAGATAAATAAATAAATATTCTATAAAATAGTTCTAAAATAATTTTACATTTATAAAATAGTTTTATTATGTCAAGCCGTTTAAAAAAATGAAAGAAATTTAAAAGCAACACTGATATATCTAGATTTTCTGTGAAATTTCTAATGAAAGTGTAACTCACTTATTTTGGGAATGTCCTTTTGTTCAATCCTTTTGAATTAATGTGTTTGGATTAATAAATAAATAAAGAAAGAAATCATTGATCTCTGCATGTGATTTGTCATCATGCAGCAACATACGAGCCCCGGGGTGTCCAACCTGACAGCCTTGTTTGCAGCTCCACTCCCACCTGCATTCGGCTAATCTCGTTGATCACCAGCTGCAGCCGTGGTTTAAGTCGAACGCACCTAATGTCTAGCTATATTCGAAGTTACTCCCCTCTCCTGTTCTTTTTGATCTCCAATTTCTGCGTCTCTCTTCCTAGTGTGGTCTATCTTGGTTCTCTAACTGGTTGTCGTTTGCTCCCCATGTCTGGTTCTCTGTGTTTCTGGTTCCCTGTCATCATCCATCTGGTCAAGCCATCTTCATCCTGAATACCTGTTTCATGTGTCACTGTTTATACTGCCATTCTTTAAAATAAACTGTTCATATACTTACCACCCTTGCTCCAGTGCCTTCTGTGACATGTCTCTCACACACACACATACATACACACACATATAGTTATGTTGTTCCAACTTTCCCCTTAAAAAAGCATACTGTAGACCAGGGGTGCTCAACCCTGCTCCTAGAGATCTACCTTCCTGCTCAGTTCAGCTCCAACGCTGATCAAACACACCTGAACTAATTAATCAGGACCTGAACAGCACTTGATAATAACAGGCAGGTGTGTTTGATGGGTTGCAACTGAAATCTCCAAGAGCAGGGTTGGTCACCCCTGCTGTAGACTTTATTGGTTGTTATCTTTCACTCAATCACCATAAATTGTGATTGATGTAAAAAGGTTTTTCTAGTCTTCACAAGCCACTCAAAGCAAAACAAACAAGTAATATAGAGTAGGCTTCAAATCTGAAACCCAAAAATAACAGATAAGCTATGAATATAACAGACTATGATATCAAAAACGGGCAACGCAGTGGCAAGAACAATCGCAAGAACATCGCTGGGTCGCAGGTTCGAACCTCGGCTGGGCTGGGTCAGTTGGAGTTTCTGTGTGGAGTTTGCATGTTCTCCCTGCGTTCGCGTGGGTTTCCTCCGGGTGCTCCGGTTTCCCCCAAAGACATGCAGTACAGGTGAATTGGGTAAGCTAAATTGTCCATAGTGTATGAGTGTGAATGTGTGTGTGGAAGTTCCCAGAGATGGGTTGCGGCTGGAAGGGCATCCGCTGCGTAAAATCGTGCTGGATAAGTTGGCGGTTCATTCCGCTGTGGCGACCCCGCAAGGGACAAAGCCGACAAGAAAATGAATGAATGGATGAATTAATGATATCAAAAACAACCTATGGGGCCGTTTATGCCACAACATCAAGAAAAACAGAAACCTTTTATACATTTTGGCTGTTCATTTAAAACAGTTAACACTTAATATTATTATTATATTATTATATTATATTATTATACTTAGTACAATTAGCACTTCTTGTGTGTATCGCCTCTTTTTGTTGAATTGCTGAATGCCGCCTCAATTGTAAGTCGCTTTGGACAAAATTATCTGCTAAATGGCTAAATGTGAATACAAATGATAAACAACAACATCGTTTTTAGGACTGAAAAGGTATACATTTCATAACAGGATTCAAAGCGGAGGATTGTGAAAAAAAATGCCATTCTGGTGACGGGAAAATGATTCGTAATTAGCTGATCAAAAAATTCACAGAACGAAGGTCTTGAAAAGGAAGATGTCACAGAAGTGTATGGCAGAGGTGGGAGTAAGTCACACATGTGCAAGTCACAAGCAAGTCTCAAGTCATAACCTTCAAGTCTCAAGCTAGTCAAGTCAATTTTTGTCGGACTCAAGGCAAGTCAAGTCAAGTCAGGTCGTAGCTTTGTCTAACAAGTCACTTTCAAGTCAATCAAATTATATATATATATATATATATATATATATATATATATATATATATATATATATATATATATATATATATATATATATGTATTATGACACTGTTATACACTGTTTATTTTCAATGGGTTAAAGTGGAAAAAAAAAACTGTTAAAAAAAGACATCCACTTTCTCTTACCTTTATGCTATTCAGGAGCCATGTGCACCTCTGACAGATCATATCTGCTTCTCTCTCTTTCAAGTTCAAAGTAAACTTGAATGCCAAAGCATGTTAGATATGTATATAAAATAGCCTATGTATTATAGCCTAATGACATCATCAAATTAATAAAATATACAGCAAATAGGAAATAAATGACAGAAAAGGGAATAAAAACAATATCTCTAAAAATGATCATATTTACATGATTAAAACATGTATATTATTTAAATAAGGCAAATGTGTTGATTAACTATTACTAATGGTGTAGGTATATTTTGCAGCCAGTTTAGACCCGTCATTTCGTCCTCTCCGAATATGTAGTAAAGTTTCTGAGTCGTTAGATTCAAGAATTAATTATTAACTGTTTCTCTTGCGACTTTGCTGCAAAGCCAAGCGAAAGTAGCCTTAAGTAAAAAAGATAATGCAAAAACGCATATGATTAACGAACAACAGCTTTAGAAAGCAAAAGCGAAATCCTGGACATTTCAGAACATTTAGAAAGCTGGGCGGATTAATTTGCTGAGAGTCAAAAAGGCATGTCTCTGTCTGTGGGTCTGCAGCGGGGGTGCTGACAGGTCAGTTCACGCGCGCACAGAACGAAACGAGTAAACGAGAGAGGATTTTCCACTACATCGATCGCAGATGTTTGGTTATATTAGGCGGATACAAAGCAGTGTAGAAGAATGATAATAATAGTAAAAAATAAATATACTAAATATACTTTGGCGGCCGTTAATATGGGCGGACCGCCCAAGTAAATTCCAAATGAATCATTCTAATGACTCTAATGACTCGTTTTAAGTGGTTCTTCTTAATGAACCGATTGATCCAGTTCAGCAAATCCAACTGATTCTTTTTAAGTGGTTTGCATTTCCAATAAACACTAATCCACAAATTACTTAAAGTACATTTTAACTTGCCTGGCACTCCCTCTGACATGAAAAAAACAACAACAGGTGCGTTCGACATGAAGCACAGCTGCAGCCGGTGATCAACGAGATTAGCCGTGCGCAGGCGGGGGCGGAGTTGAAAACGGAGCCGTTGTCAAGCTGGACACTTCGGAGCTCGAAGTTGCTGAAGCAGCTGAACGCTATTGGTTTACAGAGAAATGTCACTAGCGCGTGTACAATCCAGGAGAATGAAAACAAACGAAGCATCATTTTTAAATACACAGCCAAATATATACATATAATAACGAGCCATGGTCGACCCGAGCGCAAACAAACCTTGTCGTCATCTTGATGAACAGCCAAAAAAGCCAAGAAGAACAAAATCTGCCGTGTCCTGTTTTTGTTTTACGAAGTCGTCTAAAAGCACGAGCAGTTTCACTTTCTCCAGAGAGCTGGCGATCGCTCGCGTACACATCTATATTTAAAATACCAAACTTCTTGAGCTGATGATAATAATGTGCACGTGATTATTGAAGTGCTTCTAACATCCGATCCTTTCAGAAACGGACAAACGCAAGAGTGAAGTGCGAAAATACAAAGGAGAAGCCAGAAAAGACAAAAGGAGCAAATGATTCTTTCACCAACCTAAAACATGAACACACTGCCATGTTTGACTGATATCATCACTTTTTGGACTATTATGAACTCGGAATGACTGAATTACTTTCTAACAAGATGTTACATGTGCTGTTGAAGATTAAAGATACAGATGAGAGGTTTGCTCTGACTGTAGGCTATATGTTGTGTGTCGTTTTTGAAGCCAAATAAGGACTAAATGTATTCGGTGTGTAGTTTATCTGTAATTGGTAACATATCAGAGAGTGTAAGAGTCTGTATGTGTTCATATATGTTGCATTTATTTATTTTATATAATTGCAGACGTTACAGTAGGCTATTTCGCATTTTGATCATTGATCTGCAGTTATAATCAAATCATGTTCATAGAAAGGTTAGTAATGAACATTTATACACAAGCATTTATGTGTATAAAGCATCTTGTGAGAAGTGCTTCTCATATGATATGTGAACGACCTGTGAAGCTTTACTTTGACATTTCCTCATGATGTTGACTGAAACTTTCTGTTGTACACCACACCCACCATAGGTACCCTTTTGGCAGTGGAAACGCAAGCCTGATAGAGGTGACCCATACCGACCCATACCGTACCACACAGTGGAAACGGGCCAATATAGTCCACTGAGAATCACATCTACAATGTACTCAAACAATACAAATTACAAAAACTCCTAAATTAACCGTTTATAATTGAAGCATTATGAACAATAACCATATCACATACTGACGAAGCTTCCAAAGCCCAAGGATGAATGCAGATGTCTATTGATTCACTGCTTTCCAACTCCGCAATAGAACAGCCGCATGGCAGACACTAACTTCCTTGTTAGTCACATGATAATGGCTGTGTAATACTCAGAGCAGCCAGTAGGCCTAAACATTTATTCTTTAATTATTGCTAACTTGGACAATTACAGTAACAGAACACATGTAAAAACAGATCATTTTAAAAAAATGCTGTTGTGTAGATGTGAAACTTCAAGACGCAAGGTTAAAAACTTTTCAATTTTTGGCTACATCATTGTTGTATAAACTTAGCCTTTAGACAGAATCTGTCCGAATGATCTATGCTTATACATTCACTTAATATTGGCCTAAAAGGTCAAAGGTCCATAGGCCACAGACTCTCTTTTTTTTCCCCTCCTACTTAACTCACACAGACAAGTAATCATCCTCGTTCACCCTTTATTCATTTATCTGCCGGCTTTTTACCTTTGCGTAATTACCAAATAATGTCTCATGGCCAGTTTAACGTTTGGATAATCCTAACAATAACATCCTCCAGCCATGTGCCTCGTCAAGGCTATCTGTTTTAACTTCATGAGGAGTTTTCAGGGTCAACCACTCAGACAAATCTCTCATATTACAGTGAGCGTTCAGATGCTCCATTCGCCGTCTGGAAGCCTTCATTTTCCATCACGGATAGATCACTTAGTATGGGTCAACAACTATACTTTCCAGTTCACTGCGGCTCTTTGAAGTTTGAGGGTACGCTTGCACAACCGCATTTCGAACTTAAAATGCAGATCTGTTTTGAAGGTTATATGACAACAGTGCTTTGGGGGACTGAAAACATAACGTTTTGAAAGTTGGTTTCAAAGAGCAAGTTTTTGAAAATGATATTGTTATAGTTTTTCTGTGTAAAGTAAAAAAATAATAATAATTGTGATAACAGTGATGTCACGGGCATACAACCAAAATAACAACAATGATTACATACGCGCAGTGCAAAGGTCATAATACATGATTATTTTCAGTGAATGACAGATATTTTTAAAGGTATAGTTGACAATGACCTCACCATTTACTAACACCTAAACGCACCACTTAGGAGCCGATCACACCGAACGCACTTTTACATTACAAAAAAGCAAGGCACACCGCAATGCCTTTTGTTGACAAGAAAAAAAGAAGTGCGCTGCATTTTTATGTCGCTAGACAGCGACTGAATCAGCTGCGTAATGTGCATGAGTGTTGCTGTTGATGTTGGTATAATTTTAATATTTAATAATATTGTGATATTCAAGATTTGTGAAGTCATACAGCTCTGGATAGCTCAAAACAGCAACCACAAGTCTCTCCTCTATCTTCAAAAGTCTCCGTAGTCGTCTTGGCAACACAAACACTGCAGTCACCTCAACGGAAACCCCACCTCTGCTTTCATTTGATTGGAGAATGAAAAAGACGCGACAGACGTAACTTGCTTTTTCCCGCTCAGAGTTGACTTTTTCCAACGAACAGCATGCAACAGCAAAAATGTGAGCCGCAACAGGATGTTAAGGGCCGTTCACACCGAACGCGTTTTTTGCATTGAGAGGCGCCTTTTTTGTATGATTTGCTAACAGCCGCACTCGTTTTGCGCGCTGATTATGTGCCCTGCTGCGCCTCGCGTTTTTGCTGTTGTGCGCTGTGCACTCGCAGTTGAAAAAAGTCAACTCTAAGCGGAAAAAGTGTGTTACATCAGTTGTGTCTTTTTCATTCTCTAATCAATATTTGGAACGTAAAAGCGAGTTCAGTGTGATCGGCCCCTTAAAATGCAAGGCGCGCAGTGCGCAAAAGCAGGGCGCAAAACACTCGTGCCCGCTTGGGGCCGATCACACCGAGCGTGCTTTTACATGCCAAAAACACGAGGCGCACCCCACTGCCTTTTTTGTTGACAAGAAAAAAAGAAGCGCAGTGCGCTTTTTATGTCACTAGGCATTGATTGAATCAGCTGCCTATTGTGCGCGAGTGTTGCTGTTGATATTAATATAATTTTTTAATTTAATAATATTCATTTAAATAATTCATTCAATAATAAGTCATACAGCACCGGATAACTCAAAACAGCAACCACAAGCAAAGAGCATAGAATCACCAATAGGCTACACTCTAGTGCAATTTGGGAAACGGCCACTAGATGGCGTGGCAGCCATTTTGGAATGAAAACGTCTGTAAAATAAAGTATTAAAAGTGCTGATGATTGTGATAGTAAGTGTTGTATTGTCTTTCAGGTTGTATCTCAGCTTTAATGCGCTTTTTAAATAAATAAATAAATAAAAAACAAAGCAGATGCTTGCCATCGTGACAGCAATAAGATCTAATGGACAGCCGACCGCTTTCACTCCAAAATGGCAGAATCCGGAGCTGTTGCTGGGTGCTGCTGTTGCAATGAAACGTTCTATTGAGCGTCGCCTCTTGGTCATTCTAAGCTCTTTGCCACAAGTCTCTGCTCCATCTTCAATAGTCTCCGTTGTTGTCTTGACAACACAAACACTGCAGGCACCTCAACGGAAACCCCACCTCTGCTTTCATTTGATTAGAGAATGAAAAAGACACGAGTGACGTAACGTGTTTTTTTCTGCTCTGAGTTGACTTTTTCAACTGCGAGCGCACGCTGCGCTGTGGGCCAAAAATGCGAGGTACAGCAGGTGGTTAAAACGCAAGGCGCGCAGGGCGCATAAGCAGCGCACACAACGCTCGCGGCCGTTAGTAAACCATTCAAAAAAAGGCACCTCTCAACGCAAAAAGCTTGTTCGGTGAGATCGGCCCCATACACCTAAATTGTTCAAAATGTTATTCAATTTCTTTCTTCTGTTGACAACAAAACAATATATTTGGAATGATGTAAAATAACTGCCAATGACATACTTAGTAGATACAAAAAAAAACTATGCAAGTCAATGGTTGTTGTTTTTTTTCCAAAATTCTTCCTTTGCACTCAGCATCTCTTAAAATGAGCCGGCTGCGATTTCAAGTTAGCAAGTCTATAAATGAGTAGGCCCACACACAATCTGTGCCCTGCAGAAATCCACAGATTTTTAAGTCCATCATCAAGTCAATTCATGTAAATGCGTGTAAATAAGTATTTAACACGTCTTGTTTTTTCCTAGGTATAAGACTTCTAAAGGAGCTGTTGACATGTAATTGAACCTGACTTTGGTAAAAACCCAAACAATACAAACATAAAAATAAAACAAAACTTGTGTATAATAACAATGAAATGACACAAGGAGAAAGTACTAAACTACTGAAACGTATTTAATACTTTCTGGTGATGGCAGCTTAAAGACACCTCTCATGTGAAGAAACACACCTCGCAAAAAAATTTAAATAGGCAAATTTCCATCAAGTTCTTAGAGTGGCTGACTGTAGTATTGGTTGTATTAGTAACATAGTAGCCAACAGTAAACAAGGTAAGAATAATTGTGAGAGCTGATTAGTCATATGGCTGTAATATTCGTTACTTCAGAGTTTATTTGTCAAAATGCTTTCCATCATCCATTATTCACATTAACTTTTTTTTTTTTCTCTCAAACAAGCCCAAAACCACCTCAAGCAAGCATAAAAATGCTTCTTCAACAAACAAATCAAGGGTTTTGTAATAACAATGACACAAGGAGAAAGTACTGAACTACTGAAACATATTTAATACTTTATATAAAAGGCTTTTTTGGTGATGGCAGCTTAAAGGCAACTCTCATATGGAGAATGAAATCATGCATTGCTCAGGTGTGATTCTTTCACAGACTTCAACATCTGGATGGTTCTGTATTTTGTATTAGATTCAAGTCAGGTGATTGGTTGGGCCATTCTACAGCTTGATTTTCTTTCTCTGAAAGCATTTGAGAGTTTCCTTGGCTGTGTTTTGGATCATTGTCTTGCTGAAGTGTCCACTCTGGTTTCATCGTCATCATCCTGGTTATGTTGGACTGAAGCATCTAATATTAATTTACAATGACAAAGGGCAGAGGGATGCTGAATAACTACTGAGAGATTTCAGCTGCTGTCTGGGCTTTCACTGCCTTTCTGCAGCTCCCTTTCTTCATGTGTTCAATACTTTTTCCCTGCGTTATTTCATTTTATTACAAATAACTTAATTTGTAAACTAATTAGATTTGTTTTCTTTGTGTGATAGGATGGGTGTAGTGATTGACAGTTTCACCCACCTATCAGCAGGGGGCACCTGGCTATATAAACTGGGGAAGTTTGCCCTTACGGCACGTCACGTTTGACTTCAGGTCCCGTGCGTCACTTCCTTGTTTTGGGTTTCTGGTTGGCAGTGTTGCAGGGTGGTTTTATAGACTACATGAGCGAAACTGCATGAGGAGTGTGCCATAAGCTGCGCATAGTGTTCTCTGCCCCATGTTTACTGGTCTTATGTTGACGGAGAGACTGCCGTTTCCGACGGGATACTTGGGATCCTTCTTCTCTATGGTGATTTTAATGTTGCGTGGTTGCCGCCTTTCCGCCGAGTTACATTGACGTGTCCTGAACGAGTATCTGTACTGAACGAGTATCTGTTGTAGTTCCCACGCCATTCCAGCAGCGATCGGGAGATCGGCTCTCGCAGCAAACTAACAGCTGTGGATATCGCCTCTAGTAGAGGAGGTGTTTGGGTTGGATTAGGTTTAGGTTTGGTTAAATTTACTTTTACTTTCGTTTTGAGTTTCTTGTGTTTTTGATGTTTATTTCGTGGTGTTGCTAGTGCTGCTGCAAGTTATAGCAACACCACACATTTTGTGTTAATATTTTACCTTGGTTGCATTTTAATTGTTAAAGTGTTCATGTGTTTTAAGCCGTGTCAAAGCCGAGTCGGACGTGTAATTTTCTTGTGAGCAACAGTAACCTATTTCTAGTTAAGAGTAAGATTTTGTCTATATATTTACACTTTGTGTCTTTTCAGGAGTCTGGACCTCACGGGTGGAGGGGCCCTTCAGTATAAACTGGTGTGGGACACTTCTTTGAGTGATGTGATGCTGAGTGGGTGAAGTTCACTGTGGTGTGTCTATAGAGTGCTGTGGATTTATTCTTTGGTGTTCACTCCTCCTGGTGAGAGCCCAGCTCCTGGGTTAAGTGTGGTGATTTTATATTATTAATTAGTATTATTATATTGATTACTGTTGCTCATAGTGAGGAATTGTGCTGTGTTTTTAACTACTGTTTGAACAGAATAAATTTTGTACTTTTATAAATTGTTTCCCACGTTTCTGCCTGCACTTATTTTTAAGGGAACGAACCTGTGTCCTTGTTAGGACGTTCCCCATTAGTTTGGGGTGGCGTAGTCGCTACAATTCTTTAATGAATCACACTTTGATTTTATGTGTGTGCTGCTCCCGTAGAGCAGCAGTGTCCTGAATGCCCCTCGACCGCCACAACCTGGCGTAGTCGGCAGGGTCCCTTTTGTGCTGTGCAGTAACGTGGGTGGTTCATTTATTTTATTTATTCTGTTTTCTTTGGTTGTGTATTGCTTTTGGGCTGTGTTGTCGTTGTTTTTGTTTTTCAGAAACTTGTCAGCAGCCCAGTTCTGTTTTCCACCCCCCCTCCTAGAGGCTGATTAGTCTTTTCAGCTTATCTGCAGTATTGGTAAGACTTAGTTCTTTTCTGTTATTTCGGGTTATCGTAATTTTAATGGACAACGAGGTTCGTGAATTGCAAGAATTGGTGGCCCAGTTAAGGGCTGAAAATGATCGTTTGCTCCGAGAACAAGCAACTGTAGTACAGTCCGGTCCATCGAGTGCCTCAATGCCTGCAGCAGTGGACCCTGCTCCTGCCGGAGCCAGTGCTGCAGTTACAGAGAGGTTGGTTTTTGTCCCTAGGGACCGTAAGTGCCCCAAATTTAATGGTCGAGTTGGTATTGGCATAGATGCGTGGGTGGAGGAGGCTCAAGCTTGTATGCGGTCTCGCTATTTGACTCCTCTTGACCAGGCACTTTTCCTCTTTGACCATTTGGAAGGTGAGGCACGAGATGAGATACGTTATCGGCCACAGGCAGAGAAGGAGGATCCCGCTAAAATTATTAAGGCACTACGTGATTTATATGGCTGTATGAAGTCACATATAGCTTTACAAGAATCTTTCTTTTCCAGGAGACAGCAGGAAGGGGAGACTCTATTAGAGTTCTCTTTGGCTCTGATGAATCTCCTGGAAAAGGTAAAGAGCCAGTCACCTTATGGTATGCCAAATTCTGAAGTATTAGTGCGGGATCAGTTTGTTGAGTACGTTAGCGACGGTGCATTGTCAAGAGAACTCAAACAGTTTGTGCGTCGACAGCCTATTGTTAGACGTTCGTAGCGAAGCTCTTCGTTGGGAACGTGAGGGTGGGACTAGTGAGATGCGTGGTCTTAGTCAGTCTGTTCCGTCAGCATATAGCATTCAATACGGTGTGCAGGGTCACCGGTGGGCAGAGAATAGTCGTTCATCTGCTACATCTGAGCTAGGTGAATTACGAGAATTGTTAAAGAAACAACAGCAGCAGTTAGATCAGCTCACCCAGGGTATGTTAAAACTTCAGTCTGTTCAGTCTCATGTTCCATCTTTCCGGTTAGACCAGTTAATTTGCCGGAAATGTAGACAGCCTGGGCATGTTGCGAGATTTTGTGGTAGAGGAGGTAGATCACCTCGTCCTCTACCAGTTTGCCCAGATACAGCTAGGCATGAGGCGTCATTGCAGCAGCTGTCTGGAGGAATGGATATTAGGTCTCGTTTAATGGCTGCTTGCCCTCATCTGGTAGTGCAGATGGGTGGGGTTAAGGTGCCGTGTTTGATTGATACAGGGTCAATGGTATCTACTATCACAGAAAGTTGTTTCTTTCGTAGTTTCCATCCTCAGAAGCAGGAATCGCTTAAGGTGTGTCATTGGTTACAGCTTCAGGCTGCCAATGGTCTTTCCATCCCATATATTGGGTATTTTGAAGTTGATGTGGAGCTGTGTGGAACACTTATTCAGGGCTGCGGTGTACTAGTGGTCAGTGACCCTCCTGGGGGGATGAGCGCTCACGTCCCTGGGGTTTTAGGGATGAATATCCTTGGTCGCTGTTACCAGGAGCTCTTTGGTCAGCATGGTACAAATTTTTTTCAGTCACCTGCAGTGTTGCAAGCATCTAGTTTTGTGTTGCAGGCTCTACAACACTGTCACCGGCTGGGCTGCCAACCGGAGTCCAAGAAAAATGGAAGCGTAAGGGTGCGTGGGCGCCAGCCCTGCCGTATTTCCGGGGGCACCATGAAACTGGTTACAGCTACGTGTTCTGCCCAGTTTTCACAGGGTGTGGCTTTGTTTGAGCCTCCTGACAAAGGCCTTCCAGTTGGGTTACTGGCCTCTGTTGCACTTGTCCGGGTGGACCATGGGACCGTCCACGTACCTGTGGTCAATGTAGGCGTGACTGAGGTGGTGCTTCATGCCCGCACAAATATAGGTACGTTAACTTTTGTGGATGTTGTAAGCTTACCCCCCGGGGTCACAGAGGTTCCAGTGGTGTCAGCGGATGTGACTATGCAGGTTGCACAGGTCAACCCCTCACTAAATGAACAGATCCACAATTTAGATTTGTCAGGACTGCCAATAGGAGAACGTGGCAAAGTACAAGCGCTATTGGGGAAATATTTGCCTGTGTTCTCTACACATGATGGCGACTTGGGATGCACCCACCTGATTTCGCATGACATTCCATTGCTGGATGATGTCCCTGTGAGACAGCGTTATCGACGTATCCCCCCTTCGGAATATGAGGTAGTAAAATCCCACATCAACCAGTTGCTTGAGTCCCAGATAATAAAGGAAAGCTGTAGCCCGTATGCATCCCCTATTGTCCTGGTTAAAAAGAAGGACGGTAGTTTGCGCATGTGTGTGGACTACCGTCAGTTAAACTCAAAGACTCGAAAAGATGCTTTTCCTCTCCCTCGGATTGAGGAAACCCTGGACTCTCTAGCAGGGGCCCGCTGGTTTTCCACTTTGGATCTAGCCAGCGGTTATAATCAAGTTCCAGTGACAGAAGGAGACCGTCCAAAGACTGCCTTCTGTACCCCGTTTGGTCTCTTTGAGTGGACTAGGATGCCATTCGGACTTTGCAATGCCCCAAGCACCTTCCAACGGTTAATGGAAAGGTTGTTTGGGGACCAACAGTGTCAGTCTCTTCTTTTGTATCTGGATGACATTGTGGTGTTTTCCTCCTCGGTGGATCAACATCTCGACCGATTGGAGGTGGTATTAGGTCGACTACAGCGGGAAGGCCTGAAGGCTAAATTATCAAAGTGTGCCTTCTTTAGACAGGAAGTTCAGTATCTGGGACATGTTATTTCCTCAGAAGGAGTTGCAACCGATCCAGGAAAGATTGAAGCTGTTGCGAGTTGGCCTCGTCCAACCACTGTGTCTGAGTTGCGTTCTTTTCTAGGATTTGCGAGCTATTACCGTCGATTTGTGGAGGGCTTCGCTAAATTAGCTGCCCCCCTCCATAGATTGGTGGCTGTGGTCACAGCACAGAAGGGCCCAAAGCGAGGAGCTGTAGCCATGCAGGAAGCTTGGTCCGAAGAGTGTCAGGTTAGTTTTGAGGGGCTAAAGACTAAACTCACCACAGCCCCAGTGTTGGCATATGCAGACTTTTCGCTGCCCTTTATATTGGAGGTGGATGCTAGCCATGGGGGGCTGGGAGCAGTCCTTTCCCAGGAGCAGCAGGGTCGGGTACGACCAGTGGCATATGCTAGTCGTGGTCTTAGGCCTACGGAACGTAATCCTGTTAACTACAGCTCTATGAGATTGGAATTATTGGCCCTAAAGTGGGCTATGACTGAAAAATTCCGTGACTATCTGTTAGGCCACAGGTGTGTTGTCTTTACTGACAATAATCCCCTCAGCTACCTGACCACTGCCAAACTGGGCGCCATGGAACAGCGTTGGGCTGCCCAGTTGGCAGCCTTCGACTTCGAAATAAGGTATCGGTCGGGTCGAAGTAATCGGAATGCTGATGCACTGTCTCGGCAGAATCCTTCAGAGGAGAGTGAGATGCGAGCCTTTTGTACTGGTGTAACAGTCCCAGAATCAGTGCAGCAAGTTATACAAGGGGCATCCATCATGCAACTTAATCAGATCATGTCATTGCCTACTGTTCCGACTGAAAGTATGGGAGTGCAACAGGAAGCTGATCCAATCATCCAAGAACTTTTAAAGTTCTGGAGGCGCCAGGTACTTCCTAGCGGCAGCGAACGCAAGGAGCTTTCTAGGCTTGCCAAGATTCTATTTCAGCAGTGGGATCGTTTAGTGGAGAAGGATGGAGTGCTGTATCGACGGGTGTTTCGGCCAGATGGTGGGGAGGAAGTCTTACAGGTGTTGTTGCCTGCTGCCCTAAGAATGGAGGTATTTACCCAGCTGCATCAACATCATGGGCACCAGGGGGTAGAGCGAACATTGGCATTGGTGCGACAACGTTGCTATTGGCCAGGGATGTCAGGGGACATATCCCGATGGTGCCAGATGTGTGAGCGGTGCCAGTGTGCTAAGGGTGTGTCATCAGCTCCAAGTAGTTTTATGGGTCACCTGTTGGCTTCTCAACCTAATGAGATCTTGGCCTTGGACTTTACCATCCTGGAGCTCTCAAGTACAGGTTTGGAAAATGTACTTGTGATGACAGATATTTTCACTAAATACACTATGGCAATACCCACAAGAGACCAGCGGGCAGAAACGGTGGCACAGGTTTTGGTCACAGAATGGTTTTGCAAATTGGGGGTCCCTGGCCGTATCCACTCGGATCAAGGGCGAAACTTCGAGTCTTTGTTGGTTCAGCAATTGTGCTGCCTTTATGGATTAGAGAAGTCTCGGACTACCCCATATCATCCAGCAGGGAATGGCCAGTGTGAGCGATTTAATCGCACCCTGCACAACCTTCTGCGGACCCTTCCAACTTCTCAGAAGAGGGACTGGCCTGCCTGCCTCCCGCAGGTGGTATTTGCTTACAATACTACCCCTCACCAGACAACCGGGGAGGCACCTCATTTCCTGATGTTTGGCCAGGAACCCAGGCTCCCTGTGGATATCCTGCTTGGGAGAGTCCAAAAGCCAATTGCTGGTAGTGTCCATAGGTGGGTTCTAGAGCACCAAGAGCGGTTGCAGGTCGCGTTTGAAAGTGCTCGAGCTCGCATGAGGGCTGCAGCAGATCACCGCAAGACTCGACACGATCGAGGAGTACGAGAGTCGCCACTGGTGGAGGGTGATTTGGTTTACCTCCGAGATTATTCTGTTAGGGGGAGAAATAAAATTCAGGACCTGTGGAGCCCAGTGGTGTACCAAGTCATACGAGTGCCAAGGGAAGGTGGAGCAGTTTATTCAATTGCCCCCACCTCTGACTTGAGTAAGGTGAGACAGGTGCACCGATCTCTGCTGAAGAGGCAGTTGGTTCAGAATTCTCCTCCCACCTTGCAGGATAACTCAGTGGGCGAACTTAGCCAATCTAGTGATGGGGAAGTATCCGAAGATGAGGACTGTTATGTCTGGTTGTCTAGAACCGCTCAGGGGAATGAGAGCCATAGGCAATTAGTTCCTCCTGCTTCTGATGAAAACCCCATCACAGATGAAATCGCGAACATCGAAGATGTGCCAGAGAATGTTCAGCTTTTAGGGGGTCCTTCTGTCACATCTATGGGTGGCTCAATAAGGAGGACTAGTAGGAGTACTGCTGGACAACACTCAAATGTGCACCATCTACCTCGCCCTGTAGGGATGGGTACAGTCTCCAGAGTAGTAAGTTCCACGGTAGTTCCCTGGTTTCGGCCATGGGACTAGGAAACCTTGAACTTAGAAGTTCACCGTCGGGGCGACGGTGCAGAAGCTGGGGGTGGAATGTGATAGGATGGGTGTAGTGATTGACAGTTTCACCCACCTATCAGCAGGGGGCACCTGGCTATATAAACTGGGGAAGTTTGCCCTTACGGCACGTCACGTTTGACTTCAGGTCCCGTGCGTCACTTCCTTGTTTTGGGTTTCTGGTTGGCAGTGTTGCAGGGTGGTTTTATAGACTACATGAGCGAAACTGCATGAGGAGTGTGCCATAAGCTGCGCATAGTGTTCTCTGCCCCATGTTTACTGGTCTTATGTTGACGGAGAGACTGCCGTTTCCGACGGGATACTTGGGATCCTTCTTCTCTATGGTGATTTTAATGTTGCGTGGTTGCCGCCTTTCCGCCGAGTTACATTGACGTGTCCTGAACGAGTATCTGTACTGAACGAGTATCTGTTGTAGTTCCCACGCCATTCCAGCAGCGATCGGGAGATCGGCTCTCGCAGCAAACTAACAGCTGTGGATATCGCCTCTAGTAGAGGAGGTGTTTGGGTTGGATTAGGTTTAGGTTTGGTTAAATTTACTTTTACTTTCGTTTTGAGTTTCTTGTGTTTTTGATGTTTATTTCGTGGTGTTGCTAGTGCTGCTGCAAGTTATAGCAACACCACACATTTTGTGTTAATATTTTACCTTGGTTGCATTTTAATTGTAAAAGTGTTCATGTGTTTTAAGCGTTGTCAAAGCCGAGTCGGACGTGTAATTTTCTTGTGAGCAACAGTAACCTATTTCTAGTTAAGAGTAAGATTTTGTCTATATATTTACACTTTGTGTCTTTTCAGGAGTCTGGACCTCACGGGTGGAGGGGCCCTTCAGTATAAACTGGTGTGGGACACTTCTTTGAGTGATGTGATGCTGAGTGGGTGAAGTTCACTGTGGTGTGTCTATAGAGTGCTGTGGATTTATTCTTTGGTGTTCACTCCTCCTGGTGAGAGCCCAGCTCCTGGGTTAAGTGTGGTGATTTTATATTATTAATTAGTATTATTATATTGATTACTGTTGCTCATAGTGAGGAATTGTGCTGTGTTTTTAACTACTGTTTGAACAGAATAAATTTTGTACTTTTATAAATTGTTTCCCACGTTTCTGCCTGCACTTATTTTTAAGGGAACGAACCTGTGTCCTTGTTGGGACGTTCCCCATTAGTTTGGGGTGGCGTAGTCGCTACAATTCTTTAATGAATCACACTTTGATTTTATGTGTGTGCTGCTCCCGTAGAGCAGCAGTGTCCTGAATGCCCCTCGACCGCCACATTTGCGTATATGAATTTCTTTGGTTGTTACCAACATTCAGGGATCATTTTCAAGTCAACGTCACCTTCAGAAATACGTTTTCTGAGAAAAATGGTGACGTGTTCAATACTTATTTTCCCTGCTGTATATGTATTCATTGATTTGGTTGTCAAATGATGCCCTCGATTTCACAAAATCAAGTTTTTGTGGATATTTGTCTTAAATTTGCATCTTAAAAATCCACAAAAACCTATTGAAAATATGTGTACTGTGGTTATTAGTTCCAAGCGGTGTTGTATAAACACACTCAAACAAACAGATGAATTTAAACCAGAAAAACTAGATGCATGAGCATTGCACAAATATCCATTCCAGAATCAAAGAGATTTTCATGGGAGAATAATTGTTTCTAGAATTCCATAACTGAGTGAAATCCTGTCTTTGGAATCAGTTCCAGCTGAGCATCCAAGCCCAAAACAAACCGCTGTCAAACTCTTTTGTAATCATACAGTACGCAGTTATAAATAGCCCAACGCAAACATCATAAATGCAGAAATACAATAGCAGCAATTTCATGTGCCTTTCAGAACTGTGTGATTTACCTTGAATTCGCTGGGACTGTGGGAATGTAATGCAGGATGTTCTGCTGACATGTTTTAATGGCCTCGTGAGGAACCTTCGAGTTCCTCCTCCTCTAAATGATGTCTTGAATTGCTTCCATGAGTCTGGGATTGAGAGTGCCAACAAGACTTGCCAGGAACACAGACGCCCTCGTGCCCGAGCCTGCAGTGAGAGAAAAGAACAGCAACCCAAGCATCGCTCATTCTTTAGGAATGCACTACTCTCTGCTGGAGCGCGAGAGCATGACAGTTCTTAGAGATACTGAAAAGTGCTTTAATTATTTTCACTGTTACTTCTGACAATATCTCACATAGTCACCAGTGTTCTTTGAGTATCACTGAAATGCTTTTGCAATTTTTATTACTTTTTTTCCCATCTTCATGTTTCTCGACTGTAAAAAAAAGTGATTAGTTAACTTTATAGTTGACATAATATATAATATCTATTACCTGACTTGACTTATAATATATACAGTGTTCAACATAAATGAGTACACCCCAATACTTTTATTCAACTCTCAGTCAATATAGGCAATATATTGTGCTGCATTTGAACAAAACATTTATTAAACAGATGTAGTTATTAAAATATTTTTTCATCAAACATCTTTAGAAAATTAAAGATAATGCATTTTAATTGAAGCGAAATATTGCAAAAAAAAAAAAAAAAAAACCTACAAATTTCAACTTAAGTATATATATATGTGTTGTTTTGTTCATCTTTTTACTTTTTGTATTTAATGTGTTTCCTAACATATGGGTGTACAAATTATTGGACCATTATTGTAAGTGTTTTTTGTTAGTTTAGCTCTAGATATGGCTTCAGTGTTGACTAAACATAACATATATGCACAAAAGTTTATACTAAAAATCTTAATTTAAAAGATAGATTTGTTAGGGGTGTACTTACTAATATATATGGAGCACTGTATGTATGTATATATATATATATATATATATATATATATATATATATATATATATATATATATATATATATATATATATATATATATATATATATATATACTACCTGACAAAAGTATTGTAGTCAAGCCCAGTTGTAAGAGCAACAAATAATAACTTGACTTCTAGTTGATCATTTGGAAAAGTGGCAGAAGGTAGATTTTTCTGATGAATCCTCTGTTAAACTGCATCCCAATCATCACAAGATGGCGCTGAGCATGGCCACCGTGTTGCAAGCTCCCAGCAAACTTCGTTGTGTTTTGTATGTTTTACTTGTATTTTTGTTGTTTTTTTTGCTGGATGTACACACTCTTATAGTCTACGACAGACACACACTTCGGGAAATTGGCCCCCTCGTCGCACACCGAAGACCGGACTTTGAGTTCTTCAACGACGCTCTGTTTACAAACACAACAACAGAGCCCTTTGTCTGGGCCACACAACCGAGGCGACAACGCAAACACAGCCGGAAAAGAGGAAAGAGAGCCGGCGTCCTGGTCAGACAGACGCCGTGGATTTCGACCTCCGCTCCCCACCATTCTGCTGGCTAATGTTCAGTCACTGGACAACAAACTTTGAGAGCTACGGGCGCGCATTTCCTTCCAACGGGAAACAAGAAACTGCTGCATTATCTGTCTTACAGAAACCTGGCTATCTGCGGAGGTACCAGACACAGCTGCTGAACTTTCAGGGTTCTCCGTGCACCGCGCGGATAGAACGAAAGAACTCACAGGGAAAAGCAAAGGAGGAGATGTTTGTTTCTTTATTAACAACTTATGGTGTGATGAGACAAACATACACTCAGTTAGATCATTTTGTTCTCCTGATCTGGAATACCTTATGCTTCGGTGTCGACCATACTGGCTACCAAGGGAATTCACATCAGTCATTATTACGGCTGTCTACATCCCCCCTCAAGCCAACACAGAGCAGGCGCTGAGGGAACTGTATGGGAGCATAAACGAGCAGGAAACGGGAACCACCCACCCTCAGGACGTTTCAGAGCTGGTCAGACCAATTGGATTCCATACTTCAAGACTGTTTTGATGACGTTGACTGGAAGATGTTCCGGGCAGCTTCTGATGACGACATCGAAGTGTACTCGGACACCATTACGTGCTTCATCAGAAAGTGCATAGAAGACGTGGTCCCAACAAAAACTGTCCGTATCTACCCTAACCAAAAACCATGGATCAATCGCGAAGTTCAAACAGCCCTATCAGTGCGAACTTCCGCCTATAAATCCAGAAATGCTGAGGAACTAAAACAAGCAAACTACAACCTCAGGAAAACGATCAAAGCAGCAAAACGTCAATACAAAGACAAGGTAGAGGGTCAATTTAACACCAATAACGCAAGGAGCATGTGGCAGGGACTTAATTACATCACGGACTTTAAAAGTAACAAATCCACCACTGTGAACATTCCTGCGTCTCTCCCGGACGAGCTCAACTCGTTCTACGCCCGCTTTGAAGCCTAGGACAGAGCACACACACAGCGCGCTCCCGTGGCCGATACAGAAACCGCCAGCACACTCTCTGTTTCTGTAGCGGATGTAACGAGATCTTTCCGTCGCGTGAACATCCGAAAAGCTACGGGCCCAGAAGGCATCCCTGGACGTGTACTTAAAGCATGCGCACACCAGCTAGCGGGGGTTTTCACGGACATCTTTAACCTCTCGCTCTGTTGGTCTGTGGTTCCTACATGCTTTAAGACAGCTACTATTGTGCCAATACCGAAATCAGCTAAAACCACATGCTTGAATGACTGGCATCCAGTTACACTGACACCCATCTTCAGCAAGTGCTTTGAGAAGCTGATTAAAAACCACATCTGCTCTGTACTGCCCGCTAACACTGACCCTCTGCAATTTGCATACAGAAACAACCGCTTCACCAGTGATGCTATTGCTTTCACCTTGCACACTGCTCTGTCTCACCTGGAAAACAAAAACACATATGTGAGAATGCTGTTTGTGGACTACAGCTCAGCATTCAACACCATAGTGCCTGCCAAGCTGGTGGTGAAGCTCCAGGCTCTGGGCCTACACAGCTCTCTGTGCAACTGGATCCTGGACTTCCTGTCAAGCAGACGCCAGGTGGTCAGAATGAACAACATCACCTCATCCACACTGATCCTCAACACTGGTGCTCCACAGGGCTGTGTTCTCAGCCCACTCCTGTACTCCCTGTACACAAATGACTGTACATCCAAGCACAGCTCCAATGTCATCGTTAAATTTGCTGATGACACAACGGTGGTGGGCTTAATCACAGATAATGATGAGACGGCCTACAGAGAGGAGGTGCACGCTCTGACGCAGTGGTGTCAGGAAAACCACCTCTCACTCAACATCAGCAAAACCAAGGAGCTGGTGGTGGATTTCAGGAGAGAGAAGAAAGAACACACTCCCATCACCATCAACGGGACACCAGTGGAGAGAGTCAGCACTTTCAAGTTTCTTGGAGTACACATCGCTGAGGATCTGACATGGACTGCCCACACAGACGCAGTGCTGAGGAAGGCACAACAACGCCTCTTCTTCCTCAGGCGTCTCAGGAGGTTTTGAATGAGCCCCCACATCCTCCACTCGTTCTACACCTGCACTGTGGAGAGCATCCTCACTGGCTGCATCACCACCTGGTACGGAAACAGCACCAGCAGCAATCGCAAAGGTCTACATAGGATTGTGCGAACTGCTGGACGCGTAGTAGGAGGTGAGCTTCCCTCCCTCCAGGACATCTATACCAGGAGGTGCATGAGGAAAGCCAAGAGAATCATCAGCGACTCCAGCCACCCAAGCCATAGACTTTTCTCTCTGCTACCCTCAGGCAGACGGTTCCGCA
Organism: Danio kyathit; assembly: GCA_903798195.1. NCBI lineage: Eukaryota > Metazoa > Chordata > Actinopteri > Cypriniformes > Danionidae > Danio > Danio kyathit. The sequence goes on along the minus strand of LR812534.1, from coordinate 23,791,039 downwards.
GCATCCGGTCACGCACCAGCCGACTGAAGGAAAGTTTCTTCCCTCAGACTATCAGGCTGATGAACACTTAACACACCCCACACAAACTCTTCCATACCTCGCACTGCACACCATCAAGATGTAGCATGCACTACACTTTAACAATCCATACTTAAAACAATACTGCCTACAACTATGTGTACACCTATCCATCGTACGTATCGCTGTCAACATTGCCAATTTTACATTGTCTTGTTTTTTGTGAGTATGTTGTTGTATATTGCACTGTCTGTATTTTGCACTGTCGTTGTATTTACACTGTCTGTATTTTGCACTGTCTGGAGCCAGCACCTAAGCTTTTCACTCATCATAGCACACGTGCTGCTGATGATGCGACAATAAAAAGTGATAAAAAAGTGATTTGACAAATAGTGCAGAAGACCTATTGGAACCTGCATGGACCCAAGATTCTCACAGAAATCAGTCAAGTTTGGTGAAGTACATTCAGTATTGGGGCGTGCGATAGATCTGCAGAGTGGATGGCAACATCAACAGTCTGAGGTATCAAGACATTTCTGCTGCCCATTACATTACAAACCACAGGAGAGGGCAAATTCTTCAGCAGGATAGCGCTCCTTCTCATACTTCAGATCTCCACATCAAAGTTCCTGAAAGCAAAGAAGGTCAAGGTGCTCCAGGATTGGCCAGCCCAGTCACCAGAAATGAACATTATTGAGCATGTCTGGGGTAAGATGAAGGAGGAGGCATTGAAGATGAATCCAGAGTATCTTGATGAACTCTGGGAGTTTTCTTTTTCATTCCAGATGACTTTATTAATAAGTTATTTGAGTCATTGCAGAGATGTATGGATGCAGTCCTCCAAGCTCATGGGACTCATACACAATATTCATTATTTTTCTACTACTCTGACTTTTTATTGTATACTGTACATTATTTCTGTTAAGTGACAAGACTTTTGTCTAAGCAAAGTCAGACCTTACTGTCCTAATTAAATCATTAAAAATCAAGGAATGATCATATTTTATTTTGGTAAAATAAGCGTAATCTAGAGGCCTTTGCCTTTCATATAAGCCACTTCTGATACCAAATGATCAACTAGAAGTCAAGTTATTATTTGTTGTCCCTAAAACTAGGATATGCGACAAGACTTTTGTCACTTGACACAAATTTTGATTTATTTATTGAATAGAAATTTATTGGTAAAATTGATTCATGTCCTTTATTTTCCAAAGGTTCCCCACTTTACAGCATTTTTACACAAGTGCCTGAAACTTCAAACAATACTGTCTCTTTGCAGGCATGTTTCAGTGTCTTTGAGATGTTGCCACAATTCTTCTGGATTTAATCTCAGTTTCTTGTGTTTCTTCATGGTCTTCCAGACAGACTGGATTCCTTGTGCAAACTAAAATCTCACTGAATTATTCAAATGAATAGCAAAATTAATGTGCGGAAATGTAAATTGATATTTACTATTAACATCCCAGCTAATAACTGATTACAAAGCATTTTTGCAGGTGGAAACAGTAATGTTTTAATAACGTTCACCACCACTGTATATTTTTTGTTTCACTTGTTAAGTAACATAAATAGTTTTAGTCTTAGATGACTAAAGTAACTCACTGCCACTTACACACTACACTTTTTCTATGCATAAAAAGCATTTTGTAAGCTTTAATTGTAAAATGTGAACCAAACGACAAGAACTGAAACCCACAGAAAAACATAAAAACACAAAACATAAACAATTAGTAACTATGTTAGTAACAACTGTAAGAGATAATAATAATAAAATCTAAAACAACTGAAAAATAAAAGTGGAAATCGTTTCATCATTTCCTTCGTGTTAAAAAAAGAACGACATTAATACAGACATATGGGTTGTTGACACAACATTGTATTTGAAGTGTCACACATTAATACCATTCTTACTGACATCACTAAAAATGTAAAAAATAGTGAAACATTCAATGTCTTCCATGCACTTCTTTTTATAAAAGCTGCTGTGTTGTTACATTTTAGGACAAATCTCAAAACTGTCCAATGTGTAAATGTCTCAAACATAGTAATCTATCTAGTACATAGTACTATAAATTACTATAAATAAATTAAAAATCATAAAATCATCAATAAATACCTCTTACCTCCGAGGCCTAATTGTACAAGTGGCTATTTTAGTATTATACAATCATTTTTTTCCTCCACATATTTCTAAAAGCATAAGAATTTGATACATTTTCTCACTGAAAACCATGTCTTCTGATGTCACAATATGCTGATTTTAAATCAGCCAAATCCACTGAAAACCTTAATTAGTTGAAGAACCTCATTCAAGATTATGTCAAGTTTTTGTCTCAGATTTGTTTATCTATTTAGCCTCTTAAAGTGAAGTGCTATTTTGGGGTATCTGCCTGGATTTTGCCTACCCAAAATGTAAAAGCTTCCCAAATCCACATGCAGAGGTGTAAATACAAAAGTTTGGTATCATTTTAAAGAAAACCCTTTGAATTTTCATAAAACGCTGTTGAAAGTGATTAAAATAATTGTATATGTTGTCTGTGTTATAATAAACTCCTCCAAAAAATAGTCACTTTTTTTTTTTTGTAAAAAATTTGAAAGTGTACCTTTGAGGTTCTGTGTGGTCTAGGTTGCTGGAATTAATTTTGTTGGTTCCTGCACATGTCAGTAATCATAGGAAAAAAGAAAAATGTCTCTATCATAATCTATGCAAAAGTTTTTTTTTATTCCAACTGACGAGAGAACGGAACCACTTATGGGGGTATTTGGGCCAGTACCGACCTTTAAAATTTAAAGAATGCGGAAGTAAACGACGTCACTGACCCGGGCCGCGGTTACCAGGTCCCAGGTCCCAGATTTTAGGAGATTAAAAAAATATATAACATTTTTATCAAGCGGCAACCTCCCGCTCTCCCTCGGGAAGCCAATACGGAAGTAACTAAAACTGCCAGATGATTTCTGACTGCATTGGTAAATTGCCCATTTTTACAGCTGATAAAAACATGTTTACAGCCTGGTACAAAAGATGGCTTTGGTGCATATAGCTAATAATACCCTTCATGACAACTGTGAAGGGGGTGAATTTTTTCTAACTCATCCTTTTCGTTTTCATTAAGTTATATTAAGTCTGCATAATTAAGGGCGTGGCCGCTTAAGTGACAGCTATGTCTCGCTGCTCGCTGTCTCGTCACCTCAGCCGATTGCGATTGTATTTTTGTTTTGGTTAATGTTTCTTTACACAGTCATTTGCCTTTTGGTAATATTCCCTGCAATTATCAGATGATATGGCATGCTGTGTGCATTTAATTGTGCTCACAAACTATTCACGTGGCCTCCATTTCCCAGGTGAGTGAAATTATATACTTTTATACCCTCTCTATAAATGTATTTGTTTTATTTGATCATTTATATCTTTCTTTAGACCTGTAAGGCACTCCTGAATCTGACAGATTGATTAGCTGTAGGCTATAAAACAGTCATCATACAGTGTTATGCCTGGATTTCATCCATAGTCTTGCATTTATTAACACAGACTATATCTGAAGTATTTGGAAGTCATTTGCATTTTCCTCCTGTAGAAAAACGTCATAAGAACAATGTTTAGTGGCTCAATGTATTACAACAGTGTTTTTAAAAGTCTAAACACTTAATTGCTATAGTGTACAACCAGTGGTGTAAAGTAACTAATTACAAATACTCAAATTACTGTAATTAAGTAGTTTTTCTCAGGAATTGTAATTCACTGAGTAGTTTAAAAAATGTGGACTTTTACTTTCCCTTGAGTACATTTCAAGTGCAGTATCTGTACTTTTACTCCGCTACTTTCCTTCAACCTGCAGTCACTACTTTATTTTTCTTGTCTATGGGGATTGGAAAAATCCGTACCTGACGAATAAATGTCAGTATTTGACGTCATGTATGACACGTTAGTTTAAGATGTTGGCTCGACGCTGGATTTTGGTCACATTCTAACAACCTAAAATTAACCTAAAATCAACGTCATTTGACGTCATTATTGGACATCAAAATAACACTGTCTTTTGCTGCTAGCTTGACAAATAATTTTGGTCACCTGACATTACAACCTAAATCTAACCTAATATTAATGTCTCATGATGTTGTGTGCCTTCAGGGCGATAACTAAATGCACTTCAGAATGTTACGTTTACACACACATGCACAAATTACATGTAAACAGATCAGCTTTTGATAGCATAATACTCACTATTCACTACTCCTGAGTACTTTTGAAAGGTCTACTTTTTACTCATACTTTGAGTAATATTTACAACAGATATTTTAGTCTACTTACACTACATTTTTAGGCAAGTAATGGTACTTTTACTTGAGTATGATTTTTCAGTACTCTTTCCACCACTGTGTACAACCAAGCACATGTGGTCAGAACACAAACAAGTCGCAGGTAATGAAGTATTAAGCATTTCTCCAAAAGAAAAGTTTGTTTTAAACCAGGTCTAAGCAAAATGCCAGCATGCCTCTTTGTTTTTTTATATCTACTTAAGTTCTGCTGGTTATCGCTTGGGATGAATTTTCCTTGCTAATCTTATGCCAATTGTAATGGTTTTGTTTTGGTTTAATTTGGAATTTCCACAATCCAAAGAGCTCGGGGGATCAGAGTGAGCACTCCAACTTGGCCCCCACCCTGATCCACTTGTTGATTCTTTTGCAGTGTTCAGAAACCTATGGGTGACGTCACGGATACTACATCCATATCTTTTACAGTCTATGATTTTATGTAATATTTTATAACTTTTTTGAAACCACTGTAAATTGTGTTGTCCTTTGGTGTCACACCCTTTTTTATTGAAAATGTCAAATAAGTCTGACAAGTCACAAAGAAACATATATATTATTTATAATTTCATATAAAATAAATAGCACTTCACAATAAATATCCAGGACTAAATCACCCACTCATTATTTATATACAAACTCAAATTTAAGGTAGAAAAGGTAAAAATATATAAATATAAATATATGAAAGAAGTGATAAAGTTAGTGACCCCTTATATGTTTTCAAATATCAGACTTCAAAATACATAAATAACAATTTTTCCTTGCATGATGTTTTACAAAAAAAAAAAAAAACATTCTCGTCTACCATTTGAAAAGGTACTTCAATGGACTTCTTGTAATAAAAATAAAATGAAACGTACTGCCACAGTGACAGCTTTGTACCATTATATCCCGAGGAATTAGTTTTCAATACAAAATGTGTGTTTTTGTTGAAGTGCCTTGGTTATTTTCTAAAACTGTTCTACAAGCTAATTTTGCATGATAATTACACGAACGAACGAATGAGTGAATGAATGAGTAAACGAATGAACGAACGAATGAGTGAATGAACGAATGAGTGAATGAATGAATGAGTAATTGAACGAACGAACGAACGAACGAATGAATGGAGTGAGTGAATACAATACAATACAATTTGTTTATAATTTCGATCTCCAGTGTGTTTTTAACTTGGCAAATTTACTTTGAGAAGTGTTTTTATTTTTAAAATATACATACTATTTTGTTGGATATTGTGTTATAAAATATACATATAAAAAGCAAAGACTTCATTTTAAAAGTGGCTTAAGTCTTCGGATATGTTTTTGGGCCACAGTTAAATTGCCAGTCATTAATGGAAAGTAAATTGTTATATTCTTGTTGATCTTAAAAAAAGCCTTTGGAATCACAGATTACAGCCTCCATCTGAAAATGGCAGTTTGCAAAAATAGAAACTTTCCAGCATCAGTAGCCACTTTCCAGCCTAAAGCCACGGTGACCTTCTGGTACTCCCTTAAACTTCTGACCCTGGCCAAAGAACCCAAGAAATAAAAGCATCACTAAAGGATTCTTTTATACAACAGAAATGATGGCCATGTAACCACATACAAACAAAAAAATTATATCAAGCCTGATATATGATGTACTGTATGTATAACTGATGTGGTACTTGATTTCCTTCATGAGAAGTTACTGTTCAAGAAAGCGGTTACAGATTTTTTTTTTTCTTTTTGTCTGAAAGTGTCGTCCCTTTTTCACTCACTAGAGGGGCTAATGCTCACAAGAAAACACCGGCAGACATTTCTCTTCTTCTTCAAAAAGTGCAACCTCAGCCTTGCCTTTTTAATTATTTACCAAACACAACAAATATTGCTGTTGTTATTATTATTATTGCTTGGTATTTTTATTATTTGTTATTGTTATTATTATGTGTTGTACAAAAACAAAATGTTGTTGTTGTTGTTGTTCTTTTTACAACACATTATTACAAAATAATTGCTGTCATGGCTGAGGTAACCAAAAATAATAACAATAAAAATATATTATTTAGCTTACATTAAAAAAATATTATCTTTGTATTATTATTATCATCAACATCATCATCACAATTATCATCACAGGATTAGATTATTTATTCAAAGTTAAAAGATAAAGTTAAGATAAATATTATTTTATATTATTTTATCAAATTATTTTATTTTACACTGACAGAAAACCATAAAGCAGTGATTATTTATTTAACTTTTATTATTGCTCTGTCATATTTATATATGCTCGTAACTGATTTTATTTTATGCAGATGCACAGCATAGAAATACTTGATCAGTCCAAGTCGATCTAAATTCATGAAATCTTTCCAAATAGAGCTATTCAAATCATCTGATGAAATTATATTCATATTGCAGCAAAATAAAATATCTAGTGGAATACAAAACATATTCAGCTGAAATAAAAATTATTAAACCCCCTTTGAATTTTTTTTCTTTTTTAAATATTTCCCAAATGATGTTTAACAGATCAAGGAAATTTTCACAGTATGTCTGATAATATTTTTTCTTCTGGAAAAAGTCTTGTTTGTTTTATTCGGCTAGAATAAAAGCAGTTTTTAATTATTATTATTTATTTTTTTTTTAAAAACATTTTAAGGTCAAAATGATTAGCCCCTTTAAGCAATTTTTTTTCGATAATCTACAGAACAAACCATCATTATACAATAACTTGCCTAATTACTCTAACCTAGTTAAGCCTTTAAATGTCACTTTAAGCTGTATAGAAGTGTCTTGAAAAGTATCTAGTCAAATATTATTTACTGTCATCATGGCAAAGATAAAATAAATCAGTTATTAGAAATGAGTTATTAAAACTATTTTGTTTAGAAACATGTTGAAAAAATCTCCGTTAACCAGAAATTGGGGGCAAAAAAATAAACAAGGGGGCTAATAATTCAGGGAGTTTAATAATTCTGACTTCAACTGTAATATAATATAATATAAGGTTCGATTTTTTCAACATCATGCAGCCCTACCGTACGTCATGCAGAAAGAAACTACCACATTTACAAATGACCATGTTTAGCAACTTTATTGAGATTCACACTCAAATCAATCCAATTCAATGGCCAAACATCACACATTTGTATTTTTTTTTCCATATAAACCGGGAATGTATCAAGTAAAGATTATGAAAGTGCAAATACCGTTTCAAGGATTAGATGCTTAACAATATAAAATCTTTAATGGGTTACAAAATGTGCTCGTCTCCCCCACACAAACAATAGTCTTGACACTCAAACTCTTTTTTTTTTTGTCAAGAAAACATGATCCATTTTTTCGATATTTAATTACTTGATGCACAGCATACTGTCACATACAGGACATCATCTGTCATTCTTTTTATTGATTTTTTAACTCATGTTTGGACGAATCCACCATATGCTTCATTTGAACAGACATTAGCTCCATCTCCACCTTTGGCGACATACATTAGTCCAAAGAAATACTGCCATTTAGTGAGCTTAACTGATTCCGATCACACACATACTGTACATACGGGGGAAAAAATAATAATGTGTGCAAACCCAATCTCTGAGGAATGGAATGACTCTATAAAAAAAAAAACCCACTTCAACAGGACTGCCTTAATTTTTTCACTTTGAAAAAATTTCATACAATGCAATACTGCATTTGGACAGAAGGTCAGATTGAGAATATAAATGACATCAAGCCAACAGTAAAGCATCAGGCGCCTGCTCAGTTAAACCCACAGCTAAAACCGCAATCCTATGAGCAAAAACTTTTATTTACCAAGGCTGAAGTGTGAGCGAAATTGTGCAATTGTTTGTTTAGAAGTGCTTCAAACTCAGTGCTGCTGTGATTTGACTGAAATGAAAACAAGTTGGCCAGGTGTTCGCAAGAAAATGTAAGCAAAAACATTCTGTTGATTAGTTTTGAATGGCTTTTAACAATTATTTCAGCAGTCACGTTTAAGTAATATCGAAAAGTGGCACTGTTATTATAGTTTAATACATACACAAAATATATTTATATATTGGCGCTTTATTTTTTTAATATTGATATTCATTCATTTTTAAGGACATTCAATTTTAAATAAATAGAAAATTCTTTTTTTTATAATTTATCGTAAAGAAAAACCACAGTTAAATTAAATGTAAAAAAATGAATCGTGGGTGAGCTCCACCATGTGTAGAAATGTACTTTAAATCTGCAGATAAAACAGCTTCTGGCCTTAACACACAGATGTTTACGCCTGCACCGAAAGATCCATAGATAGAGAAATGTGGTTTTATGAAGTGGTGTCTTAGAAAAGATTTATAAAGTCTTGGTTTTCTTTTAGAATTAGATTGTTATACATTGTGGATTTCACATCCTAACACACGATGTTTCTGATTTCATTCAAGCTTTAAAAACACTTTTTTTGTGTGTGTGGAAGGGGCCAGAGGCATGCAAAAAGACAACCAAACAAATATAAAAGTGTCTTTTAAAAAACATTGAGTTCAGTTTGCGTAATCGCCACCTGAATGTACAAGCACGATGTATATTGAACGTACCAAACTCTGGGGCTCAGAGTGGCTATAAATGAAGAGAAGTTTCACAGAAAAGGCACTGTGATAAGTTGCGAATAGAAAAAGGTTTTCCAGACTAGAGTTTAAATCTCGCCGTTCTAATTAACCAGTGACGGATTACAGTGATTACGTTTGACCGAAACAGAAAAGTCGACTGCAACTAGAGTTGACGTTCGTTTAGTTTCTGTGATAATCAGCATTATGGAACCTGTTCAGAGTGTGATGCTGTACTTCTCTAACACTACAGGTCTAGTTTAAAGGAAGGATAGTGTACTCAACAGGGCGACTAGGCCCTCAGCAGCAGGCACGATCTGCACACCGTTCACTCGGCGTGTGCAAGCCAGTGTTTGGCACCTACAGTATCTTATATATCCTTTTGAATCAGGCGAACAGGAACTTGCACCGAACACCGTCCCGTTCTGTACAGTAGATTATTCTGGCTACCTCAACTCTCAGCTCATCTTCTTAGCGCTTTGTGGTTCAGTTGCTGACTCTAAAAGTGTTTAACACTCCAGGATCGGAAAGAGTTATTTTTAGTAAGCAAAGAACACCTTATAAGCAAAGGCCTGAAACACACAAGTACTCGACGAGTACTGTTTCGATTTCTACATATCTGACAATACAAAACTTCTCGTTGTGATTAATCTTGTTCCTCGGGGTGGATTCCGGCAGCTACTTTATCAAAAAAAAAGTGGCTTAGATAGTAGGTACAGTCAGTATTTCATACAAGGTGTACTTGACCCTCCCATTCAGAGGAGCTACTGCTAGGCTGGTCAGGGTCTGAGTCACATTTTGGGGTATCGGAGTGACACGGGTTCAAAGCACTCGGAGTTTCGCCCAACTCGACAGATGAAGGAGGAGGACACATGTCTAGACCTACCAGGTCCAGCTGTGTTGGCCTGACAGGCTCCCGCTCTCCTGCGATGATGTCAGAGTCAAACTCTCGCTCTGCGTCTCTGTCGCCCCCTGTTGCCCACTCCGGTACAGCACACTCCGACTCTGACAGCATCGCTGACTGACTGGCGAATTCTTGATGCATTGCACCGGCTGAAGGAACCAAACTGATATTCTGTGGGTTCATGTCGTGAAACCAAGCCATGATGTTGCCTAGAAGGTTGGCGTTGTCCGAACTGAAATCAGAGCTTTCCATATGTCCCACAGGAGCTTGGAAAGGACCCTCTGAGGGATCTCTGGCAGGATTGTTGAGATTGTCAAAGCGCAGCGGGACATTCTGGCCACTGATATTTCCAAGCTTCTTTAGGCTGTCACCCACTTCTAAGAGCTCAGAGCTGCTCAGGGCGGCACGGGGAACATCTATCCCACACAGAACCGGGTCAAGCCGAGTGGGAAGTGAGGTTCCAATGGCCCCCAGAGAAGCTTCATTAGAGAGGATCTCTTGAGCATCAACACCAGCCCCACCAGCCATCAGCCCTGACTCTTGCAGAGACAGCTGAATGGCCAACAGGATATTCGGATCGTCCTCGTCCAGAGAACTATGAGGCTGTGGGGTAAAAGATGAATGTTACTTTCAGTTGAGGATTCTCAGATTAAAATTCACCACAGAATTTCGGTAACCAGGGTCTTCACTTACCATGTGCAAACCCAGTCTCGGACCTCCACCAATTTCTTGCGTGTCTGTAAGAAAATAAATTTTTTGCTTAAATTTTTGCTTAGGAAGCTTGCCTAAGCATTCTGCTTTTTAGCTATTGCACAGCAAGGAATAACTTCAGTATAAGAATGAACAATAACTGTTAAATCCTTGATATCAAAGGTGATTGTGCTATAAATTCAAGGATTTTCAACCAAGGCTACTGTAAAGGCCCATGCACACCAGGAAAATGTTCACATGCTTAGTGCCCAAGTTTTACATCTTGGGACTAAACAAAGAGTGCAAATGTGAACGTGCACATGAATGTGCAAAAATGCCAGCCATAATGACATCATTTCTTTAAAAAAAAAACGTCTCTGGTTTGTTTGTTCTTTTTCGGTTTGAAGTGCCACGTTAAAGACTTGTCAACCAACGAGATTGGTGATTTTGTTTACATAACTTGAGCTGCTAAAGTTACAGGTAAACATGAATTTGTGGCCTTAAAGCTCAAAATGGTCAAGCCAAGGACACAGCAATTGCAGACCAAATAGGATTCGACAGTGAGTTTCATTTCACAGAATTTTCGTTCATGTCAGCGCTGATGGCGTAGTGGCCACATGCACTACGGTGCTCACGGCGACCCGAGTTAGATTCCCGCCTCGAGGTCCTATGCTGATCCTTCTCCTATCTCTAGTCCCCACACTTTCCTGTTAATACTCTCTACTGTTCTGTCATTTAAAGGTGAAAACCCTGAAAAAATAACAATAAAAAAAAAGAATTTTCTTTCATGGCTTGTAACGTTTTCCTGCAAAATTTTGACCTGGTGTTTTTGTGATGTAGCAGAAGGGGTTAATCAGAAGAGCAAAAGCTTATGCGATAAGGAAAACACTTCTGTGCAACATGCAAGTGTCAAACGCATAAAGCTGTCCAAGTACACCTTGCGGGTTGTGCAGGTTTTGTGGGTATTTCTGCTTTTCAGTGAGCGCCATCTAATAATTGCATGTTCACTCTGCTCATCATCGATGTCTCGTATGAAATGCCTTCTCGAAAACCACTGATAAGTGTGAGCAAAAATTATTTCAGTGTTCTCGAGTGTTAGCAGCTAAACTAGTAAGAGGTGTGTGAGTAAACCTCATTCCCCAGCCTCAAGTGGCAGACCAGTGACTGATGCTAGACACTGCTTTTCTTTAGTGTCCTTGTTAGTGTACCCACCTCCAGTGACAGAATCCTAATTAGAGCAGGGCAGGTAAAACTGGAGGGATTTGTGTCATGACACAGATTAGAGTTTAGTGGGACAGCTAGGACCAATGCGAGTAAAGAGCCTTATAACATTCAAAGATTTGAATAAAGAACACAATGACACTTTTAAATCAAAACAATAGATCCCTCTGGCACTGTATACACCAGGTGCGATAGATTGTGGGATGACAAAGTTGTCAAGACTAATATGCAGATTTTTTTTCTAATCACCCTGCGAAAGAATTGGCCATCATTCTCTACAGTTAGATTTGAACTTTCGATTGCATGCCCACAGCTGCTGCAGTAGCAAATAAAAAATAAGACTCGTGACACACAAACGTTTTGAATCCAGTGAAGATGCTGAAGAAAAGGGTTCCGAAAAATAATGGATACTAAATGTTTGATATGCTAAGTGTCTGAGAATGGAGCACTTTCTTACTCTGTCACTTTATTAGGTACACCTGACTAGTACCGGGTTGGACCCCCTTTGGCCTTTAGAACAGCCTTAATCGTTTGAGGTATAGATTCAACAAGGTACTGGAAATATTCCTCAGAGATGTTGGTCCATATTGACATAATAGAATCACGCAGTTGCTGCAGATTTGTCCCAAAGGTGTTCTATTGGATTGAGTTCTGGTGACTGTGGAGACCACTTGAGTACAGTGAACTCAATGTCATGTTCGAGAAACCAGTCTGAGATGATTCACGATTTATGGCATGCCGCTTATCCTGTTGGAAGTAGCCATAAGAAGATGGGTACACTGTGGTCATAAAGAAATGGACATGATCAGCAACAATGCTCAGGTAGGCTGTGGCATTGACACAATGCTCAGTTGGTACTAATGGGTCCAAATTGTGCCAATAAAATATCCCTTACACCATTACACCACCACCACCAGCCTGAACCATTGATACAAGACATGATGGATCCATGCTTTTTTATGTTGTTGATGCCAAATTCTGACCCGACCATCCGAATGTCGCAGCAGAAATCGAGACTCATCAGACCAGGCAGCGTTTTCCAATCTTCTATTGTCCAATTTTGGTGAGCCTGTGCAAATTGTAGCCTCAGTTTCCTGTTTTTAGGTGACAGGACTGGCATCTGGTGTGGTCTTCTGCTGCTGTAGCCTCATCCGCCTCAAGGTTGGATGTGTTGTGCTTTCAGAGACGCTCTTCTGCATACCTTGGTTGTAACGAGTGGTTATTTTAGTTACTGTTGCCTTTCTATCAGCTCGAACCAGTCTGGCCATTCTCCTCTGACCTTTGGCATCAACAAGGCATTTGGGCCCACACACTGCTGCTCACTGGATATTTTCTCCTTCTCTTCATTCTCTGTAAACCCTGGAGATGGTTGTGCGTCAAACTCCCAGTAGATCAGCAGTTTCTGAAATACTCAGACAAGCCCATCTTGCACCAACAACCATGCCACATTCAAAGTCACTTAAATCACCTTTTTTCCCCATTCTGATGCTCGGTTTGAGCTGCAGCAGATCATCTTGACCATGTCTACATGCCTAAATGCATTGAGTTGCTGCCTTGTGATTGGCTGATAAGAAATTTGCATTAATGAGCAGTTGAACAGGTGTACCTAATCAAGTGGCTGGTGAGTGTACAGCTGCGTCCCAAATGGCACACTATGCACTAGTGATGCTCCGATCAGGATTTTTGCCATCGATACCGAGTACCGATTTTTTGTCATGCTGATCGGCCGATACCAATGCCGATTCTGATGCTTCAACATCAGTAAAATATTTGCGCCATGGCAGTTGATATCGTGGTTCAAGATGTTCAATGAGGTATTTAAATCCAATGTCTTCTGTGACTGACAGAGGCTGGTTGTCAATGCATATAAATTCCATTATCTTCGCGGTTATATTCTTAGCTTTCTTGTTGGCTGGTGTGTACAGTTCGTGTGTTTCAGAATGTCTGTAATGGATGGCTGAGTGAGAGTCGCATTACTAGTTACCGTTGCCTTTTTTTGCAGTTTTTCGACAGTCCGGCGCCAAAACACTGTCACAACAACGTCCCCACTCATCGTGTACGTCCTCACGCATTGACGTCATCAATTGTGATCGGTTCGTAAGATCGGCCAAGTTAGCGAGTACCGATCGAGTCATAAAATGTGATTATCGGCCGATACCGATCTTCGGCCGATCGATCGGAGCATCCCTACTATGCACTTATGCACTATGTACTTATGCACTTACACACTCAACAGCATAGTATATGCATGTAGTGTTGTCCCAAATGGAACACTAACATTTATTTACTAAGGGGATATTTAAACCGTTTCCCAGATGACGTGAAATAAATGACCAAAGTACCAAATAATACCTGCCATGAGTAGAACCGCATTCACCATCGGGTGGCGCTATAATCACTCTCGTAGGAGAATTTTGCTTTTTACAATCCAAAAAGTTATCCAACATGTGCACCCGATAGCTCCGCCCCTTCTGCTACAAAACTGTGGTCGTTGAGTGTGTGAAGTGTCCATTTTACCGGTTGAATGAGTATATTTATTATTTTTAGAGTTTTCAGTGTGAACGCACTTCTTACACTATTTATACTACAAAACGGCGTAGAATAGTGCGCAAGTATGCGATTTGGGACGCACCTTATGTTTGAGTATTTGGTAATGCCAGTAAGTAATACTAACTATTTACCAAGCCTACATCTGAGCACATTATTCTGCTTGTGAGTTTGCTGGGACATTTTTCCCAGGTACAGTAGAAGTCAAGGCGCCCTGGCATTCTGTAAAAAGCTCCATCTCTCCCTCTCACTGAGCAGTGGAACAATGCTGAACGTGTCAATATCACTTTGATGTTTGATACATTGCAGAAGTGTGTTTTCTTTGAGCAGGTAAAACAGAAGCTTCAGTTCATGTATCTGATTGCTTGTTTTTAATGACAAAATTGTATACATGAGGTAAAACTGACACTTGAGGATACAGTGCATGGTCAATGCATCGTGATATTGAATTTAACCAAATTGATGACATCATAATTGAATTATGAGACCAGTGTGGGATCACATAGTAATTATCTAGTCATAAATTTGCCGTATCATTTTGTGTTTGTTGTGAAAGCAAGTCAAGTCAGTTCCGCTACATGTGTGGACATACAGAGGAATGAAATGTAGTGTCTCGCAGGACAACGGTGTTACATACATTAATCATATATACAAACACAACACTGGACATAACAGCTATATAAAAAAAAAAACTATGTATAACTAACATATACTATAATATACACGATAATCACTTTTTTACAGTAATTAGCCTTACTTTATTGTGCCATGTTCACTGTGAAGGAACTTCAAATCTTGAAGCCTTGACTAACACAATAGCAATTGACCCTAGAAATGCTCTGCCCAACTAAACAAATGTATACTGCTTCAATAATAGCCTTTATTGCAAAGAAAGTTGTGATAAGTTAACAGTGTATTTTCTTCTTAGTGTGCAGAAAGATGCTGTGACTACAGCGCCCCACAATGCTTACATAGTGTACCAGATATAAGGAGATAAAAAAACACATTCACAAAACATACCTAAAGTGCTGTGGCCTGGATCATCAGGGTCAGGTGTGTTGCTGCGGAGGCTGGCCATGTCTCCTCTCCTGCGCTGCCTGTGTCTGCGTCTGTACTGGAACTCGGCATACTCCTAAACAACAAAAAAAGGAGAAAAAAAACAGCATATCAAAGCCAATTCAAAAGGTCCAGCGGCATTCCCACCAGACTCTGCGAATAAAAGACAGACTCTCAGATAAACCTGCACCACTCTACAGGTATTCCCTCACATGAAAGTATGAAAGTACAGGGTTTTTGGCTTTCTCATGTCAGAATAACAGGGATGTTTCGAGTCAAATAGCTCAACCAAAATCATTTTAATGTTGTTAACTTTAATTGAAAATATAATATAATATAATATAATATAATATAATATAATATAATATAATATAATATAATATAATAGTCTCATTCTTTGCAACTATGGAAAAGAGTAACCAGTATTACTTTCTTTAAATAAAAAATTATTTTGCATGAAAGATACAAACAAGTTTCAAATAATGTGAGTAAATAAATGATAGCACAACTATCCGGCTATTTTATAGAATGTTTTTTTTTCACCCTTTTCAATGGACGCACATATCCAAACATTCTGTTACCCAGTAATGTAATTCACTATAAAACCGACAAGATATAGCATTTAGGAATAATCTGTTTAGCATTCCCTCATAATTTATCTATCTTTGATTAACTTTATTTTCACCACAGCTTGATCAATTTCTGAAAATAAAGTCTTCTGTACCAAACTGAAGCCGCATGCAGTAAGCATGCAACAACGCCAGCAAACTCAAAGAAAACGTACATTTAGGGAAAACATTCCTGAGAGGTACCGCACAAGCATCAACAATAAAAAGTTGAATAAAGTGCATCACTATTATTCCTCTTTCTATAAGCCATAAATCCAGAGCAAAATTAAATTGTCCCATAGCCTGCATACATGAATTCAAAAGAAGAGCAGCGACCAGCATTACAGACTGAAGTGATGGCCTGCGTCACCCTGGAATGTCTGCAAAAACTCATATTTTATGACCTTTCATGGAACAAAGCATAAAGCAGGAAACTGCCTTTTGAAGATGTAACACCAAAGGCATCTTTTGATAGACCATGTCAGGATATAAGAACAAAGATCTCGGTTTCCGGATAATGTTAGAACAGCATCAGAATTAACCTATCGGTAAGCCCCTCCCCTCAAACACAAATGAACCAATGGCAGTTGAATATCAGTTGCACAAAGACATCTTTAAGTTTTAGTGATGGAAACATTGGAAGATCCAAAGCTCTCATTATTTTGATGATGTTTATGCTTCAAAAATGGTAAAACAACATGGTACTTGATTCCAAGTGCCAATCTACGGCCAGATTACAGCTTGCGTCAACGCAAACTGACTTTTTGGCATTAAAAGAGTCAAGAAATGGATACATAGTTTTTGACCTGACTATACTGAATATGCATTTGTAGGGGTTTCTCCTCAGAAACAAATTTTATGAGAGGGAAGTATCTAAACTAATCACAAAATGTGATTTACTAATGTTTTGGGCTCCTCTAATTACGAGTAATGCACCATTATTTAACGTTTTAAAAAAGCATGTCTTAAATGTTGCACTTGAAATGGCTGCAGTTGCTGTTGCTGGAGGAAGCACAGCAGAGAACTAATAATAATAATAATTCCTTACATTTATTTAGCGCTTTTCTAGACACTCAAAGCGCTTTACACATTTTTAGGGGGGAATCTCCTCATCCACCACCAGTCTGCAGCATCCAACTGGATGACGCGACGGCTGCCATATTGCGCCAGACTGCAGACCACACACTAGCTGATTGGTGGAGAGGAGACAGAGTGATGAAGCCAATTATGGTATGGGGATTGTTAGGAGGCCATGATAAACAAAGGCCAGTGGGCAGATTTGGCCAGGATGCTACTCTTTTTTGAAGGACATCCTAGGATTTTTAACGACCACAGAGAGTGGGGACCTCGGTTTAACGTCTCCTCCGAAAGACAGTGCTCACTGAGCAGTATAGAGTCCCCGTCACTATACTGGGGCATTAGGACCCACGCAGACCACAGGTTGGGCGCCCCCTGCTGGTCACACTGAGTGCATTTTGGAAATGCTGAAGAGGACGTTTTGGTTTTAAAACTCTGCTGCTTTGTGTCAGAGTGGATTGGGAGACATCTGAAAACCGAGGCGGGGCTGCAGACATTCACTTGATTCATCTGATTGGGGCTTTTTCTCAATATTAAGTGCACAAAGTTCAGTCTTGCACCCTTGTCTTGTAAGTTCAGACTTCGCAAGTTTGATATGGAAAACAAGCTCCCGAGGACACATCGGGTGAATCTTCAAAGGGAACGGTGTACTTTATAAAGCCATTCAAATCACCCTGCCTACAATGTTTCACTATCTTAACAATAAAATGAAAACATTATATAAGGAACTGCCGATTTACATTTTGATATTAACAACTTAACAGACACCAAAAATGTTGAGGCATCATGTAGCTACATTTTTATATGACCATCATCTTTAATGTATGCATTTAATGTGTGCCTGAGTCAGTTGGCATTTCATTCATTTTCTTTTCGGCTTAGTCCCTTTATTAATCAGGGGTCGCCACAGCAGAATGAACCGCGGATGCCCTTCCAGCTGCTACCTAACACTGGGAAAAACCCATACACTCCTGCATTCACACTGACACACTACAACCAATTTAGCTTACCCAATTCACCTGTACCGCATGTCTTTGGACTGTGGGGGAAACCGGAGCACCTGGAGGAAATCCACGCGAACACGGGGAGAACATGCAAACTCCACACAGAAATGCCAACTGACCCAGCCGAGACTCAAACCAGCGACCTTCTTGCTGTGAGGCGACAGCACTACTTATGACTTTATAGAACCCTCCATGGCTTATTATAGAACCCTCCATGGCTTGAATGCTTCTTTGTGACAGGTAGTCTAAAATGTATCAAAAACATCCTGGGACAATATTTTCAGTCACAGCTATTAGCGACTCTGTTAGTTTGTCTGAGTTAGCAACAGTAACTAAGGGGATAGTAGGGGCTTACCAGTGGGTCAATTCCCAATCTAGAAGGTCTGAATATATGAATAGCGCCAATAGAGTATAAAGAAAAAGTAAACATGCGACCAAAAAATAAAAGAGGAGAAAGTGGACATGACAGATGGAGTGTACATGACAGGTGCCATTCCACGTTTCGTTCAGCCGTTCCTGAGATGAGGATTCTTCAATACCTGTGGATGGCTTCCTGTATATTGACAGTGCTCTCTCGGATCAATTCCCCCGAGAAAGGCATGATTCCTCTGGATCTTTAGGTCAGAACACAATAGCGGTACACGATTTAACTACACATTACAGGTCTCACACATTCACATCTTCTTCTACAGACCGGTATGCACTGCCAAAACCTCAGGCATCACTACATTGGCCAAAAATACAAATTTAACACATTCTTTTAAGAGGCAAATTACACAAAGTCTCAAATCTGGCTTAAAAAATGTTACCTCAGGGGAGGCGAAACCCAAGTACTCCCAGTCCCATGTTCCACCAGCAAAACTGTAAACATAAAGAATAGAAGTGTTAGGTTTCATGTGATCCTATACATTGTGGGGCTGCAGGTACATTTTGTCAAACAATAAGCAACAGTTAGGACGTTCTGAATTACAATGCTATGTCACAATTGACCCCATTTACTTTAGTGTATGTCAAAATTGTAGTTTAAAACACACATGGTAAGTTCTTAGAAATGTACTCTGAATTAATCATTATTTGACTTTAATCATAAGGTTTTATAAACAGTTGATTTCTACAGTATAAACATATCAAGTATTATGATGATCACAAACATATTTATTATTTTAAAACTACATTTAGCTTTAGCTTTTTTCTGCATGTTGGTTGCATTGATTGATTATCACTGCTTTTTCCCTTGAAACAATAATATAAGATTTTAGAACTATAACTTGAAGGAGAGCCCCTTATCTATTAATACAGAAGTAAAAATGTTATTAGAAAGGCTACAAAACCAAGTAGTATTTGATTAAAACAAGCAAAATAAAATACAAATCAAATAAATGCATATTCAAAATGAATAATTAAAAATAGATTAAAATAAGCAATAACTTAAAAAAACATCACATACAGTTGAAGTCAGATGTATTAGCCCCCCTGAATTATTAGCCCCCCTGTTTATTTTTTCCCCAATTTCTGTTTAACAGAGAGAATTTTTTTTCAACACATTTCAAAACATAATAGTTTTAATAACTCATTTCTAATAACTGACTTATTTTATCTTTGCCATGATGACAGTAAATAATATTTGACTAGATATTTTTCAAGACACTTCTATACAGCTTAAAGTGACATTTAAAGGCTTAACTAGGTTAATTAGATTAACTAGGCAGGATAGGGTAATTAGGCAAGTTATTGTATAACGATGGTTTGTTCTGTACACTAGCGAAAAAAAAATAGCTTAAAGGGGCTAATCATTTTGACCTTAAAATTGTTTTTAAAAAATTTAAAACTGCTTTTATTCTAGCCAAAATAAAACAAATAAGACTTTCTCCAGAAGGAAAAATATTATCAGACATACTGTGAAAATTTCCTTGCTCTGTTAAACATGATTTGGGAAATATAAAAAAAATAATAATAATAATTAATAATTTAATAATTCTGACTTCAACTGTAGGTTGTTTGCACATTATGTCATTGTTGGCATGTAAATTTCAGATGGAGGGCAGGAAGTGACTCTTCTCTAAAGGAATCACTATAAGAACTTCTAAATGTTTATGCTTTTTGTGGTTTATAATTGTTAAAATCGCTCAAATTGAGATTTGAGTTTTTAAAACTGTTACTCAAAGAAAAAATCTTCAGGAAACTGACTGGAAACTTTTTTGGAACGTGATTTGTTTGACAGCATTAATTTAAAAAAATATATCACTTGTAATACATAAAATCATTATAAATATTCATAATATACATGTACAGTTGAAGTCAGAATTATTAGCCTCCTTTGAATTTTTTTTTTTTTTTTAATATTTCCCAAATGATGTTTAACAGAGCAAGAAAATTCTTCACATGTCTGATAATATTTTTTCTTCTGGAGAAAGTCTTATTTGTTTTATTTCGGCTAGAATAAAAGCAGCTTTTAATATTTTAAACATCATTTTAAGTACAAAATGATTAGCCCCTTTAAGCTATATTTGTTTTTGATAGTCTACAGAACAAACAAACATTATACAAAGACTTGCCTAATTACCCTAACCTGCCTAGTTAACCTAATTAACCTAGTTTAGCCTTTAAATGTCACTTTAAGCTGTATAGAAGTGTCTTGAAAAATATCTAGTCAAATATTATTTACTGTCATCATGGCAAAGATAAAAGAAATCAGTTATTAGAGACGAGTTATTAAAACTATTATGTTGAAATGTGTTGAAAAAATCTTCTCTCCATCAAACAGAAATTGAAGAAAAAAATAAACAGGGGGGGCTAATAATTCTGACTTCAACTGTATGTTTTATAGCTATATAAAAAAAAAACAGATACTACAAACTCCGCTACACTTATACAAAATCCAGGAGTACAAACAACTTACCCTGCCATGAAATTGCTTCAATGTTTTCTCTGTCTTGCTTTCCAATAATCCAGCTCTTCACTGGCTTTAAATGGTATAGTAATTTAATGTTAAATGTAGGGATGATCCAATCAATAATCACATAACGACTCGATTGGTACTCGCCAATCTGGCCGATCGCAGGGGTTTGTTTATGAGTTTACAGGCAGAAGAATCGCACGTGCGCTCCCGTATATCATGCATAGCCTACAGCAGCCACAACACATGAGGCGATAAATGATGTGTGGGAACATGAGCGATCAATGAGCTCGCGTCACAACAGTTTAAATATGTACAGATGCAGTGCGACCTGTTTATACAGTCTATTGGCGCAATTATTTTATTAGTCTATTATTTTTTCAGAAATATTTAATAATATAAATTTTAATATACTTATTGCAATAAACAGTAGTTTATAGGCATATTTCCTTTTAGTAAGTAAGTAACGGATTTATAGGTGTGCATTTTAACTTCTTATGCATCAAATATGCACTCCAAACTTTTTCTTGATTGAGATATGTTGAGTTCTTCTTTAATGCTGAATGTTTCCAAATTGCATTGTTAGTAATATTTCTTACCAATTTTTATATCTGTGTTATATCATTTTCTTTAAAACTGTTTCTGGCCATGACATGTCCACACTAAATGGTTAAAAGAGATGTGTTTAAAGGTATCATATGCAGCATCCTTCACTTATTCTCTTAGGTAAGGCGAGATCTCCACTCAAGTATCATACATAGAGGAGAAAATGTGCATTATGCATTATAAAGCTTGAAGCATTAGAATTGGTACTCGGTATCGGCCGATCACAATGACAAAGAATCAGTACTCGGGATCGGCTGCAAAAATCCTGATCGGAGCATCCCTAGTTAAATTCTATAGTAATATATAGTAAATAACTAATAGTAAAGGGGCTTGACATTAACTTTTTTGATCACCAGCCACTGTGGCTAGTAGTTTTCCAATGTTACTAGCCACTCACCATTTTTACTAGCCACAATTTTGTTGTCGGGAAAATATATTTTATATGCATAATTTGACTTTTGCATGATAAAATGACTTGTAATTTTACTGGATTTAAATTTTGTGTTATGTCCACATGGCTCCTCGTTCATTTAACGTTTTGTGTTGTGTATGACCTTGCTCAATGAGGATAAGCAAAGTTAGTTTTAATAAATAAATAAATAAATAAATTAGTTTTTATTTCACATGACTTTTTAGGGCTCAACACTAAGAATTTACCCTTTTTTTCTGGCCTCACCAAAAGAATTATTTCCTTGCCACTATTTTTAAATAATGTGTCAAAACAAGCAAAATCTTTTAAACATAACAGGCAATTCAGCCTTTCTTAAATCTTACTAATCTCATTCGCAACTGCATTTTCTTTTAAAGCAGGAGGTTCATACCTGCGTCGAGGGGCTTCGGGGGAATCGTTGGGGGCCACACCTCTAGCTACAGAGGCCAGAAACTCTTGTCTCTTTTGCTGCACCAGGCAGGCAGCACGGATGATCTTATGACGAGGCGTGCGGAGGTAAGGCCGGTTGACTTTCTGTGCAAGATCTTCAGTCACCATTTCCAAGTCAGTCTAGCAAGAGAGATAAGTTGTCATCCACTCAAAACCTACACAGCACACATGTCCTATGATAACAGCATCTGTGCTACTGACCTGCATAAGTTCAAAGATTTCCTTCTTTGTGCTTTTGGGCTCCAGAAAGAACCCGTAAGGGTAAGAGCACTTGAGAATACGACGAGTCTTGAGTAGTTCATGCACTGCATCTTCAATGAAAGTAGTGTCTGGAGGCCCTCCTTCTCCTACAACACATCAATACGATACAATTGTCAAAATAGAAGTCTATGGCATTATGTATTAACCTCAGTCTGCTGATAAACGTAGAATCAATACATGTTTGAATGAGGTAATGATTTTTTTCAATCTGTAGATTTGAACATGGTACACACGTTTCCAATGCATTAACATGGCTTGAAAAGTATTTATAAATGTTATGTAAACAAGGTTTTGTATCTTACTTCCACTAAGAACTTTGCTTAGCTGTTCCATCTTGTCTTTGGCCGTCTTTAGCAGGCGTTCTTCCAGCTGCACACAAGAGATCATTGATATACAGTTGAAGTCAGAATTATTAGCCCCCTTTTGATTTTTTTTTTCTTTTTTAAATATTTCCCAAATGATGTTTAACAGAGCAAGTGAAATTTTCACAGTATGTCTGTTAATATGTTTTATTCTGGAGAAAGTCTTATTTGTTTTCTTTCGGATAGAATAAAAGCAGTTTTTGATTTTTTTTTTTTTAAACCATTTTAAGGTCAAAATTATTAGCCCCTTTAAGCTATTTTTTTTTTCGCTAGTCTACAGAACAAACCATCATTATACAATAACTTGCCTAATTACCCTAATCTGCCTAGTTAACCTAATTGACCCAGTTAAACCTTTAAATGTCTCTTTAAGCTGTATAGAAGTGTCTTAAAAAATATCTAGTCAAATATTATTTACTGTCATCATGGCAAAAATAAAATAAATCAGTTATTAGAAATGAGTTATTAATACTATTATGTTTAGAAATGTGTTAAAAAAATCTTCTCTTCGTTAAACAAAAATTGGGGAAAAAAATAAACAGGGGGGCTAATAAATCAGGGGGGCTAATAAATCTGACTTCAACTGTATGTACTATAAATATGCAGAATTTAAAAAAGAAAGAGATTTGTGGGATTAAAAAAAATATACAATCTGAGTGTGCTTTGGTTCATTGGCTAGTTAAATGATGAATAATTAAATAAAGGATAAATAATTGACAACAAAACAGGCCAGTAGGAGGCAGCAGGTCCCTGTAATAATAAGTGATTGACTGAATTATTTATTCAAGCAATTCGTTCAAAAAGGATGATTCATTTTAAAACAAAGCTTTAAATTATTCTTCAAAGAGGATCTTCATTTTTTTTACTTATACAAAATTCATTTAAAACAGATGTTATAGATCTAAACATTGAGATGTTGAGATGCACAAATATTCTGCTCTTGTTCTCAATGAAAGAAGACATTTTCTAAACAGAAAAAAAATCTTTACAGTTCTAACTATTAGAAAGCAGTACCATATGAGTTAATTGGAGTTTTACATATAATATTTATGAGTTGTCTTTGCTGCTTTAGGCAAAGTGATAATTGTTTTTGTTTTAAACAAGATGTGTAAGATATCACAAAGAGGATATTAAATTTAACCTTAATGAAAAATCAAAAGTAGTTGTCCTAAAAATTCGCAAGGAGAATACATTTATTCATTCATTTTCTTTTCTTTTCGGCTTAGTCCCTTTATTAATCAGGGGTTGCCACAACGGAATGAACCACCAACTTATCCAGCATAATTTAGTTTTTTCAATTCACCTATAGCGCATGTCTTTGGGCATGTGGGGTAAACCGGAGCACCCGGAGGAAACCCACGCTAACACGGAGAGAACATGCAATCGCCACACAGAAATGCCAACTGATCCAGCCGAGACTCGAACCAGCGTCCTTCTTGCTGTGAGGCGACAGCGCTACCCACTGAGCCACCGCACCACACAGAATACATTTAAATACAATGTAAAATAACATGTTTATTGCTCTATATACATTTCTGGAGACCGCCAAATACATCCCAGGAGCTACATTTATTTTCAGTTTTTGTTTTCGTGAATCCACCAGAGGCTGCTGGGTATGCTTTTTGAAATCTCAAATTTATCTCGCGAGTGTCATTCGCGCCTGCTCTTCTCACGTAAATCACACCAGAGGCTGCTGTCAACTGACTGACTGACCGATCGACTTACCCTTCCTCCTCCTTCCCTAAACCCAACCAAGTGTTTTCAAAAGCACCAACTGACTCATCCACCTACTTCCCTAAAAAGCAATCCAGAAATAGAAAAGCCCTCACCTGATTTTACCACATTTTCACCCTGTTAATTTTCTTTCTTGGTTTTTGTCTTACCCACTTTCTGAAACCGTTCTTTACCAGACTCGAACCCCATCGTTGTGCTCAACTCCTCTCTGCGTCGCAAGTACACGGACGTACATGGCGAGCTAACTGGACAAACTAGTAACAGCGGGAAAGCCGTCCATACGAAGGTAAGCGGTCAGCTGGTGAGCACGAAAAGGAATGGCATCATACCGCCGCGTAACGCTCGTTTTAAAGACAAAATGCAGCCATACGTACTTCTGGCTACGTAATTCTCGATCTCCAGAAATGTGTAAATAGGGCTACATTTTTTAGAATGAGCCCATGTTGGAATAACCTTATAAACATTACACATACAGGCTTCATAGAACATGTTAGCATTATTTATTTATTTTATACCTGGTAACTGTGTTCGTGGTTCTTATAACGTGTGTAATAATGCATGAAGCGATCTAATTCCTGGAAGTTCTTGTGTTTCTTCTCAGCCTGCAAAAACAAAAGTACAAGTGTGTATATTATGCATGCAAACGTAGAGAGAATCATTACTGTTTTTTTTAAGAATTTTAATTGAAAACTTTTCACAGTTTCAATTTACTAGTTTCTTCTATGTTTTACCTTTGACACAATCTACATTGTAAAAGCGCTTTAGAAATAAAGATGAACTGAAATGAATAGTTAAATCAAAAAGTTACTAATGCTTTAAAAATTTACTAGTTTATCAATGCTTTAAAACTTTCCATTTACAATTGTGTAACTTTAAAAAAATTAAACACGTTTTTTCAGCAAGAATGTGCACCTCAACAGTCATCTCTTTAGACTGCTCCTCCACATGCTGAATGACCTCATATCGCGTGCAGCGGTAGTATCCTCCAGTAGAAGAACTGTGTTTTTTCCACTCTTCCAGACAGATCCAGCAGAAATCATACTTGCACTGTACAGACACACAGACATTCTTGATTAACTGCCCCTCTACCAACACAAACCACTAACCTACTTTTTATGTCACAAATGCATATATAAGTCTAGCAGGCAGCACACTGGGAGTTGTGGGATTCTGACAGCAGGGATTATGTGTGTTGCTAGGAAACTATCTCTCACACTTTCTTATTTTTGGAGTGCCAGCATTTGCAATGCATTTCCTCGTTTAGTAACCTTGTTGCTGGATTATCAAGATTGAATTAAGATCAATATATTCCTTTCTAAGGCGCACGCACATTTCTTGTTCAGTAATTAGAGGAATTTATCCTGATTTCTATCAGGCTGCTGTAGCACAGGAAGCACTTTTAGAAACACATTTTAAGCTTAACGTTTAATTATGATTGTCAAGCCCATAATAATGAGCAGTGACTCTTAATTTTAGTTCTTTCTAATAGTCATTAATGTCTGTTCTAATCAGGTGTTCAACCAAAGTTCCACTTTTGACAGACTTGATTTACACTTTTCTTGGCTCACAGCCATGTTGGTTAGCATAATTCCCTCCTGGAAGATATCATTTCATCTCCACTGAGAAATACAACTCCTCCAGTCAAGGTGTCCCACAGGGTTCTGTTCTTGGCCAGCTTATTTTCATAATCTACAGGCGTTTTATCATCAGCCATGCTGGTCTAAGTTATCACTGCTTAGCTGATTTATTTTACCACCTGTTCTGTTGCGGCTCATTTCCACTGAGAGGTACAGTACCGTACGGGTCGGTACGGGTCACATTTATCAGGCTTGCGTTTCCACTGTCAAAAGGGTACCCTTTTGGTGGGCATGGTGCATGACAGAAATTTTCAGACGACGTCATGTTTACTCGAGGAAATGTCAAAGTAACGCCGTATGGGTCGTTCACATATCATATGAGAAGCACTTCTCACAAAACAGATGCTTTATACACATAAATACTTGTGTATAAATGTTAATTACTAACCTTTTTATGAACATGATTTGATTATAACTGCAGATCAATAGCCCCTTTCACAAAGTGATACCAGTAAATATCCGGACAATTTCCAGAATGACTTAACAGGTAAATTCATGAAAAAGGTGTTCACACAGGCACGGACGTTCCGTAACTTTTCCGAAATATACCACTCAGACATCCATTCCAAAATACCGGTAAATTCTGACATCATCAACCAGAAATGACCTATAAACGGCAGCGCTTGTATTAGTAAACATAGAAGGGGTCGGCCTTTTCTTGATGGTTTCACTTTTATTTAAAGCTTTAGCATTCATGCAGCTGCTTTGTGAGATATTCAAAGGCAGAAACGCGAACCGCAGCTAAATGTTTACACATTTGACTACATTACAAATTCTGTGGATGGATAAGTATTGTGAACAACTTATATGAAAACATATGGAGGACCACTTTCGCATGTCGAGAGATTTACATAATGTGTGTGTGCTGGCGCTCACCGGCTTCTCGTGCACACGCGTCAAGCAGAGCTTGAAGGTAAATAAACAGCGGTTTATCATAAGCATTTTAATCAATATTTTCTACACAGTTGGCATTAAGAAAGAACCTAGAAACGTTATCTGAGTAACCTCTAGCAGCTAAATGTGTCTGGAAAAATATTCAAAGGCTTTTATTTTCATAAACCGCTCGGATGAGAATGCGTCTGAGTGTTCTGATTGAGTAACGTAGACGTCTCACGTCAGCGTGTTCTAGATGTGCAAATTAGGCAAATTACTGGTAATGTTACAACTTCTCTTTCCGGAAAATTGCCGGAACAAATTTACCAGTATTTTCAAAAAGGGCCTGTTCACACATACAGACCTTTCCGGAAAATTGCTGGTAATTTTCCGGAAAGGTCTGTATGTGTAAAAGGGGCTAATGATAAAGCGAAGTAGTTTATTGTAACGTCTGTGATTATAAGAAATAAATAAATAACTTAAATAAATAAATAAATAACTGCAACATATATAAACACATACAGACCCTTACAGTCTTCGATATGTTATCAATTACAGAAAAACTACACACAGCAGAGATTTAGTCCTTATTTGGGTTCAAAAACGACACGCAACATAGCTCAGTCAGAGCAAACCTCTCATCTGTATCTTTAATCTTCACCAGCACATGTAACCTCTGTTAGAAAGTAATTCCGTCATTCCGAGCTCGATGACAATAATTAAACATGGCAATTTGTTCATGTTTCATGTTGCAGAATGCATAATTTGCTGCTGTTTTTTTCAGCTTCTCCTTTGTTTTTTCGCTCTTTACTCTCGTGTTTGTCCCTTTCTGAAAGATTCGAATATCATACGCGTTTCAATAATCACGCGCACATTATTAATGTAAGCTCAATTTCAAATATAGACGCGCAGCGAGCTCTCTGGAGAAAGTGAAACCGCTCACACTTTTAGACGGGCTCGTAAAACAACAACAGGACACAGCAGATTTTGTTCTTCAAGGTTCGTTTGTGCTCGGGTCGACCATGGCTTGTTATTATATGTATATATTATTACGGTGTAATGTCTCGGCTGTGTTTTTAAAAATGGCGCTTCCTTTGTTTTCTTCCTCCTGCTTCTGCGAGTGACGTATGTGTGTAAAACAATAGCGTTCAGCTGCGCATCTTGCTTATCCTTTTGGTACCCTTTTTTTCGTGCTAGGTACCCTTTGCAAACTGTGATCAAAAAGTGGTACGGTACGGTTCGCTTTTAGGTACCCTTTGACAATGGAAACAGCCATAAAAGTGTACCAAACCATAATGTATCACTCAGTGGAAATGGTACATTACACACCCTCCCACTCACATTGGCCAATGGCCCTGGGAATTTTTGTAAACTTCATACAAACAAATCCAAACTAAAAAATTTAAAGCCAAGTAGGCTTGGGCGGTATCCAAAATTCCAACCGTCAAACATCCTCCCTATTTTACCTCGGTATACGGTATTACCGTGCATAACAATTATGATGTAAGACTCAGACAATGTCACCAAACTGTTGGCTTGTGCCTAAACCATTCAGAAACTTAATACCGTATATGCGACCTTAGGTTCGCGGTCACCTGTTTGTTGCACAATTTGCAAATTGCCTCATTCATTTTTACTGCCTCTCCCTTCTCAATCTGTTGAAATCAGAAATACTGCCAAACTGCAGAGGTTGTTCCTTTTCGAGACCAGGTCACTTGGTGCACGACTCGCCATCTTTCCTCACCTCTCTCTTTCTCCTCAACACTGTCCCGTGATGACAATCACGCATACACATTTTTAGGCATTAAATAAATTATAAGTAATACTTAATCCTTGTCTCCTATGTAAGTGCATTGTTTTTTATGACAATATAATGGTATTGAAAACATTGCTATTGTTAGATCCCGCGGTATACCATATTACCGTATTACCGCCCAAGCCTAAATCTAAGTAGGCTTTGTATACTGAATTTGAAGTTTTTGTCAAACTTCCTAGATGCTCTGTTTACATGAGCACTACACCTAATTTTACAGCACTTAAAACCCCCAAGTGTCTGAACTTTTCTTAACCCAGTCTATAAATAGATCCTATTATTGTTATTACGCAAATAACCTTGGCACATTGCATGTGGTTACATCCCTCATTCTTCTGAATGGGAGATTTGCAGTTGGCACAGGATTTGGAGTTGGTGAGTAACCACAGGCAGTTGGCAGCATCTTCATACGCCTCACTTACACCTGCCACTGAAATGGAAAAAGACAGAAATAAATATGCTTGAGGTCCAAAACCACTTACTTCAGGTACTTCGGGAAATGTATGGAGTGCAAGTGTACAGCAAGACATGCTCACGTGCTTCTGGTTTCATATCAGTAACTTTCTGGAGCCACATCTTCCATGTTTGGCAGTCACATGGTTCATGGGCCTCTCCTTGACACTCCCTGTGGAGAGAAACATCCGTGTCATGTCAATCGATAGCATGAAGGAAAATTACATTTATACTGAATATATTATGGCTGTTTTATGCATTAGTTTGAATGTTTTTGAGGGATATATCAGTGTATACCAAACAAGGGCAAAGATCAACCTTTTCTAATTACCTTGGTGTTTTGTAAGAGATTTTTGTATCTGTTTCTTCCTTGTCTATGTTTAAATATAATAACTTTATTGTTAATAGCTATTAGTTATTAGTTAATTAAAGCTATTAGTAACTAATAAAGTTATGGTAACTAATAAGCTTCACTAATCTCATTTTGATTGCAATGCAATACATGCCCATTTTTAAAGCTGCTTTAAAACAATAATACAAATAAACTTGAATTGTACCCTATAAAACATTAGGTGTGTCCCAAATCGCATACTTGTACAATATTCTACGCCATTTCGCAGCATAAATAGTGTAAGAAGTGCGTTCACACTGAAAACTCTAAAAGTAAGTGCACTTTAAATACCTGGATGATGCACTGATTCAACCATTAAAAATAAGTGTATAATATTGGACACTTCACAGCATTTATCAGCCACAGTTTTGATGACGTAGAGCTATCAGGCGCTTAAGTTTGATTATTTTATTTTGGATTATACTGTAAAAGCAAAATTCTCTTTCGAGAGTGATTATACCACCTCCCGATGGTGAATGTAGTTATACTCATGGCAGGTATTATTTGATAGTTGGTCATTAATTTGCCAAAAGTCAAACATAATCTGGGAAACGGTTTGTGATCATTAGTGTTCGATTTGGGATGACACTACATTCATAAACTATGGTGCTAAGTCGTGTAAGTTCATAAGTATAGTGTATAAGTGCATAGTGTGCCATTTGGGACGCAGCTATTTAGTTTTCTTTCCCTTGCTGCCAAGAATTTAGTCAGAAAACCACTAGTTAAAACACAACACTGGTAGACTGTTGACCACAGATACCATTAACAGTATTCCAAGAGAATGCTCTTCCATATTAGATGCAGTCCATACTCACTCAGACAGATTAAATGTTTATGTGTGTGTGTACTGTATGTGTGTGTGAGAGAGAGAACAGGGTGTTTTGACTCAAATATAATGCTCAGATCTGGCACAGGCAGTGATGAGATATGAGCCCACTGTGTGGGTGTGTATATATGTCTATGTGTTTGTGTGTTAGGGACATAAGGACCCGAGCTGTGGGAAAGAGAAACTCGGCCAGCTGCATCACCAGAGACCACTGAGAGCAGAGCAAACATACAAACACACATGTTCCTCCTTCAAATGGTGGGGGGGAGAGGGGGTCTTTAAAAAAAACAAGTGCTGGTAATACTATTGGACTACTACTTGTTCTAGTGTGATGGTGTTTTTATTCCAAATTCA
The DNA here is from genome assembly GCA_903798195.1 of Danio kyathit. Classification (NCBI taxonomy): domain Eukaryota; kingdom Metazoa; phylum Chordata; class Actinopteri; order Cypriniformes; family Danionidae; genus Danio; species Danio kyathit. The sequence goes on along the minus strand of LR812534.1, from coordinate 23,759,959 downwards.
TAAATTCCCTCTCGTCTTGTGAGATTTGTATTAGTGACTGGCACTGACCAGCAGAAGAGATGACCCTTGCCACAGTCCACAGCAGGGGCCTGGAGGCGAGGAAAACTGAGCGGGTCGGAGGTGCTGGCACCAGGTCCCTGTCCAGCCAATCGCACTGCTCTGTCACAGCCAGCCCTCGGGCACCACCGGATGGCAGGATTATTCTCTACAAATGCCTGAGGGACAAGTAAAAAAAAATAAAAATAAGGTGAAGAAATTGATAAAAAAAATGAGGAAGTATATTGAGAAAGTATATACCCTCTTACTGGTTTATTATTTATAATAGATTTACTTGTAGATAACACAAGTAAATACATCGTATTTACTCCCAGGACCGTTTATATCATAGTTGATATTTAGCCGGACCATGTTGGTGTTTCATAACATCTCATTTTTACAAGGTGGGTCACTAGCCCAATGCTCAACCCCCAATCTGGAGTACCAAGACATACACTACAAACAATTTAGCTTACCCAATTCACCTATAGCACCTATATTTGGACTGTGGGGGAAACCAGAGCACCCGGAGGAAACCCATGCAAACATAGGGAGAAGATGCAAATTCCACACAGAAATGCTAACTGACCCAGCCGGGGCTCAAACCAGCGAGCTTCTTGCTGTGAGGCGACAGCGTTACCCATTGCACCACCGTGCCACCCAAGTAAATACATCATGCATTGTTTAAATTAAGGTTTTGTTTATTAAATGTCCGGTGAAGTGCTTTGAAATGTGCATTTTTATTCAATGTTTAATGTAATCTCAATCAAAACACGAAGAGAGGGTGGGACATAGTGTAGCCCCTCCCCTTTTTTAAAACAAGCCAATAGTGTTTTGCTTTATCATCGCTCTGCCAGTAATAGTGGTTGAGCTCAAGTGCATCAAATGAAAAGCAAATCAGAAGCCTCTTGAAGAGGGCGAGGCACGTAAGATACTAGAGAGCATTTGATTGAATATGATTTCATGAGAAACTGTACTATGAGGTGACGAGAATAAAATCAGTTTTATAGCTCCTAAACGTGAATTTTGTCACTGTTTTGGAGCACACTAGCTTAGAGATATCTTAAAAACTAGCAATACTGATACTAACATCTAAAAAACTTAATTTCATAGGACCATTAAGGGAAACAAAATACAAACTACAATACAAGTCTAGTTTTGCCTTTGGTTCTGACTAATCTAATGTACAATCAATTTATCTCATTGCATAGAATCCCATATAAAAGTATTAATTTAAGGGTGAAATGGATGTTTTCTGAGAAATCTGTTATTTGCTCATCCTGTTATTCATAATTATTTATTACTTTGCTCTTTGCAGCTCTCTGGTTCTAATTGGTCAACTGAAGAACAGTCAAATTGTTTTGTACAGAAACTGCTGAACTGTGTATCTGACAATTTCCCATGGCAACATGCTATTTTCATAAAACAGACTTTGACTTAAAACGTCCCCAGAGGACTTCAGCACTAATTTCCTCAAAGCAAGAAAATAGATTCAATGCTCATAGCAAACAACAAAATGGTAAATGATGCAAAGAGCTAGATGAGAGATATAATAATAATAATAATAATTATTATTATTATTATTATTATTATTATTATTATTAAAATAGAGGAAAATGTTTGTAGCAAATATCTATGCTAATTACCGGCAGATTATGACTCACGCTTTCAGACCTAAATAGAATGTTGCCTAACAATATCCACAGCAATGGCATTTTTATACTATTTTCCTGTATTACACTATGATTCAAACATTTTGAATAAAAAAAAAAATCTGATATTTAAAAAAAATATTCCACAGATCAACAAGGTTACATTTATTCAATCAAAAATACAAACGTTTTTTAGCATCATTCCTCCAGTGTTCGGCATCACATGACATTTCCAAAATCCTTTTTTTTTGATAATTTTTCAGAAATATAATGGTTTATATAACAAACGTTTGCAAGTATATAAATATTTTCGGTCACTTTTTATCAATTTAATGCATCCTTGATTGATAAAAGCATTATTTTTGTTTAAAAAGAGAATGCTTCAATCCATATTGCATAATGCTTGATTTTTGTAACAAAAACTTCAAATATAATTATAATAGGATAATTTTAACTTAAATACATTTTTCACAATCACATATTTATTATTTTGATAAGCCCCTGCATGTAGTAGACAGGATAATGTACCGTTCATCTCATTCTGCAATAAAATGGGCATCTGACTGTACAGTATTCCTTAAAAGTAAATAAAATAAAATAAGCAAAATAGGATCAGGGTGGGGCCAAGCTGGAGCGCTCACTCTGATCCTCCCGGCTCTGCAATGGTTGGAGAAATTACAAATTGAACCAAACCAAATTATTACAATTGGCTTAACATTGGCAATTAAAAAATCTGGAATTGCAACCAGGAGAACCTGGGATTTAAAGAAACAAAATAACAAAATTACTTCTCAACTTTGCGTAAATGTTTGCCTATTAAACAAAGCAGAAATAAACCATTTTGTTTTTTTTCGGTTCATCTGATTTGCTGAGTTTTGTTATGAATCTGGGATGAGAGTTAATTTTTAACCAACAGCTTGAGAAGTCCCTCAGTACACTGTGACCCTGAAAATGAGCTCACACACTTCCCTGTAGAAGATTGGACATCCCCATAGCAGCATAATAAAAAGCTTGGAACTATGCCATTGTTTTCAGTTACTTCAAACCTCTCAGCTCCCCTTTCTTTTTCTTTTTTTAAACATGCTTTACTAGACAAACAGGTATAATATGGAAAAAAAAGAACAATACAAATAGGAAACATTGTCAGCATTTTTCCTTTTTTATGCCCGAGTTCAAATTAGAACTAACCAATCTGAGCTCCCATTTCAGTAATTCTCCATTCAAGACTGACTACACAATCCCACTAAACACAACAAACTCCACTGAGAGGACTGATTGGTGTGATTGGAAAACCATTTATGAAGATTCAAAACTGCAGCTTAATGCTAACTTAACATCTATGAAGTGAAATTTGTCTTCATTTTAAAAGTCCATATCTGAAAATAATAGGATTACAGTGGCATCTATGCACACAACTGAAACTAATATGCAACCGATCATGTAATTATACCTTGATGTCAAACTGAAGATAACGTTTGTCCATCTCTTTAGACACGATGCTCTCAATGACCTCGACAGGAACCAGCTGGAAGCAGTCATAGGCTGGGCAGAAGATGTTATGGGCCTCCCCCTCCTGAATCTTCAGATTCAAGAAGCTAGCCAAAGAGGGAAAAAAACACACATGAATGTTATATGATGTTACAGCAGTAGTGAGAACTCACAGTGCGACTAAAATACTGAATGAAAAAGAAGAAAAAAAAAGCTCACCTTTCCCAACATCCCCTGCAGAACTCGTGACCACAAGGAATATCAACAGGCTCTTCAAACATAGAGGCTGCACACATACAAATACCGCACTGAAAAGAGAAACATACAACAACCTTAGTGTGAATATTTCAGGCTTATATACCAAAACACATTCTGCAAAAAATGGTGGTCCACTACGATATCATATTTGAAACTTTAGTTGATGTGTAATGTAGCTGTGTGAACATAAACAACATCTCTGAATGTAAGACACTTGAAGTTCAATGCAAAGGGAGACATTGGCTTTTACAGAGTTACCTTAGCAAAGCCTACAGCGAACGAAGTTTGGGCACTACAAAAAATATATATATTCGGGCTAGTGAGATCACAAACGCTTCAGGTTAAGCGCATTCGCCATACGCATACACCCCGTGCAGCAAAGGGGCGTGGCCAGAGGTGCTGTAATGTTATACCAGAGAAAGCTAAAATGCCATCCAATCGCTGCAATTTCCACAGAGCTTGTTCTGTTTCTGTATTTGGGCTTCCAAAGGACATGACACAAAGAGAAAAGTGTTTAAAATTTCATTTTAATTATGTTTTAGAGAATTATTAAAAAAGATATAGCTAGCATTTGACAAAGGACAGCTTCCAGAATCTCTCCCAGTTCAGTGCTAAATTCGGCTAAAAACTCAAAGAAGGAGCAGCTCCAACGATAAAAGAAGCAGCTGTGGATTGTGAGCCACAACCTGTAAGTGTTTTTATTTGTTAAAATTGACCAATTACATGCACAGTTTTTAGCGTTAACTGTATGTTGTAGAAAGGACGTAAACAAGGAAACTGATATGGCTAACAGCTACTCTAACTGACAGGATTTACACAGCTGAGGCAAAGCTTGTGCTTGTAGGGCCATGACGCTTTTCCTGGTGACATGGAGCCGATCTGCGAATCACAGCACATTATGTTAGCTAACCAATCAGAGCCTCTTGAGGGCAGGCTTTTCAGAGGAACTAGGAAATCTGACAGTCATTTTCATGTTAGCTGAGTAGCAGTATATAATCAAAATAAGATTTATGAAAAAATTATGTGATTTTATTTATTTTTTTTTTTTTTTACAAATGAAGCATGAGCACACATTGCTTTGCATCTTTCAAACACAACCAATCCTTAAAAATACACTCTAGACCACCCCTTTAAATTAAATGAATTAAATGAACAATTTAAGGTGCCCCTATTATATGGATTATAAATGGTTCATATTTTGGTTTCTGGTGTCCCTAACAACAGTCTGATGTGCATCCATACCTTTAATAACAAATGGCTTGTAAATCCCACATTGTAGGGTAGTTTGCTATAGCAATCATAAAATGACAGGAAGACAACCCAAGGTTGGGGTTATACTGGTGTGGTGTTGTATTGATGAAAAATGAAAATGAATTTTAGCCATTGATTCCTCACAGCCTTGCATTTAGGCAGTTAAAAAAATTCTCTCAGCATCTTTGCGTCATGACACAATTTCATCCCCCACAATCCCCTACAGTGTTTGAGGGGGGGGGGGGGGGGGGGGGGGTTCCATTTTTTACAGGTCTGTGCGAACAAAAAGTGAGTGGGCAATATTTCGTTCAGACATCACAACGAATTGGTTAAATATCCACCTGGTGGGTGATTCATATTAATGACTCAGAGTTGACTCTTTCTTTTTCAGAGTCCAGAATTTTATGCATGGTGCACTTTTAGATTTAAAACTTAGCTGGACATTTTCATCCACTAGAAAGGTCATATCAAAAATCTATAAAAGGGACACTTTAATAAAATCACATCAGGCTGCATCATCTTATGAGAAGACGTTTATTAAAACTCCTTATGCCTATTCAATGATTATCAGGTTTTTTCCTGACTAAAACTATGGCTTTATTGAGAAAGTGGTGATAATGCACTGAAGGAACCCAATTTTAGACTACAATGTCTGTATTGATACATGAAAGAAACTATTGTGTAACTGAATCTGATCACTCATGAACCCAAGCTCACTGAAAGGATTAGTTCACTCAAAAATGAAAATTCTGTTATTAATTACTCACCCTCATGTCGTTGCAATCCCCTGAGACCTTTGTACATCTTTAGAAAACAAATTAAGCTCTTTTAGAGGAAAACCAAAAGCTTCCTCATCCTCCATAGACAGAAACAGTCACAAGACATCCAAAGTCTAGAAAAAGAACCAAAAACTTGTAAAACATTCAGTATGACTTCAGTGGTTACAACTGTAATTATATAAAGCTCCATGAACACTTTTGCCGACCCAAACATTGTAAATATGACATTGTTCACTAAATTTCTTCTCTTCTGCATCAGGTCAAGGTGTGCGTTTATAACAGGCAATATGACATATTGCCATTAGAGTCAACAGCCAACATGCAAGGGTCAAATTGTCTAGTAAACATGCACCGTGAGCTGACACAGAAGACATTGGCGAACAAAGTCATTGTTACTTTTTTTTGGTGCACAAAAGTGTTCTTGAAGCTTCAGACTGTACCACTGAAGTCATACTGAATGTTTTGACAATGTTTTTGGTTCCTCCTCTGGACTGAATGAGTTATGACAGCTGCTGTCTATGAGGGATGAGAGAGCTTTCAGACTTTCTCGAAAATATCTTAATTTGTGTTCTGAAGATGAATGGCAATTGAAACGACACGAGCATGAGCATTTAAAAACAGAATTCTTCATTTTGGAACTAATCCTTAAAAAGAATTTTGTAAATATAGAGACAATATTGGGAACTGAGGCGGCATGGTGGCTCAGTGGATAGAACTGTCGCCTCACAGCAAGAAGATCACTGGTTCGAGTCCTGGTTGGGCCAGGAGGCATTTCTGTGTTTTGCACGTTCTCCCCGTGTTTAAGTGGGTTTCCACTAGAGTCCAAAGACATGTGCTATATAGGTGATTTGAATAAACTAAAATTGACTGTAGTGTATGAGTGTGTGTGCAAATTAGTGTTGTGTATGGGTGTTTCCAAGTACTGAATTGGAAGGGCATCCGCTGCATAAAACATATGCTGAAATAGCTGGCGGTTTATTCCGCTTTGGCGTCCTCTGAAATAGAGACTAAGCCGAAGGAAATGAATGAATGAATATTGGGAACTGGGTGCAAGTATATGTCAAAACCTACTTTTTAAACTAATTTTTAAATTATGCTCAAAAAGTAGCATAAGGCACTTCATAATGTGAGGCAAAAATACATATCTGAATATCAGAAGCACAGGATGCAGAAAAATCAAGTTTAAGACTCAAATTTCAGCAGTACAAATCATGGAACTGAAATTAAGCTTATGTAAAGTGATTTGTAATTATTATTCAATGATTAATAAAAAAAAAAAAAAAGCCAAAAAAAGTGTCAAATGTCAAAAACAATGTGTTTTATTATTGTTTTTATTTATTATTGTGTTTCCTGTTCGTATGGATTGAGTTGGTGAATCGAGCCTATGTAAAGAGTAATGTACCAAATTCACCCATTTAATACAGTCAAAATGGAGTGCAGTTCAAAATTGTTGGTTCTGAGTTGTTGTGTTGTATGCTTTAATGTTTACAACACAAGTCTTTCAAAGAGTAATATTTAAATATCTATATCTATATCTATATATATATATATATATATATATATATATATATATATATATATATATACACACACATTCATTCATTTTCTTTACAGCTTAGTCCCTTTATTAATCCGGCGTCACCACAGCAGAATGAACCGCCAACTTATCCAGCACATGTTTTACGCAGCGAATGCCCTTCCAGCTGCAACACATCTCTAGGAAACATCCATACACACTCATGCACTACGGATAATTTAGCCTACCCAATTCACCTGTACTGCATGTCTTTGGACTGTGGGGGAAACCGGAGCGCCCGTAGGAAACCCACGTGACCGCAGGGAGAACATGCAAACTCCACACAGAAACGCCTACTGACCCAGCTGAGGCTCGAGCCAGCGACCTTCTTGCTGTGAGGCGAGAGCACTACCTACTGCGCCACTGCGTCGCCCCATATTTCTCATGTTATCTGCTTTTGTTTTTATTGAATAAAACAAATGATATATGCAAATGTAAATACACTGAAAAAAATTCAATAATGTTGTAAATCATATATGTGTGTGTATAGTTTTTACTCTGTGTTCACACCAGACGCGTGAACATTTTGGGTTTACTCGCTTCATTCGTGTGTCAAATCCGCTTCATTCACGTGTCAAATTCACTTCACAATAGACACAGATTTGCATCATGTGTGGGGCTTCTGTCTGCCCGGTGACTCTAGCTTCGTTGCTAAATGGCTAACATGGATATTATTGAGAGAGTAGCTGTGTTTGTGCTTTATGAAGGCAGAAAAACAGCGTTGATTCATTTGGAGCCGTGTCCGAGTCCACTAGATAATTTCAGAGGTGCACCCAGCTCTGTGATTTCATAAACTCCTCCAAAAACTGTACCTGGATGATGGAAGCTTTCAGTGGTGCTTCCAACTGAGCGGATCCCAGTTTGATGAACTGTTGTACGGTGTCGGCGAGAAGATTTCCCCCCGGGACACCAACAACAGACGCTACGTCATAATCATGCCCCTAAAGAGAAAGCTCCTAATTGGTTAACGTGACACAAATGTCAGCTGAAGTTCAGATTATCCAACTTGAGCGATTTGCGTGGAACGTACGTTAAGCGCATCAATCGCGCAAAACGCTCAACTCGTACCACTTTATTCGCGCGAATCACGTCATTCGCGCTGAAGGATGTCTATTCGTGTCTTTGCATTGACTTAACATGTAAAATCACTCGCGTTTGACGCTTCTTCTGCATCTTGTGTGAACGCAGCAAGGCACCCTCCATAAATCACATTTGCCTGTAAATGTTTATTTGTAATTAAATAATTTTATTTATTTGCCACTGGCTTGCTTTATATCATTCACAATGACTCATGGTTATCGTTTAAAAATGTTCATGTTCTACTGAAATTTTTTTTTTTTTTTTTATCAAGTACAACTCAGATGGTCTGAGGAAGAATGAAATAACAGGTAAATACTAATCTTGAAGTGAACATTCTCTTTAACATCTAATCCTACTTACAAATTAAAAGGTTTCCCATTCAATGTGTTGCTGAAATAATAATTTACACAGTGACTTTCATAACTGCTTTACATGAAAGATTTAAATATATAAAATAAATAGACATCACTAACTTAATAAATAATGAATAAAAAGGCTAATATCAAGCAAATATTTAGCAAAATGCTCTTCTACACTATGTGGACACTAAACTGTGGACACTACATGGCATCCATGAGGTAAATGTAATGCTACATGACATGCTTACAAGCTGTTGTGTTGATGTCTTTCCATGGTTAAAACTCTGATTATGTGATTAGATGAGACCCAAGCTGTTCATTCATGTGTATTTTCTGCTTTAATTAGCAACTTTCACGCCACATCAAAGAAAATCAAAACAGCAATGATCGATTATAATAAATTATAAGCTATTAGCCTGATGGATTGTGAGGGAGAGGTAAGGATAGAAGATAGAAAGATTTGTGTGTGAACATTTTGGTTTCATGGTGGAAATAAGAAATCTGTGCAAATGCATGCATCATTACACTCTCATTCTGAATTAATAATCTTTCAGTAGCCTAGACCTAAGCCCAATGGCCACAATACCATTGCAGAATATTGGCAAAAATGAAAATGAACAGTAGAAAACACGAATAACGGACCAAATTTGATCCCTCACCAGGGAGTGATCGTCATCAGCAGGGGTCAGGCTAATCTCGTCCGGCGAGGTGATGGATGAGCGGGTGGTTCGAGGTGTACGGGGTGAGGGCAGCGTGTCCCAGGTGTTGTAGCCTCTGGGAGGAGGAATGGGCATCTGAACACCCGAACGCTGGCAGCAGTCTTCAGCATTAGACATCCAAGCTTCCAGCAGTTTCTCCCTGTCCCAGTCTAAATGTCAAAAAGGACGATTGGGTTCATGAGTCGTAGCAGCAATTCTAAAAATACACATTCCTTCACCTATCAAATGCCTTTTTCAGCTAGAATTCACAGTCGATTCAATCATTTTAACAAAGCAGTCATTTCAAAGTTCTCTATTAAATAAAATGTGTTTTTAATAATAAATTTTTTTTAAACGTGACTTTAAAAAAAATAAAATGACAAAAAAACTGAAATAAAATAAATGTCAAGAAAATAAAGCTAAACATTTGCAAACACATACACAAAACAAAACCTAGCCCAAACCCAAAGAAACAAGCCAATGCAAACAACAACAAAAGAAAAAATACATAAACAAATCCCACAAGTGAATTAAAAGAAAAACAAAAATAAACAAAACAAAAAAACTAGACAAAAAACTAAAAGCAAAATCGAAATGCAAGAAACTAAAACAAAAAAACTAAACAAACCCAAAGTTAAACAAAAACAAACAAAACAAAAAAACAGACACACAAAAAAGAAAAAACAACAACAAAAACTGCAAGTAAATGAAAAAAAAACTAAACCAAAGTGAAACGAAAACAAACAAAACATCTAAAACAAAACAAAAAATAAAAAACAAAAACCGGACAAACCAAAACTCAACACAAAACAAAAAACACACCAAATGGAACAAACAAATGGAAATTTGCTAAAACAAAAAATAGCTTAATCACTTAAAAGCACACTTAGAGATAGCCTATACTAGATTAACTCAAGCTTTATTCATATAAAAGACTAGAGGAAAAAATCTAATAAGGTGTTGTTTTCCCACAGGATATAAGAACACTTGTTTGCCAACATTAAACCTACTAGTCATGGTTGGTGTATCCCTACAAAGAATATTTTAGTAAACAAAGTGAACTAAGATTAAAACAATTTGTCAAAAAATATTTCTTTAACTGAAATAATATAGAACTTTTATAATAAGTGCAAAACTGAAACTAAATAAAAAGTAACAACAGTCACTGGAAAAACTAATTGAAATAAAATAATAATTAGCAAAAATAATATTTTTATTCAGAATATTAAGCACTCATTCTGTGATGGAAAGAGAAATATTATATACATAGACATCTTCAAATTAAAATCTTTTCTCCACCTGTGAAAACTAAAGCGTGTTTAACTACATATATCATCTTTAAAATTAGGATGTTTGACTGAACTTTTCATAATTTTGTTGCATTTGTAAGAAGTGTTTGTTCAAATTATTATCTTATTTTTTGTTACCAAGAGCTTTGCACAAGAGTTAATGAAAGCAGTGTAAAGATTGCTCGACAAACTTAGTCTTAAACTAAAACTAAAATAAATTAATTAGTTAAAAATTAAACTAAACTAAAATCACTAAAACTAAAAATATGAAAACTAAATAGAAATGCGTTCACAAAATAAAAACCAAACTAAAACTAACAATGCCATTTTTGAAACGAACTAAATATTAACTGAAATCTATAGAATTTTTAAAATAGTATTAAAAAAAAAACATTAATTTAAAAAAATGCAAAACTATCAAAACCTTGACCTATATATGAGAGAAACAAAAAGGAGGTGAAGCATGCGATTAGGAATAATGAATAAACATTAAAAGTAAAACTTGCATAAAAGTACAAATAAAGAAAAAAGCTAAAGTCCAGTTCCTCTTTCTCTAGTTCAAGGCTACAACATGGTATGGTGACATATAAAAAAATGACAAAAACTTAAGAACAAATTAACTTGTCGATGAACATCAATAAAGATGGCAGGGTTAAAAAAAAAACAGATAAGAAATGGCAAAAAAGATAAGAAATGCCAATAATAATAAAAAAAAAAACAACTTCAGACTCTGAAGGATCGATTCAACAGTTTAAAGTCCATGGCAAACTACAAAACCAAGTACATCCAAATAAAAGCTATTAAAGAAATAACCCAAACAAAAACCCACAATCCTTCTACTCCAACTGTTTTGTAATCTACTGGATTTACTCTCTTCATTTTAGGAGTCAAAAGCGGGAATTTGGGTTTAAGTTTAAAACACAGCGAGGCTGCATATTTGAGCCTGGGCTGGCGGTCTCTAGAGAGGCCGTGGCAATAATAGCAGCGAGCATGAATCAGAGCTCTGCCCTTTTCTCCCATGGGCTCTAGTCATCTGGAACAAGGCCTGCTAGACAGCCTGCTCACATAATTGGAGATTATTAAAGAAAGCACTGATCCAATTATGAGTCTTGTGCCAAAGAGTTTAGCAGCTCTAAACAGGAGTGCTCTTGTAAAATTAAGGAGAAGGAAACATCTTGGTCTGCTTTGCGAGCTTGAATGCTTTTTATGTTGTACAGCAAAACACCTTACAGACAATATCATACCTGTGTTCTACGGGTGTTTTAAAAAGCACATGAAGCAATTTTTTATGAACTAGTAGGGCTGCGTCAGAATAAAGCTGTTCCATGCAGGAGTAGGCCTGCATGGAACACACACAGAGTTCGTGCCCTTGTATAATTGTTATGTAATAGTCAGAATCATCATATTCAAAGAAGCTTTGTCAACATTCAAATCAAGATATATGCATTGTCAGCTTTTTAAATCAAATGGGATTTGAATGAAGAACAATCCTGCAACGATGTCAAAGAAGTATATCATTCTCAAGTATGAAATGTAAAGTTTGATCATTTGGTTTAAAATTTGTTGTCATCTATTAGCTGTTATGAAACTTATGAACCTCATGTCTTATTTTCTTGGTGAAAAAAAGACAAAATAATAATTTGTTCCCACAATTTAATTTGAACCCACCATTTAGTTCTCATTTTAAGTTAACTATGGTTGCAATAGTTTATATTCATTGTTAAAACAACTAATGTAAAAGCTCCATAAGATTTTTTTTTTTTTTAGTTTTATAATAACTGGCAAAACAAAAAAGAAAAACCACAAAAAATAAAACAAACAAAAATAAATGTCAAGGAAATAAAGCAAAACATTCACAAACACATGCACAAAAACAAAACTAATCAAAACCCAAATGACAAAAGGCTAACAAGCCAGTGCCAATGCAAACAACAAAAGAAAAATACATATTTACAAATAAACTAAACAAAGAACATTAGCCAAACCAGTGAAACAAAATAAACAAACAAAAACTAGATAAAAAAACAAAAACAAATCAAATTTTTTTTAAAATACAAGTAGATTAAACAAAAAACAAACAAAAACAGTCCAAAGTAAAACAAAAAACAATCAAAAACAAACCAAAGTGAAACAAAAACAAACAAAACCACACAAAAAGTCAAACAAAAAAGTAAGCCAATACAAAATACGAACAAAAACAAAAGAAAAAAAAATAATACACAAAACAAAACAATAATTAAGTAAATTAAACAAAAAACATAAACCAAACCAAAGTAAAGTAAAACACAAGCAAAAAAACTACTTGACATAAAAGCAAAAGAAAAAAAAAAAAACTAAATTATACAAAAAACAAATATCAAAGTAAAGTCAAACAAAAACTAGACAAAATGCTTATGTAATAAAAAGGTAAAATGTAAATCAAAAAGCAGACAAACCAAAACCAAATAATACTCAACACAAATCAAAAACAAACAAATGGAAATTGATTGTAAAAAAAAAATTCTCTGAACTTAAACACACACTAACAGAGAGTCTATGCTAGGTTAACACAACATATATTCATAAAAAGAACTATTTTTTGTTTGGTCATGTTTATGTCAAATACAATCCAAAGCAAGTGTCTTTCCCACAGCTGCCCCTCAAACGAGCCCAGTTTTCAGCTTCCAACGACTGTAATACTCTAAACACATTTACCCATAATTACATCTGGGCCTGCCAACAGACAACAGCATTCAAACTATCTTTGAATACACAACATAACATCGTACCGTGAGCCCTTAGAAGAGCCTCTGCAGTGAAGAGAGGAGCTTGCAGCATGTCCGCAGTCTCTACTATAAGCATGTCCTTCAGTCTCCTGAGGTCCTGCACTCGCAAACCTTCATAAAACTGAAACACACACATTCTTACATGTTAATCACAAAGTAAAAAAAAAACAATCTAACTCAAACTCTTAAAAATGTAAATACAGTTGAAGGCAAAATTATTAGCCCTCTTCTTTTTCAAATATTTAATTTTAAGGAATTTTAAGGTAAATATGATTAGACCCCTTAAAAATATTCAGGGTTCATACGCGTTTTTACTACTAAAATTCCATGATTTGTCCATGACTTTTCCAGGACATTTATGTAAATTTTCATGACCTAATGTTTAATGTAATGTCTATGTATGCATGGTTAATAATAATAAAAAACAATGCATGTTTAAATGTATTACAGCACATCATAAAACACACAACAATCTATTTAGTTTGAATTTATTTTTTATATCTATTGTATGTACGATTTATTTAGATAATGCTTACACATGGCGGTTCTTTCCCGCTGTGCCACCTTTAAAATTGAGACTAAGGTGAAGGAAAATGAATGAATGCTTGCATAGCATTCATAATGTGAGACCATGTTTTTGGCCAATACAGAAAAGAAGTAAAGACAACTAACCTATATTCAAGTTCACAGATATTTGCTAAACTAATTTCCATGACTTTTCCAAAACTTTGTGGGTTTTTCTGCTTTTCCAAAACTTTTCCAGGCCTGGAAAATGCCATGTCAAAATTCCCTGACTTTTCCAGGTTTTCCATGACTGTATGAACCCTGTATATTATATTTCAGTTGGCTACAAGACAAACCACTGCTGTCTAATGACTTACCTAATTAAAATAACTTGATCAGTTAACCTAAACTGAGCTAGTTGAGCAGGGCTCACAAAATCCAGTATATCCAGTCTAGCATATGCTATTGCACTTAGATAATTGTTAATAGCATGTAGCTAATAGTTATTAGCATTTGGCTTATCATAGTTACCATGCATAGTACACAGGAAGTCCCATTTTGCTAAAATAAGTCAAACGAGCCATTACCCAGGTTTCCTGCAGTTTCCTGCCAGTTTCCTGGCAGTTTCCTGCTGGGCCAACATACTTTTTGGGCCGGATTGATCATCGTCCTATGATTTGATTGCCCCATAAAACGCTTAGCAGCCTATCGTTTTTTTCTGCCTAATTAATTGACGATGCTCTGATCTGTGACGCTCTGAAAGTAAGATGCTTTTTTTCGGACAGACCGGCCCATGTGACATAATCTGCAGCCTATTGGTTCTTTTCTTTATTGACATTGGGCTGACCCAATCACAAACTCCTATTTTGGGCTCTGTACGAGCGTGCAAAGTTGGCGTGTATTTGCCATAATAGTCGAGAGTCAGAGAGATGGAGAAGAAACGGAAGGGAGGCGCAGAGAAATTGCGGGAAACACGCTGGCGTTTCATTTAGCGGTTCTGAAAAGATCTCCGTCCATACTACACAGCTAAAAACGCACATCACGTGACCACACACACACACTCTGTCATAAGCTGCAGCCAGTAGGTCAAAGGATGCTTTGAGCATAAAACCCCAGGTGAGAGTATAGTGCATGTCGGACAGTTCATCAAAGATCTACTGCTAGATCTCATCTCACTATAGTTGTTAAATGTGATCCTGAATTCATCTTGTTGTCTCCATCTAACGACTCTTCTGTCTTTTGAATCCATCACTTGTTCTCTGGTAATTTTGTTTTGGCTGCGCTCAAAGATAAGTAAATATATTAATTTATGTGAGCACGTACACTGATTCTGCACATTGACTGATTGCTTGCCTTTAAATTTATTGTAGGTTATGGTTAATATACTTTTATATTGGCCATTATTGATTACTAAAACTGATATTCAGCAGACGAGATGGGGTAAAGTTCGTATTTTTCAATGAAAATGAAAGGAGGCGGTTATGTTATAGGCCCTGTTTTGTTATAAATATGCAGATGAAGATGACGGTCATATAAATATGGCACTACACGAGGCCGTTTGGTGTCTGTTAATCATAATATAAAAAATAAAATAAGTTTAATTAAATTATGTTTTCATTGTTAAGTTAGTGAAACAGCAAGCAGGATGAGGTGAATGAGGTTATAAAGTACACTGTTCCCTTTGAAGATTTACCCATGCGTCAGCAGGTAGTTTTTGTTAAGTTTATTATTTAATATAGGCTGAGTGAATAGTGTATTGAATAAGCTAAATTGGCTGTAGTGAATGAGTGTGTATGGGTGTTTTCCCATACTGGGTTGTGGCTGGAAGGGCATCTGCTGCATCAAACACATGCTGGAATAGTTGGTAGTTCATTCCGCTGTGGCAACCCCTGATAAATAAGGGATTAATACGAAGGAAAATAAGTGAATGAATGAATAGTGTATTTTTTAGAACCTAACAAAAATCTTTATGGACAGTATACAGAAATTATTATTATTTGTGGTTTTATAAAATAGTTGATAAACCTATTGGACAGATGGGTAGCATTTTAATTGTATGTAGTGGGCCGCTCTGGCCCAAAATGCCAGGGTCGATTTTTTGCCCCAGTCCAGCCCTGGATGTAGAGATATTGCTGCTTTTAAATAGTTGTCTGCTTTATTGCCATGGTGACAATTGACAGCTTAGTGATGATACATCAAAGCTCCTTGCCAATGTGAGTGATACAACTCAACCCCAATGTCTCTATGACAGTCAAAAACTGGACTTGGACTTTACGTAAATATGGCTTGCCATATTTTATAAAAATATAAGGCTTAATAGGTGTGAAAGTGACACATGCATATCAGTAAAAAAAAAAGAAAAAGAGTTAAAAAAAAATATTAAGTTTAAGTCATGGAATTTATGGCTTGCATATTTTGAGAAAAATATTGCTTAAAATTATTTATTGGAAATCTATAAGTCTGATAAACCTGAAAAGATATAGCAACAAAATCTAATGCAGAACACCGCTTTTGGCCAAATTTGGGGCTTGTATAATCTTTTTATATGCCCGAATTATTAAAATGTAATATTTACTTTTTTTTATTCAAAAACGATAAGTCTGATTGGCATGAAGAGATATAGCAACAATCTTGAATGCAGAAGGCACATTTTGACCAAATTTGGGTCTTGTTGCATGAACGGCCGAGGAGGAGATACGTTTGGTTTCGAGGACAGAGTAGTATAACAGTATGTTGGCTCTCAAGCCAACAAGCCAACATAACAATTACCTTTTAAATAAGGCAGTGTTTCAATCAATGCACAGCATTAAAGCACACAAACACTTGTCACTCACACAGAGATCGCACTGACAAAGATTCAGATAAAGAAATAGTTTAAAATTTAGTGATCATCCGTGTTATATTTAAAATCCCTTTAACGGGTCTATAGCAGCATAAATTGAACATCCGGATTTACATCTGGTGGCGTGTATGGGTGTTTTCCAGTGATGGGTTTGCGGCTGGAAGGGCATCCGTTGTGTAAAACATATGCTGGAATAGTTGGCAGTTCATTCCGCTGTGGTGACCCCTGATTAATAAAGGGACTAAGCCAAAAAAAAAAAAATGAATGTATGTATGAATGAATTACCCACGAGGGAACATTCTGAATATTTGTATATTATTGTTATTATTTTAAAAATAACCCCCTGTATCATTCTGGAAAGTTTTCATAGTTGCCAAAAATAACCTGAAACAATGTTCACTTTGGTTATATAAAAAAAAATATTATTATTCATTTTAAAAATGTTAAATAATATTTTGGTTGGGCGATGCAGTGGCGCAGTAGGTAGTGCTGTCGCCTCACAGCAAGAAGGTCGCTGGTTCGAGCCTCGGCTGGGTCAGTTGGCGCTTCTGTGTGGAGTTTGCATGTTCTCTATGCATGGGTTTCCTCCAGGTGCTCCGGTTTCCTCCACAGTCCAAAGACATGCGGCACAGGTGAATTGGGTAGGCTAAATTGTCCGTAGTGTATGTGTGTGAATGAGTGTGTATGGGTGTGTATGGGTGTTACCCAGTGATGGGTTGCAGCTGGAAGAAAAATGCTGCAAAAATCCATTGCGAAAAAATGTGCTGGATAAGTTGGCGGTTCATTCCCGGATTAATAAAGGGACTAAACCGAAAAGAAAATGAATGAATATTTTAGTTATTTTAAAATAAACATACAGCCTATAACAAATATTATATATTTTTCTTATTTTGTAAAAGTATGTTTTTGTTTTAATTTAATAGATAATGTATTTTCTATTTGGGCTACTTAACTTTATATTCAGGCTACCAAAAACTAAAGAGTGCCTGCCCGAGGGCTACCAGGGATTTAAAAATTTTGCAAGCCCTGTTAAGCTTTAAATGTAACTTTAAGCTGAATTCTAGTATCTTGCAAAATAACTAAAAACAAATAGTATGTACTGTCATCATGTAAAAAAAACTAAATAAATTAGGTATTAGAACTTAGTTTTTAAAACTAATGGAAAGTAATAATAATAATACTAAAAAGTTATGTTTAAAAATGATTTTAAAAAATTTCTTCTCTCTGTTAAACTGCACAGAAATATCGCAGTAGGCTTACATAATTTAATTCATATCCATTTTGGCTGCAACTGTATATTATGGTCGAAATTTTTCACATATGGACACCTGGGCTTTGTGGCCAATGTTAACGTCACAAGAAATTCCAGAGTTTATTTGGAGAGCTCACCTCCCTGCGGTCTAAGGCTGCATACTCTGCCTCGATATCCTCAGCATTGGGGTCAGTAGAGAAGACCATTTGAGACTCCAAACCGAGTGCAAGCTCCTTATGGTGCTGCCTTTCTGCACAGTCACACGGGGTCTCCTTGATCTCATTCTCTGCGAACAGGTCTGCGCCACGTTTCACCAGAAACTGCAGAGAAATTCAAGACGGAAACAATGTTGATACAGTGGAAAGATCAATAGACTTAAAGAGGTCATGAAATGATGAATCTAATTTTCCATGATCTTTTGAGATGTTTAGTGAACTATGAAAACATACCGCACCTTTTTAGAGCCTCACAATTAAAAGTGAATATCATTCTCTATCTGTTTTCTTTTTCATGAAATGTTGATAGGGAATAAAAATTGTCTAGTTAGAGGTTTTTTTTGTGTGTTCCAGTAGGCTACAAATAATTAATTTGTTATGAATGAATTAATTATTCATAAATAAATTAATTCACCGATTTAATAGATATAAACAGTCTTTTGTTCCTTTTTTCAATTAAATTGATCAGTGAGCAATTAGGGTAGGATGGTACAAAGAATAGGATAACAGCATTGGTTGGCATAACAGAGGGCAGTGGGTAGGGTTGGGCGATGTTGATCGTCCATCGCGATGTTTCACATTAGACATCGTACGATGGCAAATTGATCAACATCGCCCAACCCTACCCACTGCCCTCTGTTATGCCAACCAATGCTGTTATCTTATTCTTTGTACCATCCTACCCTAATTGCTCAATGATCAATTTAATTGAAAAAGGAACAAAAGACTGTTCATATCTATTATACTTGCATAATGGGACCCTATATCTTCTACCAGAATTCATCGGCTCATACTCCACAAACAGCACATGTGAAGAATCCAATAAAATCTTGTTGACATGTTGAACTATGCACAACTCAAAGATGCCAAGCGTCTCAACTCCCATAATTTTTCCTGCCACTTTCAAATTATTTACCTGGGTTCTCATTTTTACTGTTAGATTTCCAAACCAAACAATAATTCCATATCTTAAAATAGACTGCTTTGTAAAAAGTTAGCATTATGCACCTACTCACTCCAAATAATCTTAGTCTTCGCAAAAAGTGTAAGAGCTGATGAATTCTTACACAAAGACTTGACACATGAGAGTGCCAATTAAGCTCACAATCAATATTAACCCCTAAATATTTAAGCCCCGGACAGATCACACAATTTTTATTGTCGTTTCGAAAGTCACTGACATGGATTATGCGCTTTTTTTTTCTTGATAAAATCTTGACGTGACGTATATGACAAGCGTTATTTTCCAAAGCAGTCACAAGTGTTGCTGTAAAAATATTTCTTATCTCAATTTCAAATGTTCTTAATCTTATTTAAATCTCAATAAACACTGATGCTTGCTGACAACTAATAACTACATTATTTAAGGGCATTCCTTATGACATGGATAGGATCAAAGTTATGATTCCTTTTTAATATTAAGATACTTTCTTTGAAATTTAAACGTATATTTTCTTGCCAGGGTTTCTTATTAAACACTCCCTCGCCTAAACTTGCCGCGAGTGAGACTAAGAAATGGAAGCACATAAGCAGCAGCAAGGAAAAATCAGATGCTCAAGACATAATCTTTAAAATAATGACATACTTCAAAAAATCAGCAAATATATGATAGAGGTTTGTGATACAATCACAGTAAAGCATTCATTAAATCCTTATTTTCCACAGAGCGAAACAAATCATCCACCCATACAGTTGAGTAGTGCAGGGGCACAAACAAAAATATAATTTGTATATTTTTCTTGGTAAATTATATTTTTTTAAAACTAAACAAAAAAACGTTTGCAATACCTTACTTAATTTTAATGTATCTTTTGTTGGTCAGTTATCTATAAACAAAAATAAGGAATAACATTTGAGGTGATGCGCTTCAAAACAAGTCCACTATATGCACCAAAACACAAATTGCCTTGAGATTCTCTTGGTTTGTTAAATAAAATAATAATCTAGCCTAAATAAAATTAAAATGAAATATTCAGAGTTTCAGAGAAGCCTATATTAAACTGTTTTCACTATTAATGACAAATTTGAATAAGCATGAAATGTTTTTGCAATGTATTTGCAGCACTGAACATGTTCCCAGGTTACCTTGGAAGAACAAACTCTGTTAGAAGGATGAGAGAACTCTTTTGCTTGAGAAAATTGCTTAAAACACCTTAATATTTTTTAAAAAAGGTAGTTAGAATTTGCATAACCAATGATTGATCTTATCCACCCTTGACACACCCATAAGTAAATATGTAGCCTACTTTTTGATTACCTGACCGGCGCATTAACGGCAGCACCCACTGATATGACCGAGAAATGATGTGCTCCTATTGCTCAGTGTCACCCACGTGACGGAACTCATCGTGAAGAATGAGAAAAAATTTAAACATGCTAGACTTTCTGGCATGTTGCAGGCATGGTATCGGTTGTCCTGAACTATGCCACATTACACAAGAAGAAACAACTGAATCTTGTGTCACGATGCCCATTTGTCACAACAGAGTCTACTGACCAGGGGTCTACAGTATGATGACCTCCTCCGTTTTCTTAACATTAATTTCCAAATAGTGGTCATCACACCAGCTGACAAACCATTCTACAGCCGCTCTGTAATGCTCCATAATGCTGGCATCTTTTGTGAACGGCTGCAATAATACAGTGTCATCAATAAATGTAGGAATATATTGATTTGTCTGCTGACAAACGCAATCATTTGTATAAAGGGTGAACAAAAATGGTTCTTAAAAACTTAAATCATGAATAATAACGTACATCATAGAGTGATGATGTATTAATTTCTTCTTGTTCTCTATACAGGGAACAATTAATGTGTGAATGATTTCAAACCAGTAGGTGTTGGGATATATGCATGTCAGCAAGTGTAGGGTTTTATACATGTACCTCCACACATGTCTTCATCCCTGAGGCAGCAGCGTAGTGTAGTGGTGTGTTCTTCTTGTTATCTGTGGCACTGACGTCAGCACTCTCATATTTACCACGGTCTAGTTTGGCGCCAGTCCACTTCAGGATCATCTGGAGGCACTCAGCTCTCCTGCGTTCATCTTCATAAGGTCGGGCCAGTCGTGGCTGCAGAGCCCCTTCAGAGAGCAGGATAAGCGGCCCCATGCACAACACATGTAGAGCCGTCTCATTGTGCACATTACGCTTGTTGGGGTTCCCATCCTTGCTGAAGAGGAAGGACCTGTGAAATAAATGGCAATGTGAGTTAGGAGTTAATGGTCAAATGTGATGTCTTTCAACAACTATTATTACTAATAATATAAAATTACTGTAAATAAATGATAGAAATAAATAAAATTTATAAACTCCAATTCATTTATCCAACAAAATAACTAATAAAAGCATGACAAATAGTCTGTGAGGATAATAATAAAATAAACAAACATTTGAAGGAAGCTAAATCCTATACGCAGCTTTTTCTGAAAATAAATGTTTCATGACTGGCCCCACAAAAAGTACGAACCATTTTAAATACTCAATTATATGACCAGCATTTTTTAACTATTGAAATTTATTTAATGAGCCATTTAATAGTTATCAAAAGCACATTTAATTCAATAGTTAAATCTTACGCTGAAATTAACATGATCAATAAATGGCATCACTTCAGTCATTCAAATCAGAATAATTCAAGCAAAAACTGGTGCCATGGTCTGATGCAGTAATGTCAGCATTAATCCGCATGTTAGAACAGTAAGGCTGTAACAATACATTGATATGGATGAATATAGTGATCAAATGACTAACAATATGATGTTTCCAACATTTGCGTAAAGAAATTATACCTCCATTTAAGGCTGCACAATATATCGTTTCAGCATCGATATCGCAATGTGCAGATCCACAATAGTCACATCACAAGTGTGATGCAATGTGTAGACTTCAGTGTGAATTATAGTTGACCAGGAGCTACAGAATTGCATTTAATCACTATATTTATATAAATTATAAAAAAAAAATTCTCACTTAGAATTTCTGTTTTGTTTCTACTCCAAATATCTACATTTCAAAGTGAAAACAAGATTGTTTACTTACTCCACTGGCAGATAATTGTACTTGTTTTAAGAGGGAAAAACCTCTTATCTATTCTGAAGTTGATTACAAAACAATATTTTACTTGATATAAGAATGTTTATATATTTAAACTAAAAACAAGACAAAAGCTATATTTACATCCAAAAATGCGAAATAAATTTATGCGCAAAACTGGAATATCACATAAAAGACTTGCGAATAAAGCAGCGTTTCCATGCAACAAGTCAAAGAGAACAAAATCATCACTTCCTGATTAACTGGCCCCAAATATCAAAAGTAAAAATGGAATACGCTGCGGTAGGAGAAGCTGCGTCAATCTTTTCTTTATTTAATAAATGACTTTTACCTCAGAAGACGATGCCGACGCGCAATGAACGCCTAGTGGCGTTTGAAGCCTTGAGACGCAGATGCTCTTGACAGTTCTGGAGGTCATTAATAATATAATAACACTAATACTGAAATGGTTAAGGTGTTTTAGACTGACAAAAAAAACTACATTTCAGATATTTTACAAAGTGCTCAGCCTGCTGATTTGTCTGTGACATTTTTATCATCACATGATCTCTTATAACAAAATCACAGACCTTTTTAATGCGCATACTGGAATTTGTTCGGTTAAAGTGTTTCCTTCGTAGTTTATGCGCATCTTTTCTTATCGGATAAAAAGTTGATCCTACTCAGTTTTGCGCATACCTTTTTTATGCGCATTTTCAAAACTTATGCGCATCTTGGCATTTCAATCAACCAATTTTTTTTTTCGCATCTCCAAAATGTGCATAAAAATAGGTGGATGGAAACATAGCTAGAGTGAGAAACCATTTTTTGCATTGTGATTATTCAATTTCTGTACCTGACTACTGTTAGACTCTAAATAGTGCTTTTCAAACTATCTTTTGAAACTGTATTCATATCGCCATATTTGAATTGCAGAAAAATAAAATATCCCGAACTCAGATTTTTCTAATATAGTGTAGCCCTACCTCCATAATATTTTTAAGATGCACTTTCATTGTGATGCTCTCCACTTGTTCATGTCTATCTATGCATGCATTTCAGTGTTAATTTCATCAATGAAAATAAGATTTTCGATGACAATCTTTTTTTTTTTCTTTATTGTTGACAAAGATTAAACTAAAATGTAGTCAAAAAAAAAACTAACCAACATTCATTTTGTTACAATCCACTGGACCACTGCATTGCGCTGTTATACACATAGCATTGAGAGCATGTATAGAATTTTCAGTCGCATTACTGACACAAGTACAGTATCAGACCTATCAGGCTTCTGTTTGTATCAAGTCATAGGCTATAAACATTTTTCATCCTTATTTGTTGTTGGTGATACAAAACATGTCATTCTCAAAGAGCTCAGTTTATTGTTCATGTTATACACTTTGGCTGGCATTAGAGAGTTAATAAAAATGGTCTATAAATTAGGCATGTAATTTATTAATGTTGATTTACTGATTAATATTCAATTTAAAATCATATTGTAGAATTTTTTTGAAGTGTCAACAAATATCATATCGCTGACTAAAAGAGCATCGATATCATATTATGACGAGACATCTGATTTACTCCTTTATAATGTACCAACAGTATCACAAAATGCAATGATTTTGCTTTATTTAGTAAACTCATTCATTCATTCATTTTCTTGTCGGCTTTGTCCCTTGCGGGGTCGCCACAGCGGAATGAACCGCCAACTTATCCAGCACGATTTTACGCAGCGGATGCCCTTCCAGCCGCAACCCATCTCTGGGAACATCCACACACTCATTCACTATGGACAATTTAGCTTACCCAATTCACCTGTACTGCATGTCTTTGGACTGTGGGGGAAACCGGAGCACCCGGAGGAAACCCACGCGAACGCAGGGAGAACATGCAAACTCCACACAGAAACGCCAACTGACCCAGCCCAGCCGAGGTTCGAACCTGCGACCCAGCGACGTTCTTGCTGTGAGGCAACAGCACTACCTACTGCGCCACTGCGTTGCCCTTATTTAGTAAACTCTTCATTCAAACTTGACTGACATGATAAGCAAGTCCATGGTTTCCGCTACATTTATTCTTCCATGGCAAGGCGCCACACCAAAAGTTATTCCCGCCATGGCTCCATAACTGCTTCTCATTCAAAACCTTCAATTGTTGCTGTTTTTTTTTATAGCGGGTTATAATTGCACGAATACATATTAAAATGTAAGTGAATTATAACAGCGCAAACTTTTCTGTAATCGTAGCATTGCTGTGTGTTATTTGTTTAACCTTTTAAGGTTACATGCTGACTGTCTGACAGGGCTGCGTGATGCGTGAGGCCAGCAAACACAATGTAGCTTTCAGTTATGATGATGAACACAGTTTCCATAATTATACTTTATTTATAGATAGAGGTCTATGGTTCTGCATACAATGGCTTTATTTTGCTGGAGTTTAAGGCCGTTTCACTTTTTGCCGTTCTGCAGGTCTTTTGGAGACATTCATAAACATTCCTAGCAAATCTAATAAATGTTGGAGACATACTCGTTACATACATGCACCAAATTGCACTTCAGCAGCATTTATTTGTGAGCGCACAGGAAAATCTGCACTTGAGCAGTGTATATTTGTGGGCGTGCAAGAAGTTTTGTGCACGAACAGAAGAAATCGGCATGCCAGCAAAGAGATTTGCATGCTCATATTTACGTGAATGCAATCTCGACTTGTAATACTGCGCTCACAACATTTGTCATTGAAATAACGCCATAGGTAGTTGGAAAATCTATGTAAAAGGCCTGCCACCACAGCTGAAAGAAAATCCTAGAGGAAATGCTGAAGTCTGTATAGTAAATAGGGCTGGGCGATTAATCTAAATGAAATAACAAAGATGAATGTCATGCACATCTTATCAAGGAAGCACAGCTCTGTGATCCGTAGTAAATCTCCTCCAAATCCCAGAGGGCGCTCTTGCGTGAAAACTATAGATAACCACAAGGAAGAATCTCAGGAAATCTCCATAGTGTTACAAAATAGAACCAAATATTGAACTGCTTTAATTAATTTAGCGTGACTAATAATCTAATTTTCTCACAGAAGGATTTATTTTAAACACTTACGATGAAGTGATGAAGTCAATTTGGAGTAAAAAGGGCATTATGTCTGGTATTTCCAGGTGCTTTCAGATCTAGCAGCATGTAGTTGTAGTATACTGAGAAGCTACACAAACAAAGTCATTATCACAGAACGGTTATCTTGATATCATTATCATTCAATTAAATCGATTATAACCGTGAAGTAAATACTGTGTAGTATATTCTGCTCAATCTAAAGACAAGTGCTGGAGCTTGGGGCTTACTGACACACTGACAAAATGAGCATTGAAAAATTGTCTTTGATTAATTGCGCAGCCCTAATAGCAAACAATGCAATTGAGATTTCTATCGAGTCACTATATTGTAAATGTAAAATGTTCTAAATCACGAATTAAGTGAAACTAAAAAGCAAGCTATTTCAGTACACATTGATC
The DNA here is from genome assembly GCA_903798195.1 of Danio kyathit. NCBI lineage: Eukaryota > Metazoa > Chordata > Actinopteri > Cypriniformes > Danionidae > Danio > Danio kyathit. The sequence continues at coordinate 23,734,369 of LR812534.1, read as the reverse complement.
TACATTCCTGATGCATGAATTATACTCTGGATCACTTTTCATTTACAGAAATTTCCTCAAAGGCCAGAAATCCATATTTATAAGAGAAAATAAAAAATAAATCACAAACCTGGGTTATAACCACTGCTGTATTAAAGTAGATACCAGTAGATGCATCTTCACTTTCTCACATTCTCTAAGTGTCTGCTGATAAACAGGGTCAAACTTAAGAGTGAATAAACTTTTGCTGTGACTTGTCCACTTTAAGCACTCATTTATGTCACCATAAGAGTTCAAGCGGATGGTTTATTTTACAGTGCTACAGATCATTTCGGAGGACTACAAGCTTTTTCAGAGTTTCTGACTGCAGACTGTATTGTAAACAAAGCAGTGCAATGGAGAGTTCCCAAAAAAACTATTTTGCTGAAAGACGAAGAAGTCACCCATACTGGATCTGACAACAGCTGCATTGAAAGTTAATTTCATAATGCTTTGTCTGTGAATGGTTATTTTATGTGATAATGTTGTCAAATCGCTTTACAAGCAAAACAACTATTTTCAGAATTGAAGGAGCATTGATGCTGTTTCCTATGCAATGATGTCAGCCAACCAAAACATTGGGCATTTACTGACAAGCTTTGAGGAACCGCCACTTAAAAACAGGCCTTTTCACCAAGAGGGATGAGGGTTGAAAATAATAGTTGGTAATTTTTTTTTTTTTCACATACATAATTCTTTTTTAGTGTACTGAACCTGAATGAACATATGAAACATCCATGTCATGATCCCTTTAATTGATTTTGTATTAAACACACGATTTTTAAGAGGAGCATAAAAAGTTCTTTCCAAAGCAAACAGCCATGAGCGGCTATAAATTGTGAATAACACTGGCCTGCTGATTCAGCCCCAGAATCTTCAGCACATTTGAAGTTGAAACAGCTGTTTTGCCTTAAAATAACTTTCAAAACTTGGCTCAAACTTCTTCACTTTTTGGGCCAAACAGTTTCACACTGGGCGGGAAAAACAGCAGAATGTGATTGTACAATACTTGAGTATTTCTAAGAGGATGTAAGTGTGTAAAAAGCAAGGAAACGTTGTATCAATCTTTCTGGAAGTATGCGAGTCCGATTCAATTATTATGTGGGTCAATGACAAATAGGTCCTGTTTGCCCCTGGTATTAAAATATGTTTTGTTCTGTTGGGTTATAAGTAGGCAAGGCAGATATATTTACACCAGTGATTTTAAGAAAACTCTTTTTGTCACTTTCAACCACTTTCCCGATTTGTCTGCGGGTCAAAATATTTGTAAAAAAAAAATTGTAAATAGTAATATCATATCTTTTAGTCTTATACCTTAAAAATAATTTTTTTTTTTAAGAAAAAAAAAACATTTGTGGATATTTTTTAAATAGGATTACCTCTTTAGTCTTTGTTGCTCCAAATAGCAATTTTACAACCTGAACTGACATTGTCTTGTCCTAAAAAGGTACAATTGCACTATTGTATGACACTTATTGACTCGTCTGTTATCTTCATGGTTTTATTTATTCTTAAATGTTTTCTCATTTTGTGTGGCCAAACTTCACATTTTTATATAGCTCTAATATATCTTTCAAAAAATCTTGTAAAATAATTTTGACTACAAAAATATGTAAATGTACGTATAATTTAATTCAGCAAATCTTTTCAAATTCGCAAAAAGATTACAAAATACAAATTAGGTCAAATTAATTTCCATCTCTCATTATTCAAATTAACCCTTTTTTGCACAAATCCAAAACCACCTCAAGCAAGAAAAAACTTTTTTGCAAATTAAGGGGTTTTTGAAATTGAAATTTGGCATTTTCTATCACTCGTTTCTCATGCGACACATTGGTGATGGTGTTCTCCATACATTGTACAACTCCAAATCAGAAAAAGTTGGGACATTATGGAAAACATAAATAAAAATATAAAGTCGTGATTTCTAAACTTACTTTGACTTGTATTTCATTGCAGACAATACAACAAACATTATTTAATGTGTTCCTCAAGACCTTTTAGTAATTTGGTTCTTACAATACATTTAAAAAAATATAGGAACAGTAAAGCATTTACCACTATATAATGTTGCCATTTCTTTTCACAACACTTAAAAGACCTTTAGGGACTAAACGTCCAAATGATGAAGTGTTTCAGATGTAATTTTGTCCCATTCCTCCTGCAAACAAGTCTTAAGGTGGGCAACAGTATGGGGTCTTCAAAACGCGCTTCAAAATGCGCCACACATTCTCTATTGAAAACAGGTCGGGACTGCAGGCAGGCCAGTCAAGTACCTGTATCCTCTTCCTACACAGCCAGGACTTTGTAATGTGTGCAGAATGTGGTTTTGCATTGTTCATACTGAAATATTTTGTGTTCAAATTGTCTGCAAAGAAACGTATATATTTGTCTGCAACAAAGTATAACAACAAAATAGTGTCTCATTAACACATTATATACAGTCAGACTAAAATACCAAAATACTAAATATTACAAAAGAGCCTCTGTGTTACCTGAGTATGCGTGTCATGGCATGTCTGGCAGCATAATGGAGCGGGGTGTTGTGTTGATATGGTTCCCCATATGAGGTATTGGGGTCTAGAGACTCTTTGAACTGAGGGTTGCCCTCGTAGAGCTGATAGGCCAGAACCTCATCTCCACTGATCAGTGCCTTGCGGAACTTGGTGGCTGTGTTCCCCATCTCTTGCTTGCCAGCTCTCTAGAACAATCAGACCACTTCAGCCTGTGGGCCTACAGACCGCCGACATGGTGTGCTTCCTAAAAACAAGACCAAAATAAAGAATGCAATGCAATAAAGTCAAAAGTAGCATAATTGTGACTTTTCCTGATGTTTTTGTTCGATGTCTCATGTACTCTCTAGACACATTTTTAATAATAAGCACTTTATTACCATTGCAAAAATGGGCACTGGGCTGTGATTTTTATTCAGAATTTCCCACTCTGTACCCCATTGTTCAAAAAGTTAGTTTCAGGACACCGACAGTGCTGGTGTTGTGTGGATGAAAGGCCGAAGCAATATTACACATTTGCAATTGACCTAAATCTATTGCTGTGTGGACAGCAAATTAGTAACAAAATTAATATAGACTAAGGATGCTTTCACACTTGTGGATCGATTCTTCAGGTCCGAAACAAGGATTAAAATTGTTACAATGTTGCGTTTTGTTCTTGGTGCGGTTCGCTTCCACACGGAAAAGTTTCTAAACGAACCAAAATAGCAGTAAACATAGCAGTTGGCTTATGCATTATAGGCTTTACATTATAGAAAGAAATAAAAGATAAAGCCTGCTGTTTGGTCAATTTTTCTAACGGATAAACAGCTCTCGTTAATAGTTAACATGCCTTCACTTTCGTATTTCACATGAAACGCACATTTACCGGTAGGAATGCCATCCTGCTCTACTCATAATTCTCTCTTCATATAGCCATATTTACGCCGATTACATATCCATAATACACTGTGGTATAGCCTGGTTCGAATCGTATTGCTTTCTCACTACACCCTAATATAAATGTTCAATAAACAGTGGGATTTGAAATGAGATGAACATTTTGATGAATTGTCCCCTGAAAATGTTTAATATGTTGCAATACATTTTTGTATAGATGTTTGTTTGAATACATTTTATACTAATAATGGTAAGCTGCAATGTCAAGCAACGATAAATACATGCTCAGAGACAGTTTGGCGGATGCAAGTTTTTGTCAGCATTATGTGGAAACAACTTCAAATACTCATGTCAGTTACAGACAAGAGTCACCAGAAGCTCAAGGTTTGGCTAAGCACTGTGTGCATGCCGCCATGGTTTTGCTACTTCATGAATGGATCGCTACCATCCATTTGTGGTCCAGCTACAAAAAGGCAGGGTAAGCAGCAGCTCATTACAGCACCTAAGTTAGTGGACCTAAGCTATGGAATGGTTCCTATGAGCATCAGCATCAGTTTTAAGAAACTTCTGAAGACTCACTTTTTTACCATTGCTTTTAATTTAGGTTGACTAATTTAATCATTCAATGTTATTATTCATATTTTATTGTCTTATTGTGGTGTTTTTACAGTTTTTTTTTTATTGTTCTGCTTTCTAACTGTTTGCCCTGCATGCCTTGTTTGGGTCAGAGAAAAGCGCACTATAAATAAAATGTAGTATTATTATTATTATCATCATCATCATCACAGGTATCAAACTCAGATCTTGGAGGGCTCTACACAGTTTACCTTTAACTCTAACTAAACAAACCATGTCAAACTAATTGAGTACTTCAGGTTTGTTTAAATCCTACAGATAAGTGTGTTGAAGCAGGGTTAGGATTAAACTCTGCAGAGTTTGACACCCCTCATTTAAATGGACATGTGCATGGTCACTGTGAACTGAGGTGTTTTTGACAGAGCAAAAAGATGTTTATTTATACAACCATTGGGAAATTTAACCAAAGTATGCAAGAAAGACTTCAAGACCCCAAAGAATCATTCCAACTTGAATTAAAATCCAATGTCGACTTTAAAATAAAAAAATAAATAAAAATCTTTACTGTTTTTGACAAATTTCCCAATTTCCATTATTCCTAGCCCAAACTTGTAGTGGTACATTTTTGAGCAGCAAATCAGCATAAGAGAATGACTTCTAAGTGATCATATCACCCTGCACACACTGTAAATCACTGAAATATGTTTGGTTCAAATAAATGCTTTCTTGGATAATTATTAAAAAAATATTTTTTGAATGTTAGAACCAAAAACTACCCAAAGCAAAAATAATCCTACTTAAAGATATAATAAATGTCTAAAGCTGCGGTCACACTAGAGTTTGAGCTTGCGGAATTCTGTCATACGGTGCTGCGAAAAAGGGTGGGATTAAACAAGATGATTAGACATTAAAAAAGTGAGCGACTGCTCCATATTTTTAATTTTTGTACAGAGAGGTCATGTTTTGATCCTCGATTGGTCTCACGCAGTCAAGTGATGCGATTTCGCAGGTCAGAGCTCACCAAGCTTGAATTTTCCAATGCAGCGCTATGCGAAACTTGACGCACCACCTTGCGTTTCCGGTCTGACGCATTCGCGTGCGTATGAATGGAAGTCTATGGGGAGAAAAGTGCAGTGTGATGGCAGCTTAACTGTTCCAAACACATATAGTCAAAACCTGCAGGAGGATCAGGCCTGAAGTGCTTAATCTGAGCGAACTGACTCCCTACCACAAGCAAACGGCACAAAACAAAGTCACGTGTTAAACCACATGAGAGAGGCCTGACAGAAGCAGATGCTAAACGTGTCCCACTTCACATGTGTGCCCTTTAGTAGACCTGCGAGAGCGCGGCCACCTCTCAGAGCTGATCTAAAACCAGCACATCTACAAGAATCCCTGTCAACCGTCCAAAGAGCAAAATTAACACAGGTCTTGGATCAGAAGCAGACGGCTAATTGTCTCAACACACTGACTCATTCTCCACAGGAGCTTGTGAGGAAAGAAACAGACTTCCTCCAGGAACACTAGGGGCTTCCGGCTCCCTCTGCCAACTGCTGTCGACCTACTGCGAGCAGGTTCTGTCGAGGGGCAGGATTCAGCAGGGCAAAAGTTATGCCCCCACAAATGCCATCTGTTAACAAGGACACCTGAGGTATCAGCTGTGGTCATATTTACGCTCGTATTATTTGCTTAAAATCTTAACAGACGCTAAAATAATAAATAAGATAGTGTCCAAAAACTGACACACAGATAGACAGTCTCATGGGTAAAACACAACTCGTCCGGCCTAGTTTCGTGGCTAACCTTTTTTGGTAAGTCTTGGGTTGGTTATATAGAGCGTTAAGTGTGAACTATATTTTAAAAAGGGATGTCAAAACGTTAAAGGGGAAGTGTACATAAAATGACAATTGGGTCTCATTTACACCATTCGTGTTACTACAATATATAGTTTGAGCATCGATATCGCAATGTGATCCTTCTTAATAGTCACATGCAGGATATGCAATGTTGAGTTTGTATTATAATTTATCATTTGCATGCGTTTTTGATGCCTGGGATTGTATAATGATTTTAAAAGCATTCAGGTATAATAAATTGTACCATTTGTGACCTTAACAATGATTAATTGTATTGAATTATTTTTATTTTCATCATTCAGTTACTGTACTTGAATACTGTTAAGACTCTGATAATGCGAAAACATTTTATTTAAATTGTATCTCTTTCTTGACTGTATTTATAGATTGTCATGCATGAAAATACTCTCAACACATGCAAATACAGAAATGCACTGCAAATAGCAGAGAGAACAATGAAAATGTGTTGGGGGATCCCACAAAGTTTATAGATTGTTTATTAGATTTTATGGAGATGCAAATAGTAAACATTATTTCATCAATCTCTGACTAAACTACACTCTAGATCAGAACCACCTCCTGGACTGATCGTTTAAAAAATGCAATCTAATGGGATAAAAAAAAACACACTGCTGCAACTAGAGCTGCACAATTAATCGAAAAAAGATCGCGATCTCGATTCGACCCCCATGACCATCTTAACCCAGCATTTCTACAATTCTGCCAATCATATTTTCAAGTTCTGGAGTGAAGCAAAGGTGGCCGCACAAGTCTTCACATTTTTTTACATACGTTGTTCAGCAACGTGGACACCTATAAATGGTGTTGAAAGAGTCACATACTGTATTTATAATGTATAATTGACCCAAAAATGTAAATTCTTCATTCTTCAAATGTCTTCATTTATGATGTATTCGCGGCCGCAAAATCACACGTGACGTGAGCTGACCGTGAGCTGTTACCACAGAGAGAGCGAGCGCACGCCTGAACCGAAAGCGTGCACATCATTTATGATCATATCGCATTTTAGGGTTATGATTGCGACAAGCATTTAAAGTTTTTCTTTCATAGCAAACACAGAGTGTTGTGCATGAGAATAAATGCTTAACAGTGTCAGTATAACTACTCTAGCCTATATAATGTTGAATGTAATGCAATCTGATAATGACAAATGTCTGATTTTATCAGTAGAAAAAATAAATGATCTAATAATGTTGTCAATGACAAATGACAAGCATATGTCTCAAACATAATAATTCAACTTCAGTTGTATTCTGATGTCATCACTACTGTGCATTAATGACCAGGACACATTTACAGTCTGTTCAAGTCCACCATTCAAATACTATTCAAAATGTAGCATTTTCACCAACAGTAGACCTACACATATTATTATTGTTGTTTTACCATATTTTTGAGAAATAACAATAATAATGACCATCTCATATTAATCTTTATTTTACATCTATAGAATCGTGAGAAAATCGTGATCTTTATTTTAAGCAAAAAAATTGTGATTCTCATTTTAGCCAGAATCGTGCAGCTCTAGCTGCGAGGCATTTTTCCCTCATTGTCAGACGGCATCTTGTGCCATTTAAATGAAGACTTGTCATCGCTAAAGTCAACATTTTCTCTTTCTTTCAAATATATAACCAACCTATACAAATGTAATTCACCAAAATGTTTGACACACACACACACACACACACACACACACACACACACACTGTCCCACTAACACATAGATTTAATAAGTGTCACAAAGTGAAAATTAAAGTGGCATTTTGAAATGACAGAAAAACACATACCAGGGTAAATACACAACAAAAACTAACTTAATTAAACATAACTGTTCCCGATTAGAATCAACATGCAAATCAGCCAGCATAGTATCAGTAACGTACTTTTACTGGTCATTTTTGGAAATTGCATGGCTTACATACATGTTAAGTTTCATGCAAGTAATATGGTTTGCTCTTTATAATGCTGTGAGGTTTTGTTTGTGTGTGTGTGTGTTTGCACTGAAAAGTCGTTAAGTACATTATAACAGCTTACAGGTCAGTAACACTGACGCTATATTTCAACATCTTATCTGACAGCAGACACTGAATTAGGAGAATATTTTTCTCTCACACTTGAACCGCATCTGACAGAAGTATAACGGTTTTAACACACGTCTTTCTTTCAAAATTAAAGTTTTGCATAAAATACTTCACAAGCCACTGAAAACAGCATTGACACCCAGTTGAGAAACGCTGGTCTGGCTAATGACAATTCTTAACAGAATTTCTAAGCACCCTACCGGAAGGCGCTGGTCACTATGGTGCCCTCCATGCTGCAATGAAGAAAAAGGTCAATAGATTTATTAGGTTTTCTGGAGATGCACTCCTACTGCAGAATCAGCCCAATAAATTTAACATTATAAATTCTTTCCAAATAGAAACATTAAGTCATTTGGTGAAATTGTATTCATATCGCAAAAATATATATCACAATGTTAGATTTTTCCAATATCGTGCAGCCCTACTCTAAATTTCTACAGTATGTTGTTCTTTCCATTGTGAAACACAAAAGGGGTATAATAGAGATATACAAAAAAAAAGATGCACCAATGTGGATATTTTGGCAGATACTGATAACCCTCTGTATTTTGAAGCTGATTACTAAAACATAGGCTGTCGAATACAAACCTTGATCCATTTTTTCTAAGTCTGATAACAAAAACAAAACAAAGAAATAGGCTTGGACAGTAATACAGTAATATGGTATACCGCGGGACCTAAAAATAACAACGGTATCAGTTTCAATAACGTTATACTGGCATAAAAAACAATGCACTTATAGAACACAAAAATTAAATATTAAATATCATTTATTTTATGCCTAAAAATGCGTAGGCGTGGTTTTTATTACAGGACAGCATGGAGGAGACAGAGAGAGGTAAGGAAAGATGGCGAGTCGCACACCAAATGACTTGGTCTCAAAAACGAACAAATCTTCTGCAGTTCGGCAGTATTTCGAGTTTCGACCGAACGAAAAGGGAGAAGCGATAAATACGGATGAGGCGATTTGCAAATTGTGCAACAAAAAGGTGACCACAAGAGATGAAAATACCTCGAACCTAAGGTCGCATATACAGTATTCAGTTTCTGAATGGTTTAGGCACAAGTCAACAGTTTGGTGATGCTGTCTGAGCCTTATGTCATAGCTTTTTTTATTATGCACGGTAATACCGTATACCAAGGTAAAATAGGGAGGAGGTTTGACGGTATCAAAATTTGGATACCACCCAAGCCTACAAAGAAATCTTTCAAGAACAATCTTTTCCCACAATTGTGTACTACATACTACAAACAAACAGTTTCAGTTTCCTTTATTTTTGTCATTCAAAACTTTACAATAGATTGTAATGCAAAATAAAATTACGTTACATCAGCAAGAACATCAAAAACATCAAAAACACTATAAAAACCTACATACTAAATAAGCTTTTGTAATTTCATAAATATATACAAATATAATTACATATAAAATATAACCCAAAAAGAAGAATTGCCACAGAAGGGAAAAAATAAATACATAAATAACCAACACTGTTCAAACAAACACTGAAATCCTTTTCCTTCATGGTGAAAAACTTCCACATTGCCAACATCTTTTCTTCCCTCTAGCATGATGTGCACATCTGCTGTGTGTGACATGTCAGGTCATGTGGAAGAAACTAATCAAAAACCTCATGGCCTCAACATACATCTGAAGTCCATCAACCAACGGAAGTAATCCAGGATTTATCAGCCAATAATTTATCTCCCTATGGGCCCATAATGCTAATATAAAAATAAGCATTTGTCGCCTGATAGCCATATACTGTGCTTCACAATAACATATTTTGAAGAGTGTTGACAAACAACCACTTTTGGTTATCAATGACTTCCACTGTATAAAGGAAGTAGGCACATTTGGAATGACATGAGGACCAGTATATCAGCCAAAGATTAGCAAGACACCAAACCATAAAGTCAATCATTAAGCAACTAGAAATCGGAGAGTAACTAGATTACGTCTTCACACTCAAACACTATGTTATTCCTTTTACATCAAAGTGGCCCAGATCTGCAGGGCACTGTAATGCGCTCATCACAATCATAAAAATATACTGCCATGGTAACCATTGTTTCCACCATAAAACAGCTGGTTCTCCCATAACACTTTGATCATGCCAAAACCTCTTCAAAAAAGTACACTTATGTTTTTGTTCAACAGCTGGGATTTGTTTTTATCTTATGGGTGTTTTTCTCTCAATCTTAAAAAAAATAAATGAGTATAAAAGGACATTCTTGAATTAAATTTCAATACAGCACAACAAAAGTTTACAAAAAAAAACTATTTCAGAACTAAGAAAAAAAAAAAACTGACCAAAGAAAGAGGTGTTGTGAAGCACAAGATCATTAAAGGATTATGAAACGCTCAACTATATTTTGTCAACAGATTTATTAGACCTTTCGGGATTACGAGATTCCACGATAGCTGAATTTAATGCAAAATCGAGCAAACGTGGCAAATTTTTGTTGAGCTGTGCTGAGCCCTGCAAATTTTTTAACTGCCACAAATTTCCTGCATATTTTAAGCAATCAGGACCCTTCCACATCCCACCAATCTGCATAGATGTACTCATTCGGTGCGTAAAGCCTTGACTTCTGGTTTAGTTGTCAATGGGAGAAATGACTACGAATAGTAAACGACAGAAAGTGGTTAAACTACTTGCTCTACAAACAAGTGTGTTCATGACTATACACTACCTGACAAAAGTCTTGTCACCTATCCAAGTATTAGGAACAACAAATAATAACTTGACTTCTAGATGATCATTTGGTATCAGAAGTGGCTTATATAAAAGGCCTCTAGATTACATTTATTTTACCAAAATAAGATATGATCATGCCTTGATTTTTAATGATTTAATTAGGACAGTAAGGTCTGACTTTGCTGAGACAAAAGTCTTATCACTTAACAGAAATAATGTACAGTATAGAATATAAAGTCATGGTGCAGTGGAAAAAGAATTAATATTGTGTATGACTCCCATGAGCTTGAACGACTGCATCCATACATCTCTGCAACGACTCAAATAACTTATAAAGTAATCTGGAATGGCAAAGTAAGCATTCTTGCAGGACTCCCAGAGTAAATCAAGATTCTTTGGATTCATCTTCAATGCCATATCCTTTATCTTACCCCAGACATGCTTAACAATGTTCATTTCTGGTGACTGGTCTGGCCAATCCTGGAGCACCTTGGCCTTCTTTGCTTTCAGGAACTTTGATGTGGAGGCTGAAGAATAAGTAGTGCTATCCTGCTAAAGAATTTGCCCTTTTCTGTGGTTTGGCTCTTGATATCTCCCCATACTGGGATTTTCCTTCACCAAACTTCACTGATTTCTGTGAGAATCTTGGGTTCATGCAGGTTCCAATAGGTCTTCTGCAGTATTTGTGATGATTAGCATGCAGTCCAACAGATCTGAAAAATCTGTCACTTTTCCAAATTATCAACTAGAAGTCAAGTTATTATTTGTTGCTCCTACAACTGGAATCGACGACAAGACTTCAGGTAGTACCTTGCCAGGTAGTGTACAAAAAAGTAGAATTATATAATAAGAAAATATCAGTTTGCAACATCAAGCAGCATAACGAGCTGTTTTTAACTTAATGGATGTAATGGAAGTGAAAGAGACGGGAAGTCTTGAGCCAAATAGATCCCAACGACTGCGCCTACTCACATGTAAAGAATAAGGTCAAAACAATAATTTCAAAGCACGGTAATGTCCCAGTAAAGCGAAGACAGATCTTAATAGAAAAGTACATTGACTACCTCTGGTTTTCATGCTTCAGGATGGAGTATACAAAATGTGGAGCGAGCATGCAGTTCATTATGGATATTTTTTACAGTGCAGACTCGAGTAATCGAGTTGGCCTCTCAAAACGCAACTATTAATAAGCATATTTACAATAAACCTAAAATATAGTGTTCCTATAGATAGAAAGCACAGTCTCTACAACAATTACGTGGCAAAAACTGAAGTAATGTGCATCAATGATAAGGTTAGAAGGCCATCTTTCCATCACCTACGTAATTGGTTCAAGTGGTGCAAGGATGACATCAAAACCAAGAAGACGTGGGATCCTTTGAGATTTTCCTGAAGAGTTTTTAATAGGGAATTACAATTATGATTACAAAACTGTGGGGCGACACGGTGGTACAGTGGGTAGCACGATCGCCTCACAGCAAGAAGGTCGCTGGTTCTAACCCCGGCTGGGTCAGTTGGCATTTCTGTGTGGAGTTTGCATGCTCTCCCTGTGTTCGCGTGGGTTTCCTTTGGGTGCTCCGGTTTCCCCCACAGTCCAAAGACATGCGCTATAGGTGAATTGGGTAGGCTAAATTATCCATAGTGTATGTGTGTGAATGAGTGTGTATGGGTGTTTTCCAGTGATGGGTTGTGGCTGGAAAGGCATCCTCTGCGTAAAACATATGCTGGATAAGTTGGCAGTTCATTCTGCTGTGGCGAGCCCTGATTAATAAAGGGACTAAGCCGAAAAGAAAATTAATGAATGAATTACTGTCTAGACCAGGGGTGTCCAAACTCAGTCCCGGAGGCCTGGTGTCCAGCTGAGTTTAGCTCCAACTTGCTTCAACACACCTGCCTGGAAGTTTCTAGTATATCTAAAGCCGCGGTCACACTGGACTTTCCTCCCCATAGACTTCCATTCATACGCACGCGAATGCGTCAGACCAGAAACGCAGGGTCATGCGTCGGAGTTTCGCAGGTTGCTGCGGTGCAAAGTTCAAGCTTGGTGAACTCTGACCTGCGAAATCGCATCACTTGACTGTGTGAGACCAATGCAGGATCAAAACATGACCTCTCTGAACGGAAATTTAAAACCTGGAGCAATCGCTCGCTTTTTAAATGCCTTTTCATCTTGTTTAATCCCGCCCCTTTTCGCAGCGCCGTACGACAGAATTTTGCAAGCTCAAACTCTAGTGTGACTTCGGCTTAAGAGCTTGATTAGCTGGTTCAGGTGTGATTGATTAGGGTTGGAGCTAAACTCTCCAGGACAGTGGCCCTCCAGGGCTGAGTTTGGGCACCCCTGGTCTAGACTGTTCATACCCTGATGATACTTGAACATAACAATAACTGCACAGACTTGCATCCCGATGTTCTTATTTAGTTACTTATTTGCAACAGGTTATATAAAATATACATTAAACTGCCAATTAAAGTATTGTCAAGATATGTTTACCACAGATGTCATTTTACTCAAAAAAAAAAAAATTGTAAACCCTACTGAAAAATCTTGAAGGAACCGTCACTTCCTCTTATATTTTCAAGATAAAAATGTGACATTCAAGTAGTAGCTTCTGATGTCATTGGAATTGTAAGCTTTGGGCAACACTGTCAACACCTAAATTCACATTACGGGAGTCAGGTGGAACTACTCATAATGCTGGAAAAAAAATCCCAATTTATAAGCGAGAGGGCGTCACGGTGGCGCAGTGGGTAGCACGATCACCTCACAGCAAGAAGGTCACTGGTTTGAGCCCCGGCTGGGTCAGTTGGCATTTCTGTGTAGAGTTTGCATGTTCTCTCCTTGTTCGCGTGGGTTTCCTCCGGGTGCTCCAGTTTCCAAAGAGTCCAACAGACATGCTCTATAGGTGAATTGAATAAGCTAAATTGTCCGTAGTGTATCTGTGTGGAAGAGTGTGTATGGGTGTTTCCCCGTGTTGGGTTGTGGTTAGAAGGGAATCCGCTGCGTAAAACATATGCTACATAGGGGGTCGGTTCATTCCATTGTGGTGACCCCGGATTGATAAAAAGACTAAGCCAAAAAGAAAATGAATGAATGAATAATTAAGCGAGAAAAAAAAAATGACATGAACACAGCTATTCTTCCGGGTTTGGATATCATCCCTGCACCACTCTATTTCTGTCAACTGCCAGTCATGTGACGTCAGCATCCACAGGTGGGCATCCAGTGTGCAACAAAACAGCTTTTTCTAGAAGCCTGGTTAATCTGGAGTCTTGTGGATAGTTTTAATCAGAATATCTCGGTTATTATGCGATTATTTTTAATTGCTGCACTTTAATCACAAGAGAGATCCCAAAACACGTCTGTCAGCCTGAACAAGATTTGACACTGAATCAATTATGGATCTACGATAGCAACAACAACAACAACAACAACTGTAGTAACTAAGGCATACCGTGGTAACGTTTGTAAGGGTAATAGGAAGGCACGTTAACGTTTAATTTCTCCGGCTGGAGAGTGAAATGCTCGGTATGCAGGAAGTCAGCTGTTGTGTTTGTGCTGCTCCAGATTCTTTGCGCTGTTTATAGCAAACGTCGATTTCCTAGAAGGGGCTGGGCGACGTGTTTACAGCTTCTGCCATTTACATAAACATTTCATAGATTACACAGTCGAATCACGAGAAAAGCAACACTGGACTGGACAGTCATGTATTGCAAAACATTATTATTTACACTGATAAAAATAGTCACCGGGGCGTGTTTTCAGTGTTGCTGGTCACTGTTTTTTTTTTAGCTTGATGGTTTTATTTCCACTGCGTTCCTTTTTGCGCAAAAAAACATTTGTTACTTGTAATTATAAAATAAATCTATTAGCAGTCCGCTTTTTCCAGCTTGTTTATGTTCGGATCAGTCATGATAACTGAGTTAGCTTGGCAACTTGTCATTATAAAACCAGATGTTACCGAAAAACAGACACACACACGTCTCGCCAGTATATATAGACTGACGTTATAGATTAACTATAAGAAATAAACCCAATTTAATCGCTGTCCACCAGTGGACTTGTTGTTATGACACATAAACGTATTGATAACACTGCATGTCGTTACAAACAAGTAGTTCCACCGATGAAGCATAACTGAATAAAAATAACATGCTTACCCAATTAGCACGATGACAGCTGTCGTTTTTGCTCTTCTTTTTGACCCTGAATAATTTCGCAGTTAACTGATGAAGCAGTGTTGACTCCAAATAAAAAAATCTGCTTCTCGCCTTTGTTGTGAACGGTCCTCGGCCGCCGTGAAGCCTCCGTCAATCACGCGCCGCTGGCCTCACTGAAATTTCTTATTTCAAAATAAAAGACCCATCAGTCGCGCCCCCGTTGGAGAAGCACAGTCGAACAGATGTAAATACAGGAAGGGTGGTTTTATTATCAAGAATGGCTTTTCGGAGGGTAAGGTAGCTTTTTCACACACGACTAGAACCCCTAGAAACGTTTATAAAAGTGATGTTCCAAATGAACTTTTTTTATTGACAAATATTTTAGATATATCAGCAAAATAAAACTAAATAAAATAAAATAATGCATTTACATATAAATACATATAAACAATAAAATAATAGTTAAATAAAATGAGCAAGTCATGCTTCTTGTTATTAATTCGCACTAGAGATTTTTTTTTTCAAATATTACAACATTTTATGTATGTTTGCACAGTTTTGTTTTAATGATAAAATTTCATAAACCATAGAAATTTATATTTTTAAAAGGAAATAATCATCAAATAACTGTATTCATTAATAAATGTACTTAGTAAATGCTAAATTAAGAAATGTCAGAATATGCTATTGGTGGAAATAAGTGAATTAGAACTGCACTAAATGAATGCAGTTTTGGTAGTTCTGTGTATTTATGTTTTTAACAATTCCACAACTTCAAATAGAAAAAAATGTTTTACTTCATTTATTTATTTAACTTGTAATTAATAAACAAAGTATTGTTACAGTGACATCATGCTCACTTGACATGTTTGGGCTTTTTTGTACTACAAAAATAAAAACTGACAGGAATACAATTATTTCCAGTATGACTATCTGAAAATGACTATTTTCTACACCGTTTTAAAGTGTAAAGCTGAGTAAAGGTGCTTTGACAGAATCTAACGTTTCTAAAGCAATAGGTGATTTTCTTTATACACAAGGATAAAAACTTACACAGAAACAACTAGTAGCTAATCTGACAGATTGTACTGACAGAGAATTGTAAGAGACGTGACCAATATAATAAACATGAATTTCATGTTTTTATTCATTTACAAGTGTTTATCTGTATTTTGCATTGTGGGAGCAAAAACATGGAATAAAAAAGGCGCAAGTCAATAAAGAGGTAATTATAGGTCTGTAAAAGAACACAATCAATAAGCTGATTAATAATAATACTAATAATAATAATAATAAGAAGAAGAAGAAGAAGAAGAAGAAGAAGAAGACTAAAAATGTGTTTTAAATTATTCTGTCTAAAATAATGTCATCCTTCAGACTGCAGTTTTGAATTGTGTAGTTTCCTCCAGCTTGCAAAAGCAACTCCAATATTTATTCAGAATTTAGAACAATTTTGAATCATTTAAAAAGTGATTTAAAAGACCACTTTTGTTCTCATGCATACAAGGCCACGTTTGATTTTAAGAGAGAAGGTTGGATTGATGTTTTTGATTATGAAATATTGCTTCTTACCTATAAAGCTTAAAATAATCTAGCTCCTGTTTATCTAACCATCTCCTGTCTCGCTACAATCCAAACAACTCTAAGATCTCAAAAGTCAGGGCTTCTGGTAGTACCCAGAATAGCAAAGTCTACTAAAGGAGGTCGAGCCTTCTCATTTATGGCTCCTAAACTCTGGAATAACCTTCCTAAACATGTCTGAGGCTCAGACATACTCTCTCAGTTCAAAACTGGATTAAAGACCTATCTTTTTAGTAAAGCATACACACAATGCACCACATAACGATATGATGCATGAGTGTGCTCCACGCAGGTGAGTGGGCATGACCAGCCTGATCTCACCAGGAAACGTAAGTATTTTACCTTTTGTCAGTTTAGTGGCTAATTGAGAGTTGAGTTATACGAAAATGTACGATTTTAAAAAGGAGGCGTGGCACCCAACCCCACCCCTAAACCCAACAGTCATTGGGTGATGAGCAATCGTACTAAATTGTACAAATTAGATTGTACGAATTCATACAAATTAGCCACTAAATCAAAAAGTTATGAATTGTCGTAAGATTGCATTGGCTTGACAACCATCTGTAGGACACACTCCACCTGTCTTAATGCACCCGACGTTTGGTTAGAAATACTCAGATTTTTTACATGTTTGTTTTTATGTTTGTTTATATAACTACTTTTTTTATTTATAACACTTAATTTTTGCATCTCGTTGAAATACACTATGAACAGCAGCTACGTTAATTATTTGCTTTATTCTCTATTTCCACCTGGGGATACTCTTCCCGAGGCCCCTAGAGATTATGCAGTGCCATTGATGTGATCCAAGACCAGTGATGAAATAATGCCAAGGTATC
The DNA here is from genome assembly GCA_903798195.1 of Danio kyathit. Lineage (NCBI taxonomy): Eukaryota > Metazoa > Chordata > Actinopteri > Cypriniformes > Danionidae > Danio > Danio kyathit. The sequence goes on along the minus strand of LR812534.1, from coordinate 23,717,145 downwards.
CATAATCCTGAACCAGGCCGTATCCTGAGCTGATGCTGTGGCGGTCATGGAGGAGTGGAGAGCATGAGACTGATTCCTGAAAGATCCTAGTGACAGAAGAGTCTTCGTATTGATCCCGTGGGCCAGCCCGTACACTAGCCGGTGACCTACTCACATCTGCAGCTTCGTCTACGTCTGCCGTTCTCCAACCTTTGGCACCTAGACTGCAGCTCTGAACAGGAAGTTTGGCCAGAGGAGAAATGGTCGTGCCCAACTAAGCCTAGTTTCTCTAGAGTTTTTTCTTCACTTTCATCAATTTGTGAAGTTTTGTTCCTCGCCACTGGCTTGCTTGGTTTGGGACTTGTGGAGCTGCACATCGATGGATTTGCTCTTCAGTGTTTGGACTTTCAGCAGTGAAATTTAAACCACATTGAGCTGAACTTCAACTCTGAAAACTGGACTGACACAATTTCAATTTACTAGAACTTCTATGTTAAGTTGCTTTGACACAATCTACATTGTAAAAGTGCTATATATATATATATATATATATATATATATATATACAGGCAGTGCAGAATTATTAGGCAAATGAGTATTTTGACCACATCGTCCTCTTTATGCATGTTGTCTTACTCCAAGCTGTATAGGCTCGAAAGCCTACTACCAATTAAGCATATTAGGTGATGTGCATCTCTGTAATGAGAAGGGGTGTGGTCTAATGACATCAACACCCTATATCAGGTGTGCATAATTATTAGGCAACTTCCTTTCCTTTGGCAAAATGGGTCAAAAGAAGGACTTGACAGGCTCCGAAAAGTCAAAAATAGTGAGATATCTTGCAGAGGGATGCAGCACTCATAAAATTGCCAAGCTTCTGAAGCGTGATCATCGAACAATCAAGCGTTTCATTCAAAATAGTCAACAGGGTCGCAAGAAGCGTCTGGAAAAACCAAGGCGCAAAATAACTGCCCATGAACTGAGAAAAGTCAAGCGTGCAGCTGCCAAGATGCCACTTGCCACCAGTTTTGCCATATTTCAGAGCTGCAACATCACTGGAGTGCCAAAAGCACAAGATGTCCAATACTCAGAGACATGGCCAAGGTAAGAAAGGCTGAAAAACGACCACCACTGAACAAGATACACAAGCTGAAACGTCAAGACTGAGCTAAGAAATATCTCAAGACTGATTTTTCTAAGGTTTTATGGACTGATGAAAGGAGAGTGAGTCTTGATGGGCCCGTGGCTGGATCAGTAAAGGGCAGAGAGCTCCAGTCAGACTCAGACCCCAGCAAGGTGAAGGTAGAGTACTGGTTTGGGCTGGTATCATGAAAGATGAGCTTGTGGGGCCTTTTCGGGTTGAGGATGGAGTCAAGCTCAACTCCCAGTCCTACTGCCAGTTTCTGGAAGACACCTTCAAGCAGTGGTACAGGAAGAAGTCTGCATCCTTCAAGAAAAACATGATTTTCATGCAGGACAATGCTCCATCACACACGTCCAAGTACTCCACAGCTTGGCTGGCAAGAAAGGGTCTAAAAGAAGAAAAACTAATGACATGGCTTCCTTGTTCACCTGATATGAACCCCATAGAGAACCTGTGGTCCATCATCAAATGTGAGATTTACAAGGAGGGAAAACAGTACACCTCTCTGAACAGTGTCTGGGAGGCTGTGGTTGCTGCTGCACGCAATGTTGATGGATTCTGTCAGTGTTTTGATCAGTTCACCATGGATGGCAGGCTTTTGAGTGTCCTTGCAAAGAAAGGTGGCTATATTGGTCACTGATTTGTTTTTGTTTTGTTTTTGAATGTCAGAAATGTATATTTGTGAATGTTGAGATGTTATATTGGTTTCACTGGTGAAAATAAATAATTGAAATGGGTATATATTTGTATATATTTGTTTTTTGTTAAGTTGCCTAATAATTATGCACAGTAATAGTCACCTGCACACACAGATATCCTCCTAAAGTAGTTAAAACTAAAAACAAACTAAAAACTACTTCCAAAAATATTCAGCTTTGATATTAATGAGTTTTTTGGGTTCATTGAGAACATGGTTGTTGTTCAATAATAAAATTAATCCTCAAAAATACAACTTGCCTAATAATTCTGCACTCCCTGTATATACTCCCTTTATATATATATAAACATGAATTGAATTGAAATGATTTTTTGCCAGCACCAAAATGGCATAATGCACGTGAGTGTGCTAATGACTTATTTATCTGTGTGAACAGGTTCTGCAGATATACAAATCTGTATGTTGACAGTTTAGGCTACCTATTGTAATTTTCAGCCTGAATATTTTGATCGAATAAACTTTTTTAGTGCTACATCTGACCCAGAATATAAACATACATATAAATACATTTGAATCACTTACTTTATATTCATTATTATTGGAGAGTGAAAAGTCTTTCAATATAGTCAGCAATGTTGTAATGCAGATGGAGGTATTTTCACCAGATAAACAGAGCTTTAAATATGGATTCACATTTAGTCATTTGGCAGACACTTTTGTCGAAAGAAAATTACAAACAGTTCAGCAAATCAACACGAAAAGGTAGTACACAGAGGAAGTGTTAATTACACAGAGGAATTGTTAAGGCTGATTTATGCTTATGGTGCGGTGCAGCCTTCGCGTGGTCGCACAGCCCTCGCCGTAGCTGATGCCGACGCTGTCGCGCACCTGAAATGTAACTATACGTCGCAATGACACATCACGCAAGCTCTGTGATTGGTCGGCTTGTTAGAGGTGACAAGCGTGGGCGGTGCTGAGAGCCGCGAGTCTGATGGAGTGATTGTTTACAAGTGTCGAGTCCCGTGAAGGAGCTCCAGATGGAGACTTTTGTTTTGTGTTTACCTTATGATTAAAGTTGTTGCATGTCCGCCAGTTCCCACCTCTGAATGAGCGAGTTTGAGCTACTTGTAGCGTTCAGAAAAAAACAAAACACCCACAAAAAAACTCGACACAGAGGAACATAAAAACCTGGCAGCTAGCGTTTCGGAAGTGTTATTGCGGAGCAATACAAAGAGCATGCAGAAGTATAAATGCACGACTATGTGCAAGGCAGGCGCTGTGGGTCACGCTGATCACTCGATGCAGAAGCCTTTAGTGCTCAGAAAATTAGGGGCTAAGGTAAGGGAGTGGGAATTTTTTGTTCGGGTGGGTGTGAAGAGTGTTTCTACAGGTGGTTTGTCAAGCCCACTCGACTTAATAACTGGTGCAGTGTCAGTTAAAGTGTCAGAAAGTGTGAAAAAGTGTGTTTTCCACAGGTGGTTTGTAAAGTCCACTGACCTGTGTGAGGCAAACTCCATTTGGATTGTTGTGTGGTGAGAGGGGAAGAAAATGGGGTCCTGGATTTATTCACAGGGGTTCAGGTGATCTCTGAAGAAATGGGTTTTTGTTGCCATTTGAAGGATACCAGTGAATCAGCAGTCTTTGTGAAAATGGGAAGATCATTCCACCAGCACAGAACACTGAATGAAAAGGTTATGGAAAGAGATGTATAGCCATGGTACCATAAGGCAGTCCTCACTCCCCGACAGCGCCAGTGGCTTTTCTGTAAACAACCATCAATGATTTGAAATTGACATGAGCCTCGACCGGTAACCAAAGCAGAGAGATATAGAGAGGTGTTACATGGGCTCTCTTGGGACCATTGAAGACCAGACAAGCTGCTGCATCCTGGATCATCTGTAGAGATTTAAGGGTAGAAGACGGGAGTCCAGCTAAAAGAGCATTGCAGTAGTCCAGCCTGGACTAAATGGCAAGAGCTTGTCAGTTGGTCTTTCTACTTGTCACTTGGTATTTTTATATTTTGCTGAAGTTTCAGGCAGTCACTACAGCCACCTCCCTCACCAGTTCACTTGCATACTACAACATGATTATTGATTCACAGCACCTGTGCACTCCTTCATCAGAATCTTTCATAAACTCTGCTTCAGCATTCACTCCCAGTTGCTGTCATCCTACACAATTAGTACAATGCAGTGAAGTCCTAAGCCCCAAAGCACAGTGCAATGAAGACATCATCTTCTTAGCACAGTGCGGGCTTCAGCCAGTGAGTGTAGTCCAGTGCTGACTCCAGCTGCTGAGTATAGTGTGGTTAAGTCTACATCCCCTGATTGTAGTCTCTGCATTTGCCTCCCAAGCCTCTTGTCATGCCAGTGCTGCCCAAGTGCCTTGCCTTACCAGCCCCAGCCAAGCTCCTTGCCCTGCCCGCTCTCCACGGATCTAGCCTTACCAACTCCCTGCAGGCTTCTAGCCCTGGTGACTTCATACATGCTCCAAGCCTGGCGGTCCAGCTTCCAGTTCATCTGGACCTACTCAAGACTCTTGTCCTGCCTACTCCAGATGTTTCTACCTGTATCATCCCTCCAGCTCCACCTTGGCTCCCGGCCAATATCCCTCACAATGGGGAGCTGCCCTGGTCTCTCCCTCCAGTTCTACCCTGGCCCTCTGCAGTAACCCCTGGACCACCTTGCCAAGGTAGTCTGCCTCCCACTCCCTCTCTCTCTCTCTCTGTTCTGTGTTTAGTTGGCTTTGTGTTTTGTTTGTTTATTTGGGCTCTCATTTATGTTCTTTCCTGTGATTGTGATGCAGCTCAGACACTGCTCAACTATCCTAATAGTATCTTGATGCAGACTTGCATGAGCAAGCTGAGACATGCAGTCTCAGACATGCAATCTCAGGCCCCGTTTACACTAATGCGTTTTCGTTTTAAAACGCATAAGTTTTGCTACGGTTACGCCATCCGTCCACACTACGCCGGAGTTTTCGAGCCCCGAAAACGAAGCGTTTTGGAAACGCTGAAGAGCCCGTTTTAATACTGATACGCTGCTGCTCCGTCTCAGTGTGGATGGGGAAAAACGGAGATGTCTGAAAACGGAGGCTTGGCTGCTGAGATTCGCTACCTGATTGGGGCTTTTGGGTCATTGCGTTTCCTTCTCTTATTTGTCAAGCCCCTATCACATGACTATAACGCTACCGGAAGACGGCAGACCAGCCTTCACTGTAAACAACAACACTGACACAGAAATGGGAGCGTTGTTTGCACTATTGTCCGTTTCAGGCGCCATTGTGCAGTTAAACTCTGCCTTTTTTACTACAGCAGCTGCATATTTTCACAAGAGGCAAGCTATTGTTCGAGCACTCGCTAATCACTCGCGTTCATCGTTCAACCAGCGTTTGTTGACTAACAATAACCAAATGCCGAGCGAGACACATGCTTTCTGTTTATACTTGAACGCGCATGCCCAGAGTGCGCGAATGGTTACGTGATATACGTTTTTGGTGGAGTAATGTGGACGGAGATATGTTTAGAAACGCTAGATGAAACGCTAGTGTGGACGCGGATCGTTTTTGATAAAAAACACCGTTTTAAAACGAAAACGCACTAGTGTAAACGGGGCCTCAGACACATTAAACTCAATGGAGCTAGAGGGGTCACTGTGAGGGGTAGGATTAGGGGTGGGGTTAGGTCTGAGCATTAAAGCATTGCATGCAGCTCAGCTTGCAGCTGCAACCAGTCTGCATCTAGACTCCTCTCTAGTATCCTCCTTGTCAGAATGTGTGGGCCAATCTCTCTCAGGCCATACACTCTATCATCTTGGGTTTTTTTTCCACCGTTTTTATATGTGCCTATGTGCTCTCCTGTCTAGCATCAATACCCCATCCATCTGTTTAATGGCTTTTTGCTTCACCTGCTTTGGTTGATTTCCCCTTTCCACCTTTCAATGCCCTGCATGTCTCCGGATCCTGTTCCTGTTCCAGGCTAATTTAAACCTGTTTATATTACTGTTTTCCCTCAAGGGGTGGTTTTCTTTCATGTTTTTGGTATTTGACATTTTAGTTTTCGCCGACATTTCATTTGGACAGAACAGTTAAAATGTATGATAAAATAATTTCATTTATTTCTGTGAAGTAAAGATTGGGCCAGACCATATATAACATGTGGTGTACTGATGCGTACCTGTCAACCCTCCTGTTTTTCCCGGGATTCTCCCGTATTTTACAGTTCTATCCCGCTATCATCCGGTAAAGGTATTTTCCCGTATTTCTCCCGTATTTTCAGTCTTTCTCTGAAGGGTGGCAATAAACATTAACGAGCCGATCCTCCCTATACACAACCCATACTGCCAAACCACCAGGAGCACCCTTTGCTCTTAAATATGAGTCTGTTGTGCTTTCGCTTTGTTTAGGCATGAAAACACTAAAATAAATATAAAAACGCCGGGATTCTCTTTCTTTTTATTACAGGTGCCGTCTCCCCTTCATATGAAATCCTCAAAACGGTATAAAGCGGTGCGTGACTGTCAGCTGACGTGCTCCATAGTGATAAATAGAGGCTGTTTCCCAAACAGATTCTGTACACGAGATTTGAAGCAGAGTGAAAGTCTGGGGTTTGGGTGTGTGTTTAAACAGACACATACACATAATAATAATAATAATATCTAAAGATGTCAATCTTGGTGGGGTTTTTTTCAAACACATTTTATTTCGTCCTAAATGAGCTTAAAATTTAGGAAAGCAATCGAATGCTTTCTTTATAACGTTAGATGGTTGCATTTTTAAAGTGATGTAATCTGATCTGATGTAATCAAACAAAAAAAAATTTAACAAAAAAAGAGAGATTTATTCGTTGCTCTTTAATCAGAATGTGTAAGTTATACAGTGAAGAAACGGCTAATAAGATTTGATAGCTTGATTTTATTTCATTATAATAGCTATTCATTTTAAAATGCTGAATGCTAATGTATTTGCTGCTAATGTATACTATTTATTTATTTTTTTGTAAATAACAATAATAAAACATATTACTGACCGTTTAACTGTTATTTATAATGAAACAGCTCCAAATCAACATATTTAGTAATTTGGGGATTTTTTTTTAAGGGTGGTAGGGGGAAGAGGCGGGGCATATTATGGTGGGCATATCCCTTATTTTCACATCCTAATGTTGACAGGTATGCTGATGTTATTTACATTTTGTAATTTTGCTTTTGTTTTGTCTGTTTTTTTTTGTTTGCTTGTTTAATAGGGGCTGCACGGTGGTGCAGTGGGTAGCACAATCACCTCACAGCAAGAAGGTTGCTTGTTCAAGCCCCGGCTGGGTCAGTTGACATTTCTGTGTGGAGTTTGCATGTTTTCCCCCTGTTCGCGTGGGTTTCCTTTGGGTGCTCCGGTTTCCCCCACAAATCCAAAGACATGCGGTATAGGTGAATTGGGTATGCTAAAATTGTCCGTAGTGTATGTGTGTGAATGAGAGTGTATGAGTGTTTCTCGGTGATGGGTTGCAGCTGGAAGGGCATCCGCTGCGTAAAACATGTGCTGGATAAGTTGGCGGTTCATTCCGCTGTGGCGACCCCGGATTAATAAAGGGACTAAGCCGAAAAGAAAATGAATGAATGAATTTTTATTTTATTTTTATGTTTTTTTTTAGAAAGGAAATGATGTTCTAAAATATTTAGTTATTGTGCTAAAATAAATAGATAACTGATGTCAATGATTTGTTTAAATGAGTCTCTTTGCACATTGGTTGTAATGATTAAACATGCTTTTAAGACCTTTTATCATAATCTTTCACATTTTTTAATAATGTTGTGATGTTTAGACATTTTTTTATCTTCACCCCAGAAACATCACTCTCTCACATCCTATAGAACATATTGAAATTATGATCAAGAAAAAAACATAATTGATTAAAGCACTACAGAGAATTTAGTTTTGAATTACCAACAATTGGACTGTGTGTTTAAAAGAAGTTAAACATGTCAAAACCTATGTTGTTATCATTATTATGGTGGGTTTATTTTACTCAATGGAGACTGCATTTAACACTATAACAAAGTATAAACACGAAAAGGACGATGATAAACAGCAGATGGCAGTGTTGTAAGAAAGTTGAACTTGTTCCTCAATTTCATGTTGCAAGCAAATGCATCAAATGCTGTAAATGCTTTGTTACTGAAAAGTAACTGCTTATTTTAAAATACAGCTACACAAAAAACTGTTTAAAATTTGCTAAATTACAGTTAGCATTTGGAGACAGACAATCAACTGTTTACAGTGAACTCAATTCCCAGTGTTTCTGTATTTTTTAATCCACCTTATGCCTTTATTTTGTCTTGAAAAGCAAAATAGCAGCTTACCAGCAAAACTTCTTGTTAACAAAATTTGTAGTTTACTGTAACACATCAGATCTTGTTTGTCCTGCATATTCTAATGTTTCATTTTTTCCCCAAACCCTGTATTGCATCAGTACAAATATATATATATATATTCAAAAAATTCGAAATTTAATTTTTTTTTCTTTTTTAAATATTTCCCAAATGATGTTTAACAGAGCAAGGAAATTTCCACAGTATGTCTGATAATATTTTTTCTTCTGGAGAAAGTCTTATTTGTTTTATTTCGGCTAGAATAAAAGCAGTTTTTAATTTTTTAAAAAACATTTTAAGGTCAAAATTATTAGCCCCTTTAAGCTATATATATTTTTCTATAGTCTACAGAACAAACCATCGTTATACAATAACTTGCCTAATTATCCTAACCTGCCTAGTTAACTTAATTTACCCAGTTAAGCCTTTAAATGTCACTTTAAGCTGTATAGAAGTGTCTTGAAAAATATCTAGTAAAATATTATTTACTGTCATCATGGGAAAGATAAAATAAATCAGTTATTAGAAATGAGTTCTTAAAACGATTATGTTTAGAAATGTGTTGAAAAAAATCTTCATTCTATTAAACAGATATTAGGGAAAAAATAAACAGGGGCTAATAATTCTGACTTCAACTGTATGTATATACTGTATTTATATACACACACACACAAGAAAAGGAGTTTTTCTCATCATTCAGTGTGACATATCCTTATGTAAAAATATTAAAAGCAAAAGTGATCATTCTGAATGATTAAATCTTTCTGTTGACAAATGGCTAAATCCATGGTTTTGAAGGTTAATGGCAAAGTATAAGATTTAAAAGAACAACTAATTATTATTTTAGGCCTGCAGTTATCCTGAAATAGTCTTTTAATGTGTCATCAAATTGTTCTTGTTCTAAATATAGCTGATAATAATTGATGGTATTTAAAATATTGTTACACTGAATTTGAAAATGGTTAAAATGTGATTGTCATTATTTTTGTGGAGAAAATTAAATTATGTATTATTTAATGTACACGTAAATTAATATTAAACATTGTTTGGATGTCTAATTATCCTCTTTGACACAGTCTTATAAGTTTAAATTATTCTTTTTAAAGTAAGTTATACTAATTAAAATCAAAGAAACTTCCCATAGCTGCAATAATATCTTAACATTTTAAGCTCCTGGAAAAATTTTGGGACATTCTTAAAAGGGTGTCCCTTATAAGTAGAGTCTAGAAAACAATGGAGCATTGAGAGAAAATTCAAGGCTTCACTCTCTCAGACTTAAATCTGTCTCATGACCCAATTAAGCTTATGTCATTTGATATAACACTGAATAATGCATGTATTATTTTGTGTGTGAGAAATATAACAGTAATATTTATTACTATCATTAAGTAGTAGTTGTAGTACTAGTAGTACAGTAGCATTAGTAGTAGTAGTAGTAGTAATATGTAGTACTAATGTTAAACAGCAATATCAAAACAATATAATTAATTACATAATATTTATCAATTTATAATAACAATGGATGAAATGATTAGCATTCTCATTAATGCATTATTTTTATTACAAACTTGTATTATCTAATTAGTTTCAAAATGAAATACATAAAATATATTATTAATATACATATATAGTAAATTATATTCATACAATACATTATATAAATTCTTATAATAATATAAATGATTAGTATACTTGCTGATTGCTACTTCTCCTAAAGTCTTATTTAAAGTATTTTTTTTTATCTTATTTTAATCCTAACAAATGAATCAAAATCCTCTTTCATGCCACATGCTGTAATATAAATTGCATTATAGTACTCAGGAAGATTAGGATCACAAAAAAAGAGGAATGTATGTTTTAGAAGTAAGAAGTTTGCAAGCAGCGCATGGTCGGTGAACCCCTCCGACTGCTAGACTAGTGCTAATCCTGGGGGTATTGAGGTTATTATTGTGAACCGAACTGCTGAGGATTAACACATCACATGTTCACTGAATGGTGCTCGGATGAGATCTTTTTTCGGTTGCGATTGGATGTCAAGCATCTTGCCATGGCTGCCATTTAAGGTGAAATTAAGTTATTATACCAAATGTTAATGGAAATATTAATCATTTTGCATGGACAAGAGCATGCAGGTCCATCCAATCTTTAGCCACTGTTGTGTAGTAGCACACATTCTAATAAAATGCTGCATACTGTTCAGTGACTAATGCATTTATTCTAAAGTGGCAATGCTGCACTGGTTCCTTTATAGAAATAAATATAAATATAAATAAATAAGTATAAAAGAGTGTGTGGAGAGAACTGAAGCGCCTGATCTTTAATGTGAAATACAGATTTAAACTGAAGCTCTATGTACCTCTTTTGATCACTCATATTCTTTGCAATCTCAGCTTCCTCATTTCCCTTTCAATTAAACCTTTGGCCCTCAACAATAAAATAATAACAACTAATAAAAATTGTTTAGCATTTAACACCTTTTGCATGACAACAAGTGTTTTGTTAACAACCTATGAACAAGGACTCCACAAAGGAAAAGGCAGCAGCACTTAAGCACTCAGGTTGGATGGGGAGCGTCTGTCCACAGCCATTTTCAGATCTCTTTAAAGATGTTTAATTGGGTTTAAGTCTGGTCTCTGGCTGGGCCAATTAAGGCCATTTACAGAGAAATCTTGTAGCCACTCTCCTGCAAGCATGCTTGTGTAGAGTAGTGATGGGAAGTTCGGATCATTTTACTGACTCGGATCTTTGAGTCTCGTTCGAGTCATTTTGTTCAATTTGCCAAAATATTATTAAAATGTTACGAATTGCTTCCAAACACATCTACAACTAGCCCAAGGTTGATCACACTACAAACAAGTCATAAATAGAATGCTATAAGAGGGAGAAAATAATAATTCATTGTTTACCTGCTCTTTTGTCTTTGAAGATATTTTTGTCTCTTTGCTCAGCTCACCTCTTCATGTCTTCAAATTTCAGTGGTTCGTTCACGTCACACTGACAGCCCATATAATCTCAACCAATGTACACAGTCTGAGCCGAAAGACCCGTGATTAGCTCACCTTTCGAGTCTTCTGGTTATTTCATCACGTGACAGAACGTAAAGAGACATGACTCAAACCCGAGGACTCGAGAAGTGAACGGATCAAATCTCTTTCTGGCTCTAAATGCATACGATTGGCTTCTGTCTTTCGCGTGTTGAACGACTCAGACCGAGGACTCGGGAGGTGAACAGATCAAATCTCTTTCCGGCTCTAAATGTACTCTATATGATTGGCTTCTGTCTTTCACTTGTCGAACGACTCAGACCGAGGACTCGGGAGGTGAACAGATCAAATCTCTTTCCGGCTCTAAATGTACTGTATATGATTGGCTTCTGTCTTTCACGTGTTGAACGACTCAGACCGAGGACTCGGGAGTTGAACGGATCAAATCTCTTTCCGGCTCTAAATGCATAAGATTGGCTTCTGTCTTTCACATGTTGAACGACTCAGACCGAGGACTCTGGAGGTGAACGGATCAAATCTCTTTCCGGCTCTAATGCATAAGATTGGCTTCTGTCTTTCACATGTTGAACGACTCAGACCGAGGACTCGGGAGGTGAACAGATCAAATCTCTTTCCGGCTCTAAATGTACTGTATATTATTGGCTTCTGTCTTTCACGTGTTGAACGACTCAGACCGAGGACTCGGGAGGTGAACAGATCAAATCTCTTTCCGGCTCTAAATGTACTGTATATTATTGGCTTCTGTCTTTCACATGTTGAACGACTCAGACCGAGGACTCGGGAGTTGAACGGATCAAATCTCTTTCCGGCTCTAAATGCATAAGATTGGCTTCTGTCTTTCACTTGTTGGACGACTCAGACCGAGGACTCGGGAGTTGAACGGATCAAATCTCTTTCCGGCTCTAAATGCATAAGATTGGCTTCTGTCTTTCACTTGTTGGACGACTCAGACCGAGGACTCGGGAGTTGAACGGATCAAATCTCTTTCCGGCTCTAAATGCATAAGATTGGCTTCTGTCTTTCACTTGTTGGACGACTCAGACCGAGGACTCGGGAGTTGAACGGATCAAATCTCTTTCCGGCTCTAAATGCATAAGATTGGCTTCTGTCTTTCACTTGTTGGACGACTCAGACCGAGGACTCGGGAGTTGAACGGATCAAATCTCTTTCCGGCTCTAAATGCATAAGATTGGCTTTTGTCTTTCTCGTGATGAATGACTCAAAAGACTTGAAAAATGAACGAAACCTGCACATCTGTGCGCATGCGCGGATGAACGAATCACTCCCTGAGAGGACTCGTCGTTCCCAGGTCATATTGAAGATTAGTTCAAAATGAACGCATCGTTCAAGAACGACCCATCACTAGTGTTGGGCCCATGATGGCTTTTTGTGAGCATTGTGGGCTACAGCCAACCGACAACAAATCTAAACAGGCCCAGTGCAGGCTAGCCTATGTATGGCCGACAGCTGCGGGCTCACTGCAGGCACTCTGTGAGTAGCCCACACAACCGGAAAACCCACATTGATACCATGAAGACCTAGTGAAGAGCCCAGAGCAGACTGTCAGTGCAGGGCCCTTGAGAGTGACTAAACGATAGCCCATTAGCATTGTCCTTGCATGGGCAGCCCTCAACTAGCTCCATGGAAGCCCTAACTAGACCCAGACTAGCCTTGCATGGGCAGGCCTCACGTAGCCCCCAGGAAGTCCTCACTAGGAGTGCCTGCGCAATAATCTACAACAATAAGTCTGTTTCAGTATGGAGGGCCTGGTGAGGGCTTCCTGAGGAATAGGTGAGAGCTGCCCATCCCAGCACTAAGGACCCAATGTGCATGAACATATGGACTGTTATATCCTCAGTAAATGACATCCAGTACAATACCCAATGCATCACTGACTGTTCCCTTGGTAAAAGAAAGGTACAGCCTATGGCCCACTCCAGTTTCCAATCTGAAGACATCTGCTTGTTGGTCGTGGAGAATTTCACCACTGGTTTTCATGGCTCTTTTCCTATGACCCCACCATCTTATGAACCTCCTGCAAATTGCAGAAGTGGGACAGGGACTGCTTTAGCCAATGTTTCTCTACCCTTCCTTGTTCCATTCTAGTCACTTTCAGTTTAGTCAGCCTCCATTGAAATCCCTGTTATAAAGTTGTTTAGACATTCCATCACACTACATCTGCTTTAGTGATTCAGGCCAGAGCCTCACCATTACCACCTCATATACCATAGTACTGCTACTAACCACATTGCTATAGAATGATCAACATCCTCTCAGTATTTTAGGAATATATGAGAGGGGTGTTCTGGACGTACCACCACCAATTCAATATAGTCTACATCAATACCTCCTAGTGTAAAGCCGTGCACCCGAAGAGGCTGAGCAGGCTTCAACTTTATCTTAAGCATGAGAAATGCTTTTACAAAAATCATCCATTAGCACTAGAATATTATTATGGATGAGAGAAATGTGGTTGCTTCTGACCAAGACCCACAACCATTATCGTCTCCCAATAATTCCTGGGATTCACCAACTTTTACTACCTTTTACCATATTCACAAATATGGTACAAAATTAATTCTCCACTCAGCAATCTCCTGTAAGGCAAGTCCAAATCATTGCCCTAGAGACATAAAGCCACAATGGCAATGAAGGAATTCCAGCAGGCATTTACATCTGCACACCTCTGGAACCATCCCCGTCATGGAAAGCCCTTAAAGTAGAAGTCGACAGCATCAAAAGTTGTAGCCCTGCTCCCTCAGCAGCAGGAGATTCCTCCTTGACTCTATCAATGTGCCTTTTTCTCCAAAATAATGACACAGGTTAAAGCAGAATTATGATTCTTTTTTTAACTTCTTGTTCCTTGCTCCCGAGGAATGGAGACACTGGGTGGAGGGAGTCCAACATCAGTTACCAGACCAGTAACACTAAAACTGTTGCTCTCTCTCGTCTCCACTTTTCAGCAGAACCTCCAAATCCCCAATCTCATGATATGGTTTTTGTTACACAGTGGATACTGTGAATAAATTTCTGTCATGAACACTCTCTAGATTTAGTATGGTAATGAATATGTATATGCAATTCTGATGTACAGTTGAAACCAGAAGTTTACATACACTCTAAAAAAGGAACATAACCATTAAAAAAAAAAAATGTCTGATGGTAAATCATACTAAACGTTTACTATTTTAAGTCCGTTAGGATTACCTAAATGATTTACATTTGCTAAATGCCAGAATAATGAGAGAATTTTTTTTTTTGAGAATTTTTTATTAATTTCTAAACAGTCAAAAGTTTACATACATTTCCTTGGTATTTTTTTTAGCTTTGCTTTTAAACTGTATAACTTTGGTCAAATGTTTTGGGTATCCTTCCACAAGCTTCTCACAATAATTTGAAGGAATTTTGGCCCATTCCTTCTGACAGAATTGGTGTAACTGAGTCAGATTTGTAGGCTGTCTTGCTCGCACAAGCTTTTTCCACTCTGCCCACAAATTTTCTATAGGATTGAGCTCAGGGCTTTGTGATGGCCACTCCAAAACTTTCACTCTGATGTCCTTAAAACACATTTTAACTAATTTGGCAGTATGCTTAGGGTCATGGTCTGTTTGGAAGACCGATTTGTGGCCAAGTTTTAATTTCCTGGCTGACGTCTTGAGATGTTGCTTCAGTATTTCTACATAATGTTCTTTCTTCATGATGCCATCTATGCTGTGAAGTGGACCAGTCCCTCCTGCAGCAAAACAGCCCCACAATGCTGCCCAACATGAAGCTTTCCCCTTTGTCCTCCAAATGTAACACTGGTCATTATGGCCAAACAGTTCAATCTTAGTTCCCTTAGACCACAGGGCATGTCTCCAAAAATTTGTCTTTTTCCCAGTGTAATTTAGCAAATTGTAATCTGGATTTTGTTGTTTATTCTGGCTTGTTGATTTTCCCATGTTGTCACACAAGGAAGCAGTGTATTTGAGGTTTTCCTTAAATACTATTCTACAGTTGTGCCTCCAATTAACTCCAATGTTGTCAATTAGCCAATCAGAAACTTCCAAAACCTTGACACCATCATCTGAGCTTTTTCAGAGGCATAATAATCTTATTGTATTTAAACTTGACTTTCAAAAAAGTTATAACAATTTCTCAAAAAATATCTCTCTCATTATTCTGCTATTAAGCACAACAGAAACAAATTTGATAATCCTAATTTACCTCATTCATTCATTCATTTTCATTTCGGCTCAGTCCTTTTATTAATCCGGGGTCGCCACACCAACTTATCCAGCACGTTTTTACGCAGAGATGCCCTTCCAGCCGCAACCCATCTCTGGGAAACATCCGCACACACTCATTCACACTCATACACTACAGACAATTTAGCCTACCCAATTCACCTGTACTGCATGTCTTTGGACTGTGGGGGAAACCGGAGAACCTGGAGGAAACCCACGCGAACGCAGGGAGTACATGCAAACTCCACACAGAAACGCCAACTGACTCAGCCGAGCCTCAAACCAGCGACCTTCTTGCTGTTAGGCGACAGCACTACCTACTGCGCCACTGCGTCGCCTCCTAACTTACCTAAAAGAGAAAAGGTTCAGTCACATTAACATCTGATTTTTGTTTTTAATTGTTATGTGCCTTTTTATACAGTGTATGTAAACTGGTGGTATAGATCTGCTACGATGCTACTGCTGCTGCTGCTTTGATTATTATGGCAGAGCAAGTACCGAGACCTGCTATTATATACATATACATGCCGTCTTAAAATATAACATGCTGCTGCTACAAACATAATATATGTAACCCCCATAGCAGATCTCAACATGGGTGGAGCTGGGGTGGAGGAGGGTCTCCAAGAACGTGCCGCAGCTTAACAGCGTTAAACGATGCAGAGCATTTAAACTGATGAGGAGCAAGCTCATTGGCTGCCGAGGTGGCAGCAACCAATCTCCAGCGCCATGTAGTTAATGACGCAGGAGCAGATTAGATGACCCATCAGCCTGCATGCGCATAGAGCTTCATGGCAGAAATTTCACTTAAGAATTCTAATTTAGCATGTGTATTTTATTCAATTTTGAGATGAGAGAGTGTGAGTGCACCTGGGACAAAATGCTCATAACAAAGACAAAGAAACAGTCAAAGACAGGAGAAATGAGTGCATGACTTGAGTAAACCTGAACCGAGTACTACATCCAAGACTAGGCAGCACTAGTGTCTGCCACCAAAACTAGAATAATCAAGACCAAAGTGGAGAAGTCTGGATGCAGACTTGCATATAGTATCCAGATACTATTGGGATACTTGAGAAGTCCTAGAAAGGGTTAAGGGTCCCTTAAAGGAATCAGCGCACAACACACTGCTGGACATGCTCATGATAAGGTGTGCTGGGGAGACGCAGCAGATTTAAGAAGCCACATATCTAAGGCGGGCACAGGTGTATGCTGTGGAGTTGCAGTGACGGTGAGAAGGAAATAATAACTGGGGAAAGGCAGTGTCATTTGGCACACGCTGTTTATCTGTCAAGCCAGACTAGGTGTAAGTAGATGATTTGCAGAGGTCAGGTACGGATGCCTTCCTGTATGTGGATCTCGATGAGATGATGAAAGAGAACTACGTTGTGCACTCAGTCACTTGAAATCTAACCATTCACACCAGCAGATCTCCATCCAATCACTTCACTAATCTCTTTATCCACACACTCTTCACTCAGCTTCAGGTCTCCAGTGGCCTCGAGTATTAAATTCAGTTTCAATCCCAAGATCTACTGACCTCTTTGCATTACAGTATTTTCTTCCCATCTTCCTACAACCCCTCTAGTTGTCTTACATCTTCTCCATGGTCCCTATAATAATCTAGGGCAGGGGTGTCAAACTCCTAGAGGCCCGCAGCCCTGCACAGTTTAGTTCAAACCCCGCTTCAACACACTTAAGCCTGGTTTTTACTTCTGCGTCGAGTGATCGGCGTGACCCACGATGCATGCCTTGCGGATTTATACTTTTGCGCGCTGTTTCGGTTGCTCTGCAATAACACTTCCGAAACGCTAGCTGGCAGTGAGGTGTTTATGTTCCTCGGTGTCGAGTTTCTTCGCTGGTATTTTGTTTTTTCTGAATGCTACCTTAATGTACAAGTGGCTCAAACTCACTCATTTTGAGGCGGGAACCGGCGGATGTGCAACAACTTTAACCATAAGGTAAACACAAAACAAAACTTTTCATCTGGAGCTCCTTCATGGACTCGACACTTGTAAACACTCGCTCCAACGGACCCGCGCAGCTCTCATTCTCCCCCACACTCGTCAGCGCTACCAAGCCGACCAATCACAGAGCTCGTGCTATGCGTTGTTGCAACGTGTAGTTACATTTTTTTAAGAAGGGCGTGTCAGCGACGCAGACGGCCACGGCAAGGGCTATGCGTCCATGCATAGGCTGCGCCGTAGCATACACGTGTACGCAGAAGTATAAATCAGCCTTTACCTGTAGGTTTCAAACAAGCCTAAAGAACTTAATTAGTTTGATTAGGTGTTCAATTAGGGTTGGAAATAAACTGTGCAGAGCTGCGGCCCTCAAGGAATTTGACACCTGTGATCTAGGGGATAAAATAGAAATAAACAAATGAAGAAAGAAGGGAGGGTTTAAAACTAACTATCCAGATCCATAGTCAACAGACGACTACACTTTGTCTTGATAAAAAAATTTATTTCAGGTGAGGTTAGGTTAACAACACCACAACAAAAACACACATTAATCAATTAATTAATTAATCAATCAATCAATCAATCAATCAATCAATCAATCAATCAATCAATCAATTAATTAATTAATTAATTAATTAAAAGAAACATAACACTTGCGAAGACATATATCAGTTGCTTGAACTCTCTCAAAGACTCAAATTATAGATGTACTCACTTGCTTAAATTTCCAAAGTTTTAATCACCACCATGTCTCCAGTCTGGTACTTTGTTACAGGTTGTCTATTAATACCATAGGTTTTTTTTTTTTTTTTTTGTAAAGGACTCTGCTTTGTTTACATGCACTGCTAAGACACTCTCTTCCAGATTCATGAGTGAATGTTTATATAGCATTCAAGATAATGCCAAAATATAAGCTAGTTTGAATTATAATGTCAATATCTTGTGCAAAGAAAATGTGTTCTGTAGTCATTTCAAACATTTAAAATGTACCAAATATGCTTTATAATCAAACTATCAAAATGTTTTCATTTGTTTTTTTAAGAACCAAATAATAAAAATTGTGGAATGTTAATTTAAGTTTTTGATTTTTGCAATAGAAATTAACATTCCCATGACAAAATGTTTCCTCATTCGCCTAATGTTAGTTTTTTCCCTCTTGGTTTTTTCTTTTAAAGGACCAAATAATAACAAAAACGTTCCTTTAGGATTGTGATTGCAAAGTAACATGCCCAGAACATTGCAGCAAAGTTATTTTAAAAATAATTGATGCATAATGTTCCCCTCATTTACTTTTAGCTTATTAGTTTTCAACCATAAAATGACATCCCAAGAATGTTGCATGTGTGCATTTTCAAATCACAGAATGATCATATAAAACCACATTTACAGCAAAGAAATTATAGCAAGAGTGTAATATCAACTGCCTTATCTGTCAACACAATGCTAGCGAATTGCAGACCTTCATCATATTAGCTTCATTTTTTGTTGTTGTTGTTATTGCGATGAAAGTCCACAGCATATATTCATTCATTCATTTTTCTTTGGCTTAGTCTTTATTTCAGAGGTCGCCACAGAGGAATGAACCACGCACTATTCCAGCATATGTTTTACACAGAGGATGCCATTTCAGTTGCAACCCATCACTGGGAAATATCCATACACATTCATTCACACTCAGACACTATGGCCAATTTAGCTTATTCAATTCACCTATAGTGCATGTCTTTGGACTATTGGGGAAACCGGAGGAAACCCACACCAACACGGGGAGAACATGCAAACTCCACACAGAAATGGTAACTGACGCAGCCAGGGCTCGAATCAGCGACCTTCTTGCTGTGAGGCAACAGTGCTAACCACTGAGCCACCATGCTGCCATACCACAGCATATATCAATATTTCAATCTAAATGGCTCTGCAGTGAGGATGGGGTTTGTATGTTTGGTATCAGAATGCACATTTCCAGCTTTGTTTTACCGTTTAACTGTGTTAACACGGTTGTTAATTCAATAATGTTTTATCAGAGTATTTAATTTTTTTGTACATTACGTGCATTAATGTTAGTTTGAGCAATAAATTACTGGCTGCAATTCATTTAATGGCCACCAGTGTCACTAATAGCACGGGTTTCTGAACTCTGCATACAGCCCATTTAAAGGAATAGTTCACCCCAAAAAATTCTGTCATCATTTACTCATTCTTCACTTGTTTCAAACCTTTATAAGGTTATATAAATATATATAAAATATGTGTTTATATATATTGTAGATTTTAAAACTGGTAGCCACTGAATTGCATAGTGTTTTTCCCTACGGAAGACATGGTTTCCATCATTCTTTCAAAATATCTTCTTTTGTGTTTATCAGAAAAAAAGGAAGAGCATATTTCATTTGTTTGAACTATCCTTTTAAGTTTCTGTGTTAAGTGTGACAACTAAAAACACACTCAAAAATTGATGTCCGTTGTTTGTTCAAACTACTTATTTAAAATGAGCTGAAGCAACACAATCATTGAGTTTTATTTTGAGACATTTTAATAGTTTTTTTTTGTTCAATCCACTTAAAAAAGTAAAAACTAATATGTTAACTTAATTTGTTCATGTTGTTCCAACACAAATTGTTTGTGTGGAACCCAGCATTTTGACAGTGCATCTTGGATGACATATTTTATTATCATATATAGGATTACATATAAGATTTCACTGATAATCTTAAAAGTAATTGAGTAACGGGACATTGAATCTTATTATTGTTTTATTATGTTTAAAAAGCAGAAAAAAATATTGAAACAAAACAATTCATAGCTCACATCAAATCAGTCAAGTTCAACGATCATTAAAATCTGACAAGATCTTTAAACTGTCTTAAAGCCTGTAGTTCATTTGGTCATGCATCTTTTTCATATGTCCTGATAGCCACAACGTCCTCCATGGTGCATTTCTGCAGAGATGATTGGAGAAGAGAAAGATATTAATATGTATAACAATGGATGCAACACTCAAATATCAAGTCAGGTTTTCTATAGGATGCTTTACAATAATTTATGTATATACATTAGGTCAATCAGTACCAAAGCCAAAACTATAGCTAATTAATGCAAAAAATAGTACACCCAAATTAGGAAAAATGTTAAATACAATTTTAATGAAGAGGAGAAATCATGAAAAACATTTTTAAAAAAATGAAATTTACTTGACATTTTGTAGTTTGTATTTTATTTTTTTGTAATACCCCATTTGAATTTAAATGCATTATCTTTTTATTGATGTCCTAATGATGTTCAGTGACCAATCTCTTATTTTACTTAATATAATGATTTATATACGGCTTATAATTCACAACAGTGCTGTTTTGTTTAAATGCACCAAAATTGATTGTCTATATCCACTGAGAAATGGATAAAGAATTCATTCTTTAAATTTGTACTTATTTATGATATACACAATACGTGCTTATTATGGTGAACTTAAACCACAAAACTAAAATAAAGGGAGAGTTTCTCCAAAATGAAACTTTGCTACTTTTTTTCTATAGTACATAACATAAAGTACATACATAAAAAACAAGACACTTAAAATACATATACATATACAGATCAAACAAAATGAATATAGTAATTCCTGACAACAGTGTTATGAAGCGCTATAATCGAGTTGTGAAAGAAAGCTTGAGCTACAGACTGTCGTGAACACTGTCAGGGTGTGGATTAAAGATAATAATGTTGTAAATAATGTTCAGTTTCCTAAAGAGACCCATCATTTTAATTTATAAGACCTCAGTGTATTGTCAGGAGCAACAGGTGTTATTTTTTATGCTTTTTTGACTCTCAAAGTTAAAAAGTTATTAAATATCTTTCATGTTCTTCTTTAATGTTCACAGGAGAATATACTTATCATGAAATTAATAGCAATTTTTTATTTTGGGTAAACTAACCCTTCAACAAAAAAATATATATAGTACATGCAAATCTTAAACTTGTCTTATTTCAATAATAAAAAACAACAAAATGAATAAAATTGTAGAAATTACCATGAAAATGTAAAAACACAAACAAATTTAAAAATATCTAATAATAAAAAACTGCAGCTTTGCAATATTAAGCTAACTGCAGAAGGCTTGTACACATACCGCTATCATTTTCTTGTCCTGAATCTCTCTTTCGATTATTGTGGTCTTTCCTTCCCAGGTCTGCTTTTGAACAAGTTTACCATCCGCAAGGCTCATGGTAGTCTGAAAAGAGGAGCGAAGTGTAATTAATATAAAATGACACATAATTATGCTTATGATTAAATAAATAAATAAAATAGTTTTTAAATGTTGTTTGCTTGTAAACATCCTTTTTCTTTTACTACTGATGACATTTTATCACGTTTAAAATTAAAGGTGTTCATTTTCCTTCAGCTTAGTCCCTTATTTATCAGGGGTCGTCACAGCGGAATGAACCACCAACTATTCCAGCATATATTTTACTTAGCGGATGCCCTTCCAGCTGAAACCCAGAACTGGAAAATGTAAGCTTTCAAGTCTCATGTTTATATTCATTTTTAGACTACACAAAAACAATGTATAAACTTAAAGTGATAGTTCACCCAAAAAAATGTTATTTCTGTCATCGTTTATTATCCTTCACTTGTTCCAAACCAGTTTGAGTTTCTTTCTTCAGTTGAACACATAATAAGGTATTTTGAAGAATGTTAAAAAAACAACAACATTTGACTTCCATAGTATTTTGTTGTTCTTCTTCTTTCTACTATGGGTGTCAATGGCCATTAGAATATCTTATTTTGTGTTCACAAGAAGAGAAAATTATTACAAGAAAATAATAAAAGTATAGAACCACTTGAGTGTGAGTAAATTGTGAAGACATTTTCAATTTTGAGTGAACAATCCCTTTAAGAAAGAAATATTAGTCTTCAAAAACTCTTATTTTCAGTCAAAACAAATACATTTTTCATTCTGATGAATTTCCATTTACTGAAAGTTTTTAATTAGAATATTTCATCACCTTAGAATTATAAGGTTCTATCTGACATTTCTGTCCAAATTGAGTTATTGACATATTCTTATTAAATGACAACTCATTTACATTATGGGATGTTTTTTATAAGTTGTTTACATTTTAAGACCTTTTATTTAAAAAACAACAAATGTTACACACATACTGTTTGCTACGGAATGCAAAAACTTTAAAGCTCAATATCTCAAAATCATTCAGAACGCAGATAGAACCTTATAATTCTATGGTGACAATTTGTATTTGAAATGTGGAAGAAATGTTATCAGTTTTAAAGATCAAAACACGTGTTAAAATGTTACATTTTACTCAACCACAAACTAAATTGATCCAGTAAATCCAGAAAAAAAATGTATTGATATAAATAAAATTGCACTTACCTTCACTTTCCTGTCATCTGCTGTTGTCTCATCAAATTCCTCGTCTAACTTGAATTTAATTTCCAGGGTTTTGAATGTAGTGACAGCTTTCATAGTGACGAAGCCCAGCTCATTCACAGCAATCAACAAACTTGGTTTAGCAAGATTTGCCATTTGCCGAGAGGCAAAACTAGCACCTGTGCACAAAGACAAAGTATGATTGAAATAGCAAGTAATAGCATAGATTGTAAAAGAATAACTGTAATATATAATAGCCAATAGTCAAATTTGTCTTACCTACAGCCTTCATGTATTCATCAAAATTGTCACTTGAAGTCATTTTCCATTTTCCAACGTACTGCTCAACCATTATTGCTGTGCTCAGTTTTTAATTAAACCACCAAAAATCACAACACAAGACGTTTTACAGATATTAGCAGAAAGTGTTGCAAAGGCACAGAACAGAGGGAGTTTTAAAGAGTGCAGAGATTAGAGTGTCCACTCACTGGCCAATCAGTAACAGAGCTGTGATAGTTGGGAGTTTGATTGGTTGACAGAATATGAATGGGTAAGGTTGGTTTAATCGGGATTTACTAATAAAATGAGATAAGGTCAAAAGTCAAACCATGTAAACCATGTTTTGTTCTAAAGAAGAAAAAAGTCGAAAATTTTATTTAAACTAAACATGGTATATGAGAAGTAGTATTTATTATTATTATTATTATTATTGTTATTATTGACATCAACAATTCAAGTACAGAATTATTTCCCTTAATATATTAATAGATGCTTTAACTGCCCTCATGAGACATTAGGTTTTAGATGACCCATTTTAGATGCAGAACTAAAGTTCTTAGAGAGCATTAGCAGTGGATCTTCACAAATCAGAAAGATTCCTCCACATTAGTTGGACTGGTGCAGAACAGAAACAGCGCCATCTGCTGTTGAATTATAGATATTTTGGCAACTGAAAGTAAGTGAAATGTAAAGTAGATGTAATTGAAAGTTTATCGCCTAATTCACTTATGGTCAGCGACAGTGATGGAGATGACCCTGTCAATAAAAAATAAATAAATTAATAAATACATTTAAAAAAAAAAAACATAAATATATATATATGGGGTTTCCCCCACAAGTCCAAAGACATGTGCTATAGGTGAATTGGGTAAGCTAAATTGGTATAGTGTATGTGTGTAAATGGGAGTGTATGAGCGTTTCCCAGTGATGGGTTGCAGCTGGAAGGGCATCTGCTCTGTAAAACATAATCTGGATAAGTTGCTGGTTCATTCCGCTGTCTTTGGATTTGTGGGGGAAAACGGGAGGAAACCCACGCAAACACAGGGAGAACATGCAAACTCCGCCACCGCGCTGCCCTCAAATGTATCAGGAAAAAATTTAATTTATCACAATAAATTGTTTAAGAGTGAATGTAAATGCATTTAGAAAAAGAAACATTGCAAATAAAACTGTTTTTTTTTATGCTGTTTGAAGCTATTAAATTTTTTTTGGTTATTGTATATAATATTAATTATCATCATCATAATTATATTTTTTAATCAGTCAGTTGAATACAATTTGATGCAATATGATTAGCATATGGTGTCAAGATCACATATTTCCCTGATTTCGCAGCAGCAGATCTGAGAAACATTTGGAGCGCAGGTGCTCTGGCATGAAACTCGCAGCCAATTATCAATGCATTAAACACAGACATTACATCCCGCTAATTAGTCACGTTGGCGCTGTTGTCCAATCTCTGACTAGATGACTCCAATTAATAATTAATGAAAGACTACATGCAAAAACACTGTTGCTGCGTCCCAATTCGCATACTTATACTACGCCCTAAAAGTATGTACTTTTTGGTGAAGGAAAAATATATACTTTTGAGTGTGTAACAGAAGAGTATGCAATTGGGACATAGCTTCCTCGTTAAACAGATAGTTGTGTTGCTTAGTTAAGAGCCCTGTCAATCATCCACATTTCTGTCGTATTTAATTTCCTACCTTATTGGAGAAGCAGCAGCAGGTTAATCTGCCATTCAAGAGTCTTTCATGCAGAGAAATCTCCTCAGGTCTTTGGATAATTCTGCATTCAGACGGTAATGTCCAAACACGTCTTTATCGAAGTTCAGTATTGTTGTTGCAGATGAAATATAACACAGAAAACACCATTTAAATATTCTCCAGTGGGCTAGATATTAACTAACAGTCATTAAGCCTCTCTGCTTGACGGTTGGTCTCGCGCGTCCATCATGTTTGTAGTTTGTTTACACTTTTCACCCGCGTTTTGTAGTTCTAATCGAATTCACGTCCAACGCGCAGTGTACTGTGGCCAATATCAGCGGTTAGAGTATGGACGCTTCTACACTTAAAATTTTGATAAATAGTAAATCATCCGGGAATTTTTGGCATACTCAACATACTACGATTTGGGACATACTAATTATATTTTCACATACTATTTAGGACGGATAGTATGCGGATTGGAACGCAGCATGTTGTTTGTTCATGCGCTTCTCAATTTTTATGTGTTATATAATAGGATATATGCGCAACTTGCGCGTTTTTCCCTTCCAGTTTTTCACTCTCCGCTAATTTGGAGTTGTTTTATACAAGAAGCCTCCAGGAACTACCAAAGTTAAGCATCACAGATGTCCACCGAATATGCTCATTATCATCTAAATGTCCGGCCACCAAATTGGCCAAAGGATTTAAATTTTATGCTTTATCATACATAATGGATTATGAAGGTAATTAAGCTAGCGGAATGGAAATGCTGTACAATGTCACTAACTAGCTAACGCTATAAAGTTATCTGGTCTGCCGCATGGATCTACATATTCACATTAACACTTTGTGAATTTTTGCACCAGTATCAAATAAAGACAGGTTGAGTGGTGATGTCAGCATTGGGGCAGCCTGTCACAGGTCTATGAAGAAGTCTGAGACACCATAAATATATATATTTCGTTTTTTTCACAGTTTAACGTCAAAAAACTGATATTTTTTTTTTTTTTTTAATACGGGCACATTGTCAATTAACGGAGGTTTTCTGTTTTTAATTTACGGTACAAGTCTGAGTTGCCAGTACTTTTCCCGTTTTTTTTTTACAGAAGTATTTTTTGAGTGTAGGTCAGTTGGCATTTCTGTGTGGAATTAGCACATGGGTTCACATAGGTTTCCGGGTGATCCAATTTCCCTCCACAGTCCAAAGACGTGGTACAGGTAAATTGGATGAACTACATGTAATGTATGAGTGAGGGGGGGGGGGGGGGGGGGGGGGGGGGGGGGGGGGGCATCCGCTGTGTAAAACATATACTGGAATAGTTGGTGGTTCATTCCACTGTGGCGACCCCTAATAATTAAGGGACTAAGTTGAATGAAAATGAATGAACCTATACCCAGCGTTCATTACAGAGTAGAAAATTGCTTATTTTTGAAGAAAGTGTTAAACAGCATGTTAAAGTTGAGGTTGTGTGTGTGTGTGTGTGTGTGTGTTTTGTGAAATATGTTATAAAAACAGATTCCCAAAATCCAATTTGTAAATACTTTTGATTCCAATGTGTCAGAAAAAAAAGATTTATATAACTTAACTTATAACTTCATGTATCATTCATTCATTTTTCTTCGGCTTAGTCCCTTTATTCATCAGAGGTCGCCACAGCGGAATGAACCGCCAACTTATCCAGCATATGTTTTACACAGCGGATGCCCTTCCAGCTGCGACCCATCACTGGGAAACACCCATACACTCTCATTCACACTCATACACTACGGCCAATATAGTTTATTCAATTCACCTGTACCGCATGTCCTTGGACTGTGGGGGAAACCAGAGCACCCAGAGAAAACCCATGTGAACACGGGGAGAACATGCAAACAGACCCAGCCGGGACTCCAACCAGCAGTCTTCTTGCTGTGAGGTGACAGTGACAACTGAGCCACCATGACGCCTTTAACCAATATTAAGATGTTTTGAATACATGCAAATTAGTAGATAATTCATGCAGTTAATGCATTTCTCAAAACAATTAGTCATTTGTGCACATCATAGTAGCAGTTTCTCATTCCTTCCAACAAATTGCAAATGCTTTTGGACATGCATCCGTTGCTTTCATACAACTCTCTGCTGTTTGTAACATTATCATTTGCTTATGTCATGTCAGTCAAAATGAACTAAACTTGTGAATGCTGAATAGTCATTCCATATAAAACTAATAGTCCTCATTTCATTACTTCAGTCACTACATACAAACATGTTGAACTAGTTGTCAAAATCTGTCAAATGTAAATAATAAAAAAATCCTCAAAAAGTCTTCTAAATTGTACAATTTGATGAATGATTTACAGACCTGTGTATGTTGTAGGTTTAGTTTCAATATGCACTGCAATATTGTTTACAGTTGTGCACAGCTCTACCCAGGGCCGGAGCAAGCCGAACTGCCGCTCTAGGCAAAGGACTTTCACGCCGCCCCTCAAACGAAAGTGAAACCGGGAGGGGGGGGGGGGGGTTATTTTAGCCGCCAAGGTATTTTGGCGGTCACTCATACACTGCATATTACGGTAGAGCGCTAAACAGCAATGTATGTACAGCAAGCTGACAGGGAAGAGGACGAGGTCATTCGCTACATTGAAACTGCTGTCATGGAAAATTAAACGGATGTTCTTGGCAGGTAGAAGATGAATAAACAATCCTACCCAAAACTTGCAAAATTAGCCAGATCTGAACTCTGCATCTCAGCCTAGCAGCTGCAGTAAAAGGTTCGGTATGCAGCATCCTGAGCGCAGGACTGCGCTAAAGCCTTTTACAGTGAATTCAATACCTGCACAAAAGCACATAGCCTAATCTTGGTGAGTAAAGGGTTTTTAAATTATAAATAAATATTATTAAACCATAAAATCATAATGTAGACAGAGTATACAGGCTAATGTTGGCATTATTCGTTCATTATTCAGCTTCCCCGTCGCCTTAATGCCAGATTGTGAAGAGAAGTGGCGAAAGAAATCCCGTAGAGCCTTTATCTTAATTTTGTTATTGCCAAATACCCGTCATAATTTAGAATTTATTTTAAGTTAATTTGTTATGAAAGACTTCATTTCGTTGGTGTGTTGTTGGCCAATTTAAAGGCTAGGTGTATGTACCTAGGTCTATTTAGAGTGCTGAGATGTTACGATGTTACAGAGGACTTATTTTATTTCTTTGTTCCGACTTCCAAGTGACCTATACCCTATGTTTGTTATGAATAAATTATGTTAAACATATAAATGACTCATTCTTGAAAAAGGCAAAAGAGCTGAGTGCATGTGCACATTTGAATAATGTCGGGTTATTAACGGGTTCGGGCTTTATAAAGCTGTCAATCAAAATGTCGGGCTCGGGCTGAATTCTGTCGGGCTCGGACCCCATCGGGCCTAATTTTTATGGCCCGATTACACCTCAACGTTGGATAGGGCGGCGGGGCGCGTTTGCCGCCCTCACTATTATGACAGACCCCTATTATGCCAGTGTTGTGTTGATGTTGAGGATGAAAGTCAGTATGTTGGGTTGGGCGGCGGGGCGCGTTTGCCGCCCTCATTATTACGCCGCCCTAGGCGGCCGCCTAGGTCGCCTCAATGGACGCGCCGGCCCTGGCTCTACCCAAAGGAAGTTTATGTTTGTTGTCAATAAGGGTGTGTTTATTCTTTTGCACAATGCTGTGAATAAATTAGAATTGTAAAGAGCAAATGCAGTAAACATGTGAAACATACATATTCCGTGTCTTGTACTCAGATACCTCACTAAATGCAGTGATGTCTAACTTTACTTTAGTTTTCAAATGGCTCTGCAAATAGTATATAGTGCTGTCTTGAGCATTTTCAGGACGTGTCACCAAAATCTGACTTTTTTGCATTGGAAAAAATGTACAGAGTAAAGTGTCATAATGAAAACATGACAAAGCCATTTGACTATCTTGTTCATAAACAACGATGTCAGGACTTTTCATCTTGATGACACTGACACTTTCATTGACATCAATACTTGCTTTTGAGGAATGAGCTATCCATTTTGATCACTTTTGCAGGTTATCCACTAGGTTTTGCAGTTTGTACTAATTGTTTTGAGAAATGCATTAACTGTTGTGCAAATGTAAATAGTGTTGTGAGAAATGCACCAAAGCCACTGAGAAAAACTGCAATGTAACCGTGCACTATGGTAAGAATAACTAATCCACAAAATAGTTGATTAAAACTATTTAACTAAAAACCAATCACTAAATAGTTAATATTGTTGAACATTTTAGTAGATCCAAGTGGTGTAATTAAATACAAAATGAAAACATCCATGATGGAGTGCACAATAAAGCACAAAGCTCTTTGAGAGCATGAGATTTGTTCTCAACAGAACAATTGGTTTAGGATTCTGTAGAGATCGGGAAAAGTGGGGTGAAAATGAAGAAAATGTAGAGCAATGAGTTGCAGAGGAATGATTATTTTATAGCTTACTCTGCTCACAGTAACAGAGAACTGAATCAATTACTGCCTACCACATATTTTCCCACAGGCCGGAAACTGCTTTCACTCCCACAGAGAGACCAGCTGGAGGAGCAGATTCACTCATATTACACCAACTCAATGACAAAACATAGATAGATAGAATGATCATACAGTTGAAGTCAGAATTATTAGCCCACCTTTGAATTTATTTATTTATTTTTTTAGATTTTCTAAATAATGTTTAACAGAGCACAGAAATTTTCACAGTATGTCTGATAATATTTTTTCTTCTGGAGAAAGTCTTATTTATTTTATTTTGGCTAGAATAAAAGCAGTTTTTAATTTTTATGAACCATTTTAAGGTCAATATTATTAGCCCCTTTAAGCTAGATTTTTTCTCGATAGTCTACAGAACAAACTATCGTTATACAATAACTTGCCTAATTACCCTAACCTGCCTAGTTAACCCAATTAACCTAGTTAAGCCTTTAAATGTCACTTTAAGCTGTATAGAAGTGTCTAGTCAATATCTAGTCAAATATTATTTACTGTCATCATGGCAAAAATAAAATAAATCAGTTATTAGAAATGAGTTATTAAAACTATTATGTTTAGAAATGTGTTGAAAAAATCTTCTCTCCATTAAACAGAAATCGGTGGGGAAAATAAACAGGGGGGCTAATAATTCTGACTCCAACTGTATGTGTTTTAAATATAAAAAAACACAGATGGTACAAAAATAGCACTGGGTGCCTGAAAAGATTATACACAGCCAAAAATATGTTTTGTTATTCTAATCATGATCAGAGCATGTCGTTTGGCAAGAGGAGATTTGAGTAGGTGATGTGTGATTCATTTGCTTTACACCATCTGTAATATAAACGAATAGCCATAACCTTTAATTGCACAAGCATATTTCTGAATTAAAATGCTTTTTTTTTGTCATGAAATATCTTATGAATCATTTGTTTGTGCTGCTTGTATAATTATTAGTATTTTATTAATTTAATGTGTTGTCATCTGTGTCAAAATGTGATTACCTAATCAAAACACTATAAAAGTCTAATTAAATCAAATTTCAAATTGTATTTAAATTGTATATTTTAAAAAGAAACCCATTACTAAGAAGGACTGTAATAATACATTGTTTTTATTTTGAGGAAAAAAAAAAACGTTATAATATTTTATTCTGAGGCGTGATGGCAGTCACGAAAACATCGCTTTTAATCAGGGATGCTGCAAATGAGATTACAGCAGTGACTAATCTAAACACAGCTGATTGGTTATTGCATTAATAAGCTCAGCAGAAACATGTGTGATTGGTTGATTTTTTTTTTTCCAAGTAAACAAATAAAAGTACATTTATTGTGTTGATGTAAATTTAATGCAGCAAATTTCTACTTTTGTTTAATTTTCACATTGCACATTTTTCTCAACCGGTGTAACTATTAAGTTTAGTTCACTTGCATTTAGTGGTGACACGGTGGCTATCACTGTTGCCTCACAGCAAGAAGGTTGCTGGTTTGAGTCACGGCTGGGTCAGTTGGCATTTCTGTGTGGTTTGCATGTTCTCCCCATGTTGGTGTGGGTCTCCTTTAGGTGCTCTGCTTTCCCCCAGAGTCCAAAGACATGCTATAGGTGAATTGAATAAGCTTAATTGGCCGTAGTGTATGAGTGTGAATGAGTGCGTATGGATGTTTCCCAGTACTTGGTTGCAGCTGGAAGGGCATCCGCTGTGTAGAACATATGCTGGATAAGTTGGCGGTTCATTCCGCTGTGGCGACCCCTGATGAATAAAGGGTCGAAGGAAAATGAATGAATGAATGAATTTGCATTTATTTCTGACCATGGTTTGCTGACATCTGCTGGTGATGTGATATAAAGACATAACCAAAGCATCCAAAAGGTGCCATAATGAAAATGTGAATATACCAAGACATAGATGAATGATAAGAGTTCAGCTTATGAAAATGACACACAGTGAGCCTCAAACACCACGGTTTCATTGTTTCCAATAATCTCGAGTGTAAAATCCAGGTGAAAAACAGGCCACTCAGAACAAAATACAGATTGCAATGTTGCACAGGTGATTAATATGCACACCCTAGGCTAGGCATCGCCAACCCTGCAGATTTCAGTTGCAACTCTGACCAAATACACCTGACTGAAATGATTAAGCAGGTCCTATAATTGGTTCAGGTGTGTTTGATCAGAGTAAAGCTGCGGTCACACTAAAGCCGCGGTCACGCTAGACTTTGAGCTTGCGAAATTCTGTCGTACGGCGCTGCGAAAAGAGGCGGGATTAAACAAGATGATTAGACATTTAAAAAAGTGAGCGATCGCTCCATGTTTAAAATTTCAGAGAGGTCATGTTTTGATCCTGGATTGGTGTCACGCAGTCAAGTGATGCGATTTCGCAGGTCAGAGTTCACCAAGCTTGAACTTTGCACCGCAGCAACCTGCGAAACTCGACGCATGACCCTGCGTTTCCGGTCTGACGCATTCGCTTGCGTATGAATGGAAGTCTATGGGGTGGAAAGTCCAGTGTGACCGTGGCTCTAGAGTTTGAGCTTGCGAAATTCTGTCGTACGGCGCTGCGAAAAGGGGCAGGATTAAACAAGATGATTAGGCATTAAAAAAGCAAGCGATTGCTCCATGTTTTAAATTTCTGTTCAGAGAGGTCATGTTTTGATCCTGGATTGGTCTCACGCAGTCATGTGATGCGATTTCGCAGGTCAGAGTTCACCAAGCTTGAACTTTGCACTGCAGCAACCTGCGAAACTCGACGCATGACCCTGCGTTTCCGGTCTGACGCATTCGCTTGCGTATGAATGGAAGTCTATGGGGTGGAAAGTCCAGTGTGACCGCGGCTTAAAGCCAAAGTCACACTAGAGTTTGAGCTTGCGAAATTCTGTCGTACGGCGCTGCGAAAAGGGGCGGGATTAAACAAGATGATTAGACATTAAAAAAGCGAGCGATCGCTCCATGTTTTAAATTTCTGTTCAGAGAGGTCATGTTTTGATCCTGGATTGGTCTCACGCAGTCATGTGATGCGATTTCGCAGGTCAGAGTTCACCAAGCTTGAACTTTGCACTGCAGCAACCTGCGAAACTCGACGCATGACCCTGCGTTTCCGGTCTGACGCATTCGCTTGCGTATGAATGGAAGTCTATGGGGTGGAAAGTCCAGTGTGACCGCGGCTTAAAGCCAAAGTCACACTAGAGTTTGAGCTTGCGAAATTCTGTCGTACGGCGCTGCGAAAAGGGGCGGGATTAAACAAGATGATTAGACATTAAAAAAGCGAGCGATCGCTCCATGTTTTAAATTTCTGTTCAGAGAGGTCATGTTTTGATCCTGGATTGGTCTCACGCAGTCATGTGATGCGATTTCGCAGGTCAGAGTTCACCAAGCTTGAACTTTGCACTGCAGCAACCTGCGAAACTCGACGCATGACCCTGCGTTTCCGGTCTGACGCATTCGCTTGCGTATGAATGGAAGTCTATGGGGTGGAAAGTCCAGTGTGACCGCGGCTTAAAGCCAAAGTCACACTAGAGTTTGAGCTTGCGAAATTCTGTCGTACGGCGCTGCGAAAAGGGGCGGGATTAAACAAGATGATTAGACATTAAAAAAGCGAGCGATCGCTCCATGTTTTAAATTTCTGTCCAGAGAGGTCATGTTTTGATCCTGGATTGGTCTCACGCAGTCAAGTGATGCGATTTCGCAGGTCAGAGTTCACCAAGCTTGAACTTTGCACTGCAGCAACCTGCGAAACTCGACGCATGACCCTGCGTTTCCGGTCTGACGCATTCGCGTGCGTATGAATGGAAGTCTATGGGGAGGAAAGTCCAGTGTGACCGCAGCTTTCGAGCTGAATTTTGCAGGAAGGTAAGAGTTCCAGGAATGGGGTATGTGACCTCTGCCTTAGCTATGTATGATTGACTACAACTTTTGAACTTACAATATTTTTTCCGTATCTTATGCTCATCTAATCTAGTATTAAACATATGTGTGTGTTAGACTCTTAAAAAATACGGGAGAAGCAAGAAGAGTAAAAGGAGCAGTTCTGTGAAACAAAGAGTTATGTCTCATGAATCATGTAAAATTTGTTATGAGGCAACAAACGCATGCAAACTGCTGAGTTTCAGTGTTTTATGCACATTTATGCATCGTGTCATATCATTCAGCTCTTACTGTGATTTTTCCTGAGTAAAAGAATCCCAAACTAAACTTTATAAAAATGACTTCCAGTGTGGCAGCGAAGCTGATTCCTGTGTGAAAGAACCTCTCTTAATCAGTTGATCCTAATTTCCCTAGAAGATACATTTAAGAAACTAAAGACAAACTAAAAGTTAACATGAAAGGGGAAAAACCCAAAAGAGCTAAAAATAAATTAGGCTCGAAGTGTGAAAAAAGGAGAAATAACCAATGATACTGACGGCGATAGGGAAAGCCACGGCAATTATGGCATCCAGGAAAGGCTAACGTGGAAGTAGCTATCCCAAGTTTTGGTGCTATTCGAGATGAAATTAGAGCCTTCAGAGCAAATATTAAAAATTATATGGATGAATTTCGACTCTCTCTTCAGGAAGATATGCGGAAGGAGTTGAATGTATTTAGAAAGGAAATCAACAAATTTCTCTGATGATCTACAAGCTGATTGAAGCAGAAGAACGCATAACTGTTATTAAGGAATGGAACATAGTGGCTGGCGATGCTCTTTTTAGAGAGTCAGAGTGAGTTGCAAACAAAGTTAACTGATTTAGAAGCTCGTTCGAGATGCAAAACATCCGTATCAAGGGAACTCAACTTGATTGAGTTTGTGACGAGGCTCATTAAGACGGAGTTCGGCCTGCCATTGACAGACTAGGAGATCGTTATACAACTTTATAAAATGTATTTCGTTATACATTGATTAATATTAATTCCTGCTTTTGTCTTCATTTATGTTAAAAGGCACCCATGATGAAAATCTACTTTTGTAAGCTGTTTGGACAAAACTGTGTGTAGGTATAGTGTGTCCACTGTCACATTGGAGTGATATAAACCCAACAAGTCTCTTTTTAAAAATTCCCTGACGTTAAAATACGATCCAAATCCCAGTGATTTTGAGGCCCACCACAATGTGATGTAGGATTGTGGTTTTCCCCACCCACAGAATCTTACCTGTCAACCCTCCCGTTTTTCCCCGGATTCTCACGTATTTTACAATTCTATCCCGCAAAGGTATTTTCCCGTATTTCTTCCGTATTTTCAATCTTTCTATAAAGGGAAGCAATAATATACACAACCCATACCCCCGAACCACCAGGGACGCGCTCCATAGTGATAAATAGAGGCTGTTTGCCAAATGGATTCTGTACACACGATTTGAAGCGGAGCAAAAGTCTGGGTTTTGGGTGTGTGTTTGAACAGACATATACACATAATTAAGAATAATAACATCTAAAGATGTCGATCTTGGTGGGGTTTTTCTTTTCAAACACAACTAATTTTGTTCTAAATGAGCATAAAAAGTTAGGAAAGCAATCAAATGCTTTGATTAAAACGTTCGATATGTGCATTTTTTAAAGTGACACCTGTGTTATTAAATAATCAAAAGAAAAATCCAAAAAAAATTCATTCGTTGCTCTTTAATCAGAATGTGTCAATTATACAGTGAAGAAAAGATTAATGAGATTTCATAACTTGATTCTTTTTCTATATAATAGCTATTAATTTTAATAAGCTAAACTGTTTGCTAATTTATTTGTTGCTAATGTATACTACTATTTTTTTTCTTTTCATTGACCGTTTAACTGTTTATTTTGCTGATTTTTTATTTTATTTTTGTTTGGGGGGGGGGGGTGTATTTGAAATACATCAAATAAACTTGCATGGTATTTTTGACTAATGAGCTGTATTTCAGCTTCACCTGTGTCTGTCTATCACTGACTGCTGTTTATCTGTGGTAACACAGGAGAAGCAGACTTGAATGAGGGATCGGTGGGTGGGGGATGCAGCTCATTTGCATTTAAAGCCACAGGCTACAAAAACAGCTACAATGTATTCAGACACCAAAATGGGCAGATTCTGGAGGCTGTAATAAATGATCTGATGGGTATTTTGAGCTGAAAATTTACAGAAACATTATGTAGACACCAAAGGCTTATCTTGCATCTTGTAAAATAGGTAAAATAGGTGCCCTTTAAATACACCTCTGTCTGTCCCTTTTGTCAAATATAATTATAAAATAAAAGCAAACATCAGTCTTTTTTACCATGTTCACAGAACCCCAAACCTTTATTTTCACCAAAGTTTGCACACACAGAAATGAGAAGGGGGGGGAAAGACAATTTTGGCAGCTGAAGACACTTCAAGCATATTTATAGAGAAGACAGTGATCTGAAAATAATTCAACATAATACCATAATCATCCAGTGCATATTCAGCATCTTCCCATCGCTTCACTTCCATTGATAAAGGTCACAAATGCTCAGTCAGCCTAACAGGGACACACACACACACACACGCACACATTCACTCCAGTCTCATCCAAATGAAGCAAATAGAAAATAGTCACACGTCAAAGGCTGTAGTTGGGAGTTTATGAGGATACATTCAGCTGGTAAAGATGTTACCTATTTTATCAAGCCAGACAAATGTCAGAACATTCAGCTCCTTTAATTACACCGCTGCTGTACTAATGAGGATGAAGTGGACTCCTGCTAGATGACAAACATCAGCCTTGAGTGCCGAAGGCCTGAATCAATGTGTGGGTCACCAAAAGAGCAACAGGGTCGGAACTGGCTGATTATTTTTTTTTTATTCTTTTGCAGTTTAACGCAGGCCATGTCAAGCTGTCTATCCGAAGGGTCCAAAAAGGGTGCAGCGATTCCAATCATCAGCCAACAAAAGAGAAAGTTTGCAGATGTCGACATGCAGATTTCAAGAGGGTGATATTTCATTTCACAGAGGATACTGAGCAAAGAAACGAAAATGCAGAAGGTTACAAATGAGACACTATTTTTATCTGTTTCAGTACTCATATCTCAAGCTATTTGTTCAGGAAAAGGTGGCTACGCTTTCGATCATGCTGTATATAAACTTAAGTGCACTATATATTCATGAGTCTTGGGGTATGTTTGCTTTTTAGAATGTAGATCTGTGGGGCCTGAGCACTGATGCTTTTTTTTGCATTCTTCACAATTACACCAAACTTCACATCATTTAACACTGCAAACGTAAGCGAGCAGCTTACTCACAACATCGAAAAACCTTTCACGTGATCAAACCAGACGTGCCTGAACCTGACAAAAAAAGAATTCCAATAAAAGAAATAACGCAATGCATCTTTTAGATTTGATACATTTGATTTCTTATCATTCAATCTGATAGATAGATAGATAGATAGATAGATAGATAGATAGATAGATAGATAGATAGATAGATAGATAGATAGATAGATAGATAGATAGATAGATAGATAGTTTAAAAAAGATGTATTTACAAAATAATACTTGTGTCTTCCCATTACTCTATGAAATCAAGCAAGACCATTCAAACAGTATA
Organism: Danio kyathit; assembly: GCA_903798195.1. NCBI lineage: Eukaryota > Metazoa > Chordata > Actinopteri > Cypriniformes > Danionidae > Danio > Danio kyathit. The sequence goes on along the minus strand of LR812534.1, from coordinate 23,680,411 downwards.
GGACTGTGATACTAGTTGTTTTGACTGGTTGTTTGTGTGAGTGTGTGTATGTGTGTGTGTGAGCAGAATAGGATGGAGGTCGGCTGATTAAGGGCATGAAGAGCAGGAGGAGGAGAGCTTCACTCTACTATCTGTTCCCTCAGTTCCTTGTTCCTGCGGACGATTGCAGCATGTCGCTCCTAATAGAGTAAAAACAAACACAATGTTTCACATACAGTACATTATAATCATGATTAACTCATCAAAAATAGATATGAATACTCTCACTGGCCACTTTTGAATAAATATTAATAAAGAATTAATTAATAAAGAAACTTTTGTGACTGATAAAATTAAGCATAGAATGGGCACGATAATAAAATGAGTTGTTAAAGGGTTAGTTCGCTCAAAAATTAATATTCTGTTATTAATAACTCACCCTCATGTCATTTAAATTCCCTGAGCCGTTCATCTTCAGAACACAGATTAAGATATTTGGACATTCTGACAATCCGTGTGAATTCAGTGGTCCAACTGTAATCTTTTGAAGCTTCGTGAGCACTTTTGAGCGGTAAAACAACTGTTTAAATGACTTTACATTACAGTCAGCAGTACATCAAAGTCATTTTTAAGATTTTTTTGGTGCACAAAAGTGTTCTTGGAGCTTCATATGATTAGTTGAACCACTGAAGTCACATGATGTTTTTGATTTCCTGATTTCTGAATAAGAGAATCAAGGAGAGTTCCAAACTAAGTTAACTGACTTAGAAGCTTGTTCGAGTAGCAATAACGTCCGTATCTAGGGAATTCCGGAGGGATCCGAAGGAAGCAACTTGATGGAGTTTGTGACGAGGCTCATTGATACAGAGTTCGGACTGCCGTTGACAGACTTGGAGATCAGTATACAACTTTATAAAATATATCTCTTTATACACAGATTAATATTAATTCATGCCTTTGTTTTCATTTATGTTAAAGGCCACCTATGATGAAAATCCACTATAGTAAGCTGCTTGGACAGAACTGTGTGTAGTTACAGCATGTCCACTGTCATACTGGAGTAATATAAACACAAGTCTCTTTTTTTTATTTTCTGATGTTAAAATAGGACCCAAATCCTAGTGATTCTGAGGCCCACCACAACGTGACATAGGAGTGCTGTTTCCCTGCCCACCGAATTGATTGACAGGTGCCATGTTTCTATAATAACATGTATACACATATCCACAGAACATTTGTTTTGCAAAGAAACTGGGATTAAAACATGTTACAACTCTCTGTGATTTGTATAAGTTTTATAAGTTTAAATGTTTTTAAAACCGAGCATGTTTGTAATAAAGACAGTAAAATTGCTGTTATTCTTAACCGCTACGCGGTGAGACTCATCATTTCAGAAAGGCTTGAATAAACTCTGCCACAAATACATCAAATAAACTTACATGGTATTTTTGACTAATGAGCTGGATTTCAGCTTCATCTGTGTCTGTCTCTATCACTGACTGCTGTTTATCTGATGTAACGCAAGAGAAGCAGACACGCACGTTGGAACGAATTAATAACAGATTAAATTCTGTTATTAATAACTCGCCCTCATGTCATTTAAATTCCCTGAGCCGTTCATCTTCAGAACTCAGATTAAGATATTTGGACATTCTGACAATCCGTGTGAATTCAGTGGTTCAACTGTAATCTTCCGAAGCTTCGTGAGCACTTTTGAGTGGTAAAACAACTGTTTAAATGACTTTACATTACAGTCAGAAGTACATCAAAGTCATTTTTAAGATTTTTTTGGTGCACAAAAGTGTTCTTGGAGCTTCATTTGATTAGTTGAACCACTGAAGTCACATGATGTTTTTGTCATTTCCTGATTTCTGAATATTTCACAACTAAGGCTTAACATTAACTTTTTTGATCAGCAGCTACTCTGGCTAGCAGTTTTCCAATGTTTCTAGCCACTCGGCATTTTCACTAGCCACAATTTTGTTTTTGGGAAAATATAATTACATGCATAAATTTGACTTTGGCATGATAAAAATTACTTTACTTAGTTGTCCAGATGCCTCCTCATTCCTTTCACTTTTTTGTGTATTGTGTATGAGCTTGCTCAATGAGCATGAGCAAATGGGTTGTGGCTTCATGGTGTTGCATTGCAATAAGTTCTTATTTCACAAGACTTTTCAGGACTCAACATTAAGGATTTACCTAATTTTTCTATGGCCACACCAAAAATAAACAAACAAATAACAAATTATTTCTTAGCTACAAATTATAACTAAATTAAAATTTTAAAACATGATAAATATAGCTGTATACATGCTCTTTTATTCAACCTTTCTTAAAAAAATTACATTTAAAAAATAACTTTTGTCATGTATCTAAAATATGCACAGTAGTCTGTTCAGGCTAAAGGTCCCAGACCACCCGTTAACTCTACATAAATGGGAAGTTGATTTCCTATTAAGACAATGTTATTGTAAAGGATGATAATTAAACCATAAATTAAAAAAAATACTGTAAGCAAAAGAAAGCAGGTGAAAAACATATGTGATAATCAAAGTATGATCACATGCACACAGTTAAAGTTAGGCCCGTTAATAATCTGTTCAAAGAATGGTAAAAAGCGAAAGCAGCAATCGCTGTTGCTTACAAAGAACACTTTTTTTTAAAAAGAATCTGAAGCTCTTGAGAGCAGCAGGACTGTGAGCGCACTTTTGTCTAGTCTATTTTTGAAAAAGAACAGATTGCACAAGTTGCATTTTCAGGCTTGTTTGTTTCGCGCAAGGAAACGGGAGCTTTATAAACTCCCATGCACATCACATTAGCCATGCGTGCGATACAGCCCTCGTAATTGAGCAAAGAAAGCCTGTGTCTCACTGTGCGCGAGATCATCCTCTCATCTGGTATTCACCTGCTTTCTTTTACTCATGCGAACAGTTAGTTTGTCAGTTGTGCTGCTTCTCGATGAACTACAATTTAAAAAGTATTTTTAACTAGCCAAAGTGGCTAATGGGAGTGGCTCTCTAAGGGCGCAATCACACTATGCTATCCGAACCGTGCCCAGGCGCGTTTCCCGATTCGTTTGAGAAGTGTGAGTGCTCTGAATCGGGCTCAGGTGTGGTTCAGTTGGCCGGCCTTGACCTGGATGTAAGAGGTGTGCCAGAGCGCGGTTCACTTGGGCTTTGGTGCGGTATGCTTGTAGTGTGAGTGCAAAGCTCGCTTGAGCTCGATACTGAAGTTGAGACGTGACTTTTAAGGGACTATTTCATTCATTCATTCATTTTCTTTTCGGCTTAGTCCCTTTATTAATCCAGGATCGCCACAGCGGAATGAACCGCCAACTTATCCAGCATATTTTTACGCAGCAGATGCCCCTCCAGACGCAACCCATCTCTGGGAAACATCCACACACACTCATTCACACTCATACACTACGGATAATTTAGCCTACCCAATTCACCTGTACTGCATGTCTTTGGACTGTGGGGGAAACCGGAGCACCTGGAGGAAACCCACGCGATGGCAGGGAGAACATGCAAACTCCACACAGAAACGCCAACTGACCCAGCCGAGGCTCGAACCAGCAACCTTCTTGCTGTGAGGTGACAGCACTACCTACTGCGCCACTGCGTCGCCGTGACTATTTCATATGGATTTATTAATCATTCTTAATTTTCAATGAACGTAAACTGTCATAGTTTATTAAAGACGCAAACCCCTCGCTGCACCTTCAGGAAAGCTTTTAATACCTGCAGCATGAGGACTTTTAGGATCATTTATGAGCATCAAAAGTGGTGGATCTGTTCGGCAAAGTGTTTGACTGCGTGTCAACTGCATCCCAAACGACTAAATATAATGCATAACGATATAACTAATGCAATCTCCACTGTGCTGAGCGAGAGCGCTTCTCTTCCTGTTAAACTGAACAGTCGCATCATCGATGACGGAAACGTGCTCAGGTCCGGTAGGTAAAAATGCAATGTGAGTGCAGGCCGAGGGAATGGGGGACAATCGCTCTTTGGCATAGTTCAAGGCAACTTTACCTAATGTGAGTGCGCCCTAACCCGCCACAGCTGAAATCTACCCACATTTGGCAGGTTTTATTGTCAAGCCCTGTTCACAACCCTTGCTGCCATTGGAGCATCAGACAGCTCTCGGATTTCTTCTAAAATATCTTAAATTGTGTTCCAAAGATGAACAAAGGTCTTAAGGGTATGGAACGATGTGAGGCTGAGAAATTAATAACATAATTTTTTTTTTATTTTGGGTTGAACTAAACCTTTAATACTAGTGCCACAAGGAGAAATTGGTTTGGTATTAGAAGAAAGGCTCACTGTGGTTTTTCCAATCACAGCAAATTCGATTTTTCTTTTTGATATTCAGCATCAGAAAGTGACAAAATACAGGGCATCCGGAAAGTATTCATAGCGCTTTACTTTTTTCCACATATTTTTATGTTACAGCCTTATTTCCAGTTCCTGCTGCTAAAAAAACATCCCCACAGCATGATGCTGCCACCACCAAGCTTCACTGTAGGATGGTATTAGCCTGGTGATGAGCGGTGCCTGGTTTTCTCCAAACGTAACGCCTGGCATTCACTCCAAAGAGTTCAATTTTAGCCTCATCAGACCAGAGAATTTGTTTCTTATGGTCTGAGAGTCCTTCAAATGCCTTTTGGCAAATTCCAGGTGGGGAGTGGTTTCCATCTGGCCACTCTCCCATACAGGCCTGATTGGTGGATTGCTGCACAGATGGTTGTCCTTTAGTAAGGTTCTCCTCTCTCCACAAAAGAACGCTGGAGCTCAGACAAAGTGACCATCGGGTTATTGATTACCTCCCTAACTAAGGCCTTTCTCCCCCGATCACTCAGCTTAGATGGCCGGCCAGCTCTAGGAAGAGTCCTGGTGGTTCCAGACATCTTTCACTTATGGATGATGGAGGTCACTGTGCTCATTGGAACTTTCAGAGCAGCAGAAATTTTTCTGTAACCTTCCCCAGTTTTGTGCCTCGAGATAATCTTGTCTCAGAGGTCTACAGACAATTCCTTTGTCTTCAAGCTTGGTTTGTGCTTTGACATGCACTGTCAACCCTGGGACCTTATATAGACAGGTGTATGCCTTTTCAAATCATGTCCAATCAACTGAATTTACCAGAGGTGAACTCCAGTTAAGCTGCTGAAACATCTCAAGAATGATCAGTGGAAACAGAATGTACCTGAGCTCAGTTTAGAGCTTCACGGCAAAAGCTGTGAATACTTGTGTTCATGTGATTTTTCAGGGTTTTTATTTTTAATAAATTTGCAACAATTTCAATTTTTTCACATTGTCATTATGGGGTATTGTGTGGAGAATTTGGAGGAGATAAATGAATTTAATCCATTTTGGAATAAGGCTGTAACATAAAAAAGTAAAGCGCTATCAATACTTTCCAGATGTACTGCAGTTATCTTTGACAAACTAGATCAGTGTTTCTCAACCATGTTCCTCGAGGACCACCGACACTGCATGTTTTGAATGTCTCCTTTGTCTGTCAAACCCATTAAAGGCCTTTCAGTCTCTGCTAACGGGCTGATGATCTGAATCAGGTGTGTTTGGTTAAGGAGACATAAGGAGTTTGGTTAAAGAGAAAATGTGCAGAGCTGGTGCTCCTCCAGAAATGTGGTTGAGAAACACTGCACTAGATGGAAATAATGCTTTATTCGCAAATGTTTATGCAATATTCTAGTTTTACGCATAATGTTAATCCACATCTTTGGATACAAACATAGCTAATGCCATGAAGACAAGTAGAGTCCAACTCACAAGTACATAAAGGGGCCAGCTATTTGCATTTTTACCTTGTTTTACCTCAAAGTGTTTTTCTCACCTTCTCATGCAGGCGATCTATCATGGCTGCCAGGTGGGCCTCACGGTTTTCCTTGTTCTGCTCCATCTTTAGGATGAGCTTTTCTTCCGCCATCTTGCTGAAGTTGCTGTTCTCCTCCATAGCTTTGAGCAGCACATCCCTCTCGTGCTCACGTTTCTCAGCCAGAGCTTTAAGCACCTGAGCTTCCTGGGACTGTTGAACATATATGTCAATATATATATATTAGCATCCTACTGTCAAAGCATAGAAGTGCATACATTTCCAGAGAGGTAAAAGGTACATTTACATGGACAATATTCTGGTATAAACACGATTAAGACAACACTCTGATTAAGAATTTACCATGTCAACAAAGATCTTTGATACCCCTAATCCAGCTAAATTCATAGTCAAATGTAAAAACTTAAATAATTAATTAGAGGGATAGATCATCCAAAAAATGAACATTCTGTCATATTCTGTTTGAGTTTCTTCTGTCGAACACAGAAGAATATACATATACTTAAGAATGCTTAAAAAAAAAAGATTTCCATAGTATGTTTTTGTTTCTACTGTGGATGTCAATAGCTGCTTTTCCCCCTAAATTCTTTAGAATGTCTTCTTTTGTGTTCAACAGAAGAAATAATTTAATATAAGTTTAGAACCACTTGACTGTGAGTGAATGATGAGGAAATGTTTTATTTGTTTCTATTTGTGGCATTATGGCAGTGCAGTATAGACATATACAGTTGAAGTCAGAATTATTAGCCCCCCTTTGATTTTTTTCTTCTTTTTTTAAATATTTTCCAAATGATGTTTAACAGAGCAAGGACATTTTCACAGTATGTCTGATAATATTTTTTCTTCTGGAGAAAGTCTTATTTGTTTTATTTCGGTGAGAATAAAAGCAGTTTTTAATTTTTTTAAAAACATTTTAAGGTCAAAATTATTAGCCCCTTTAAGCTATATATTTTTTCGATAGTCTACAGAACAAACCATCATTATACAATAACTTGCCTAATTACCCTAACCTGCCTAGTTAACCTAATTAAAGCCTGGTTTATACTTCTGCATCAAGTGATCGGCGTGACCCACGGCGCAAGCCTTGCGCGTAGCGGTGCATTTATACTTCTGCGCGCTGTTTCTGCTTCTCTGCAATAACACTTCCGAAACGCTAGCTGGCAGTAGGTGTTTATGTTCCTCTGTCTCGAGTTTCTTCGCTGGTGTTTTGTGTTTTCTGAACACTTCCTTAATGTACAAGTGGCTCAAATTTGCTCATTTTGAGGCGGGAACCGGCGAACGTGCAACAACTTTAATCATAAGGTAAACACAAAACAACAGTCTCCATCCGGAGCTCCTTCACGGGACTCCACACTTATAAACACTTGCTGCATTGGGCGTGCGGCTCTCACCTCCGCCCACACTTGTCAGCGCTACCAAGCCGACCAATCACAGAGCTTGCGCTACGCGTACGCGTTACATTTTTTGAGAGGTGCGCGTCAACGTCGCCGAAGGCCAGGGCGAGGGGCTATGGCCCACGGATATGCTGTGCCGTAGCATACGCGTGCGTTTGACGCAGAAGTATAAATCAGCCTTAAGCCTTTAAATGTCACTTTAAGCTGTATAGAAGTGTCTTGAAAAATATCAAGTCAAATATTATTTACTGTCATCATGGCAAAGATAAAATAAATCAGTTATTAGAAATGAGTTATTAAAACTATTATGTTTAGAAATGTGTTGAAAAAAATCTGCTCTACATTAAACAGAAATTGAGGAAAAAAATAAACAGAGGGCCTAACAATTCAGGGGGGCGAATAATTCTGACTTCAACTGTATACACCTTAATCACACCATTATGTAGGACACATTTTCTGACAGAATAAACACAAGGCAGTGGTCAACAATTTGAAGGCAAACAAAGGAGCTTCGTTGAGCAAGAATTTGTATACAAAGCCTTCATAAAATTAAAAAAATGAAACACCAACGGTATGCCACTACGTACGCGATGTACTATAACATGTAAAACAAGAAGAATAAAAGAATATTCTAAAAGCAACTCATAAACCACTTGTTGTCAATGTTGTCTTTTTCAAAATAAAATAAATAATTAGATTATTGACATTCATGTAAATATACCAAATAGCCACGTTTCCATCCAATATCGCATACAAAAATGAGAGCTGGGCAAATTTTAATCGCATCCAAAATAAGAGTTTGTTTTGACATAATATAAGTAGAGTGTACTGTGTATATTTACTATGTATTTATAAATACACACATGCATGCATATATTTGAGAAAATGTTTATTTATATCTAGATACAGATGTGTATATGATACAAATTATAAATCAATTGAAATATATATGTAACAAAACTGGCGACGCGGAGGCGCAGTGGGTAGCACGTTCGCCTCACAGCAAGAAGGTTGCTAGTTCGAGCTTCGGCTGGGTCAGTTGGCATTTCTGTGTGGAGTTTGCATGTTCTCGCATGTTCATGTGGGTTTTCTCCGGGTGCTTTGGTTTCCGCCACAATTCCAAAGACATGCGCTATAGGTGAATTGGGTAAGCTAAACTGGCTGTAGTGTATGAGTGTGTGTGTGTGTGAATGAGTATGTATGGATGTTTCTCAGTGCTGGGTTGTGGCTGGAAGGGCATCCACTGCGTAAAAACATATGCTGGATAAGTTGGCGGTTCATTCTACTGTGGCGACCCCAGATTAATAAAGGGACTAAGCCGAAAAGAAAATGAATGTAACAAAACTGTTTCATATAATTTTGTTTAAACGTATGTGTGTGAATCACATATATTTAATAAATATGTGTAACACACACACATATATTATGTCAAAACAAACTTTTTGGAGGCAATTAATTGTGATTAATCTGTGCCAAGCTAAAAAATGCTTAATGGGAACACCAAGATGTGCCTAAAATTTAAAAATGCGCATAAAAAAATGTATACACACAACTGAGTAGGACAAACATTTAAATTAGATAAGAAAAATGTGCATAAACTACGATTGAAACACATTTACTGAGTAAATTCCAGCATACACATCAAAAAAGTCATGTTATATTGTTTTAACAGATCACGTGATAACAAAAATGGGCATGATGAGACAGCATTAATGGACGAATCAGCAGACAGACCTCACTGCACAATATCTGAAATGTTGTTTTGGTCATTCTAAATGTTTATGCAGTATTACATTTCACGCATAAGTTTCATTTGCATGTTTTGATGGAAACATAGCTATTGATTCACTGATTAAATGGATAGTTCAGCCAACAATCTAAAAATTCTGTTATCATTTACCTTCAAATCTGTTTTTTTCTGCTTTTCAACATAAAAGGAAGATATTCAGAAAAAATGTTGGGTAAAAAAACAGCCGTACAATCATAAAAACAGCCACTTCCATGATATTTTTTGTTCTTAATGTGGTTGTTTTTCCCCCAACATTCTTCAGGATATCTTGTTTTGTGTTCAACATAAGAAATAAAAGTTTAGAACCACTTCATTGGGACTAAGGCCCAATCCCAATTCTATTTTTGTACCCCTACCCCTTTCCCTGAAACAGAGTGTGCTTCAAAATGTACCCCTAAGAAATGGGACAGCACCTGCACACGTCATCATATGTCATCGCAATCTCTTGCTTCATATGAGATCGATGATCGCGACTGCTGTAGTTATTCCAGTTGTGTTATTATTAAGTATTTATCTTCAGGAAATCACTGAAGGCATATCTTATGTTATCATAATGATATAATGTGGCAGAAAGATCGTAACTGTACTGTGCATTTACACAGTGGCCATATTCATCTAAACACACAAAAACAACATTAACATTAGCAGACACTGTATAAATGCCATTTCCAGTCACTAGACCTTTCTGACAGGGGATTCGAGTGTCATCGAGTGTCAGAATGTTGTGGGACTGCTGTACAGGAGTTATTATTAGGGATTATTTTTTTAAGCATGACCGTAAAACACAAATGCAGTTCTAAATATATTAAAACATGCTTGTTTGTTGTAAAAATTCATTATAATGACAAAAAAAAATACTATTTTGTGCATCTCCTGACTTCCGTGTGCAGCAATGCTGCCATTGTGGCTGGTAATCTTTCTACCCCTTGGTTTCGAGTGTGGTTCTGAAAAATCTTTGTTTCTAGCACTTCCCCTTAGCCCTATGCCTTCAAGCTAAAGAGAATTGGGATAAGGGGAAGGGCTATGGGGTAGAATTGGGATTGGGCCTTAATGGTGAGAAAATGTTTCTTTTTTTGCACAAACTATCTCTTTAAATGTGCATTTGTCTGTGTTTGCACTAACCCTCCTGCGGTCCTCAGCCGCCTCCAGCTTCTTCTGGATGTCATCCAGTGACATGTCCCTCTTCTTTGGAGGAGAGGTGATGCTGTGGGCCGCGTCTGACACTGGTGAAGGTGGCTTCAAGATCACCTCAAAGGCCTGACCTGAGGCCCTTTTATTTATGGGTTTTACTTCCATATCTGCAAGACAATGATTAGTAATCATTACTTAATAAAACTGATTCAGTGAATGCATGTTAGGTAAATATCTATAATATAATACGTCTCGGGTGTAATTAGTAACTAGTCTTTGCAAATCTTTTTAAAACTAGTTTTAAAATTAAAGTTTGAGTCACACTTTATTTTGATGGTCCGTTTGTTGAATTTAAGTTAGATTGCATCTACATGCCAACTAATTCTCATTAGATTATAAGCAGACTGTTAGATTGGGGTTAAGGTTAGTGTAAGTTGACATGTACTTGCAAAGTTTCTAATAGTAAGTTTAATGTCTGTTGAAAGAGCAGTATCAATAGATAGTCTACTAATACTCAAATGAACCATCAAAATAAAGTGTTACCAAAGTTTTTGTAATTAAACTTAATCATTGAAAAAAGTAAAGGATTACTCTTCATTTTTAGGTCATTTTATTTTAGTTACTTAAGTGAAGTTTATTTATAACCTAATTTTGAGAGGATCACATGCTTATGATTGCTTGCGGCTGGTCCCGCATTATCCAATTTATGATTCACCAATCAGACGACTCCTAAGCCACTATAAACGCCCTAGGTTTCATACCACAGTCATCTTCCTTTTAAAGAATCCCCCCTTCCACCCCTGCTCCTCCTCCTTTCCTAGATGGGTGGCATGGTGGCCCAGTGGTTAGCACTGTTGGCTCACAGCAAAAACATCTTTGGTTCTAGTCATTACCAAGCCAACCAACGTTTCTGTGCTGCACGATATTGGTAAAATCTAATATAGCGATATTTTATTTTTCTGCGATAAATATTGCAATATGAATACAGATGGTTTGAATAGCTCTATTTGACGGTTTTCTGAGGAGTCTGACAGTATTCAGGTATAGACATTGAACAATCACAATGCAAAAAAATGCTTTTCTTACTTTGCTTTGTCTTGTTTCTAGTCCTAAAAAAACTTAAAGAGCAAGTCAAATTTAAAGTCAAAATAAGTCAAAATTAAGAGGTTCTTCCTTAAAACAATCAAAATTATCTGCCAATTGGGTAAGTAATGTAATCTTACTTTCAATTTAAAGATATTTGGACTAGAAATGACAAAAATTCAAAGTAAGAAAAACTTCTTTTTTTTTCCATATATCGTATATCAAATTCTGTATAAATAATTAAATGCAATTAATCTTTGTTACATCTCCAAACGTCATCATTTTTGAGCCCAAATGTTTTAAACTCTTTTGAAATGCTCAGTCATAGGTCTTAAAAACTCATTTAAATGATCCATTTTCACTCTATTATGGTTAAACTCAGCAGAGACTCTACAAATCACATGCGTTCTGTAGCTCCAGGTCAACTATAACTCTGACTCAATGTTGCATATCTTGCGATGTGACTATTGTGGATGCACGCGTTGCAATATTGATGCTAAAACAATATATTGTGCAGCCCTACTTAAAACTGTGTTTGTACTTACCTTAAATACTGAAAACATATTGAACAGTTCTGAATAAATATATTTATTTTTTCTTTTATGTTATACAAATATACTTTTTGGAATAATACTATTATACATTTACATTTGTCAAATGCTTAAAACAATAAAATGACTAAGAATTTAGTCAATGAAAATACAGTTGAAGTCAGAATTATTAGCCCCCCTTTTTATTTTTTCCCCCAATTTCTGTTTAACGGAGAGAAGATTTTATCAACACATTTCTAAACATAATAGTTTTAATAATTCATTTCTAATAACTGAGTTCTTTTATCTTTGCCATGATGACAGTAAATAATATTTGACTAGATATTTTTCTAGACACTTCTATACAGCTTAAAGTGACATTTAAAGGCTTAACTAGGTTAATTAGGTTAACTAGGCAGGTTAGGGTAATTAGACAAGTTATTGTATAATGATGGTTTGTTCTGTAGACTATCGAGAAAAAATATAGCTTAAAGGGGCTAATCATTTTCACCTTAAAATGGTTTTAAAATTAAAACTGCTTTTATTCTAGCCAAAATAAAACAAATAAGACTTTCTCCAGAAGAAAAAATATTATCAGACATACTGTGAAAATTTCCTTGCTCTGTTAAACATCATTTGGGAAATATTTAAAAAATAAAAGGGGGCCTAATAATTCTGACTTTAACTGTATATGGTATGAAAAATATGAAGGAAATGCTTTGAAACATTACATGCGTTTATACATATTTTGTTTACGTTTACTTTTTTGCAGAGAATGTTATGTTTATTATTGAAATGTTTAAGTATCATGTTTTTTTATAAAGTTAAAAGGCTGTTTTTCATTTTGGCCAAACTTAAGTAAACTAATGCAATTCTGTTGTGAGAAATAGTAAACATTATTATGTAATTTTACATAACTTTTTTATGATTAATTAGTAATTTTTTTTTTTTTGTAATAGTAAAAAAGTAATAGCCAACATTGAATATATAAATATCAATAAAAATAAACAAGTCAAAATAATGATGTACAACAATGAAAAGTCACATTTTAACCATACAAATCATTGATCGCATAATTGTGGCTTAGTATAATTTGCATTTCATCTCATAAGTATGATGTCATAATCTGACTTTTCATTGTACTTTGGATTTTGTCATAATTTTTTTTTTATATCAGTTCCAACTTTTTTGTTATGACTTAATTATGAATAATTATCTCATAAAAATTTCAGAATTTAGACATTTTTTTCTTGTAATTATAACTTTTTGTCATAATTGTGATACCCCAAAGCATAATTTGTGGCTGGAATTGGCTTCCACTATTAATTTATGATTCACTGAACTGAAACATAATAAAGAGCATAATTAATCAAGATTCTAATCAACATTTACTGTACAGGTACATTTATTTATTCGTTTTCAAATATTTCCCAAATGATGTTTAACAGAGCACAGAAATTTACACAGTATGTCTGATAATATTTTTTTCTTCTGGAGAAAGTCTTATTTGTTTTATTTCGGCTAAAATAAAAGCAGTTTTAAATTTTTTAAAACCATTTTAAGGTCAAAACTATTAGCCCCTTTAAGCTACATTTCTATTTCGATTGTTTCCAGAACAAATCATTGTAAAACATATGCTGGATAAGTTGGCGGTTCATTCCGCTGTGGCGACCCCATATTAATAAAGGGACTAAGCCTGAAAGAAAATGAATGAATGAATGTTTAGAAATGTGTTGAAAAGAATTTATTTCCATTAAACAGAAATTGGGGATAAAAGTATACCGGGGGGCGACGCAGTGGTGCAGTAGGTAGTGCTGTTGCCTCACAGCAAGAAGGTCGCTGGTTCGAGCCTCGGCTGGGTCAGTTGGCGTTTCTGTGTGGAGTTTGCATGTTCACGTTCTGCGTTCGCGTGGGTTTCCTCCGGGTGCTCCGGTTTCCCCCACAGTCCAAAGACATGCGGTACAGGTGAATTGGGCAGGCTAAATTGTCCGTAGTGTATGAATGTGAATGAATGTGTATGGATGTTTCCCAGAGATGGGTTGTGGCTGGAAGGGCATCCGCTGCGTAAAACAATTGCTGGATAAGTTGGCAGTTCAATCCGCTGTAGCGACCCCAGATTAATAAAGGGACTAAGCCAAAAAAAATAAAGAAATGAATGAATGAGTATGCAGTGGGGCTAATAATTCAGGAGGGCTAATAATTCTGACTTCAACTGTATATTAAATGTTGATTAGAATCTTATATATTCTGAATATACACACACCACATTATATTCCTCACAGTTACAACACAGCATTACATTCGGTATATATTAACAAGAATACTCCATTGTTCTCCCACTTACCTTCAAACTCACAGACAATGTTGTTGCGTGTCTGTGGGCTGAAGCAGGAGCAAATGAGCGAGAGCATGGACAGCTCCTTCATCTTCTCCTTGTATGCTGAAACAACACATAATTGGCCCCCAGTTAGTCATACAGCGCACACACCTCAACTACTCCAGCACAAATGCTGAAGTTTACAGGCCAGAGGATATTGGCCAGTCTCCACAGCTCTTCAGAGGATATAACATTCCCTGCGCTTCCCCTCATACATGAGTGTCTGTCTCTATGGTGCTTCAACTGAATGACTGCATTAGCTCTTTTCCAAAGCAAGCGATTATCATTAACCAGTCAGATTAGATTCAGTAAAAATGTGGTTTTAAATAGTCCATGTGAAATTAAAACCTTCAGTGTTTATTTTGCTAGAGCACGTTGTTGTTCTTTAGATAAAAAATTAAAACATGTACGTTTATCCACTAAAGAAAATATCGTTTGTTTTGGTCTTCAATCAATGTCTGACCATTTGTTTCTGCGTTTGGAGTGGTGGTTCTTCTCTGTTGACGTCACCTTGATGGCTTCAGTCACAATAGTTATAACCATGCAATTCTTACTGGTAAGTTTGCTACAAGGGAATGATGAGCAAAGAAATGCCGTGTCCTCCACTGAATATTTCGTTTCAGTTGGAAGTACATCAATGTACTGAAATAAAACTCTCAGTAACTTCTGGTTACAAGTTACAACAAACATCTTAGCACTTTCATAGTTAAAAAAGGATTTTAGGGAACTAACAATGATTATTCTTTGGCATCTCAGCAAAACCTGCTTCTGACGCCTTTATTTTTAAGAGCGTATACATTGAAAACAGTTTGGTGGTCTTAATTGGAAGCGTTTTTTACTTGAAAACTGATACACATTATTATAAAACTGGTAGTTATTATTATTACCATATATATTTGTATCTCATCATTAATACAGTTTCTCTCTTTGCCTCTTGGCGAAGGCAGTCACACTTTTTTTCCTCACCGTCCCATATCTCTCCTGGCTGGCTCCTCTTGTCTCGTCTTATTCTATCTGAGGCTCTCCGTGCCCTGCTACCCAAACAAATAAGGAATTATGGATTTGATCAACTGGTCTCTGAACGCAATTGACACCATCTTCTCGATGAGAAGTTTGGGCTCGGGAGAGCCCACGTATTCTACGTTACGTTTGCAGCTGGATACCTGGCTGCTCTGTCCCTGGAGAATATTGAAGATATCTACCTATTCGGAACTTTGATAACAGGGTTTCTGCTGATGGGCTTATGCGGGGCCCTGGGGTATCGACGATTGATGAAAGCGGTAAGTGCTGCTCAAAACCCCACCAAGCTGGCTGGCTTGATTTAAACAGCAGGGTCGCTAATAACCAGACTTTAAATGGGAAACATCGGGGTGAAATTAGCGGCTTTGCAACAAGATTTGGCCAGACCTGGAGACCAGTGAAGGACATTAAATATCTGTAAAATTGGCAGATATTGACCTAAATTTGAAATACTTTCTTCTCTTTCGGCTTCCCTGTGTTTTTCCAGCCAGACGGCCTCGACTGGAGAAAAACAACTTCTCTCGGATAGCAAGATAAGGAGATGCTCTGAAATTCCTGCTCCCTGTCAAGGACACCTTGTCACAGCCATATCACCCTGCAGCCCAAGACCGGTTACTCACTGACGCTAAGCAGGGCTGAGCCTGGTCAGTACTTGGATGGGAGACCACATGGGAAAAACTAGGTTGCTGTTGGAAGTGGTGTTAGAGAGGCCAGCAGGGGCGCTCAACCTGTGGTCTGTGTGAGTCCTAATGCCCCAGTGAAAGTGAAGGGGACACTACACTGTCAGTGGGAGCCGTCTTTCGGATGAGACGTTAAACCGAGGTTCTGACTCTCTGTGGTCATTAAAAATCCCATGGCACTTCTCGTAAAGAGTAGGGGTGTAACCCCGGTGTCCTGGACAAAGTCCCTCAATTGGCACTTACCCATCATGGCCTCCTAATCATCCCCATCCACTGAATTGGCTCTATCACTGTCTCTCCACTCCACCAATAGCTGGTGTGTGGTGAGCTCACTGGCACCGTTGTCCTGTGGCTGCCGTCACATCATCCAAGTGGATGCTACACACTGGAGGTGGTGTGGAGAGACTCCCCTCATGATTGTGAAGCGCTTTGGGTGTATGGCCATACACGATAAATGCGCTATATAAATACACATTACATTACATTACACCTGTTGGACTCTACAGGCTTACACACACACATACATAGCTACAGATAGACTGTCCCTACCTAACCCTTCATCCCACGCCTTCGTGTGCTTTCATCCACTGGAGGGGGTAGGCGTGTGACCAGCGCCTCCATGGCTGCAGGACCGGACGGCTGCCTGCCCTTGCCGGACTATATCCACACCCCCTTTCCCATCCCCTGTTGAGATGTTATGTCTATGTGTTTATGTGCTTGACTGCTGGGGCTTTTTTTTCTCCCTGATCTCACACTGCTCTAATTCAAGAGCAAGGTGGGAGGGAGTTTTTTCGCCTCTCTTTCCTGAATTGTATCTTACTTCCTTTTTCTAAATGCTACCTCCCGTTGACCTGTCTTCCCCTGAAATGTGATGTTTGTGTATGGTCGGGGGGGTCCTGACTATATGTCAGTGTATGTGAATACATGGAAGTATATGTGACACATAAAGGCCTTGATTAATATACAGTTAAGCCCAAAACTATGCATACCCCTGGCTAATTCTGACTTAAAATGTTTGGTTCAAATGTAAAAAAAGGAGAATTTTTTTTCCACGATGCCTCTTGTATATCATCTTATTATCTTTTGGGAGAAGTCTGTCCTACTTCCAGTCAAAAACAAAAAGTTGTTGGTTGAATAAAAGTTTGAATTTGCCAGGGGTAGGAATAATTTCGTGCTTGACTGTATATCACAGAAATGTTAATTCCCCTGGTCTGTGTCTCAAATTATTATGAACCAGAACTAGGATACTAAACCTAATTATCTTTTTAGTATAGTATAGTATAGTATAGTATAGTATAGTATAGTATAGTATAGTATAGTATAACTGAAGGTGTTCTTTAATCTCCTTTGTACATTGCTTCAGGGGGCATATTAAAGAAAGTTGTCAAATTTAACTTTAAAATCTTATTCTATCTGTTTAATAATTACGGTAATGTCAGTAATTCATCTAGAACAACATTTATAGATATTGCTTATCTTTTCTTAACTAGGAAGGTGATATTACAGAAACATACCTAAACTATACCAAAGACTATAGAATACACAAGACATGTCACTCGTATCTTTTTGAATGGGGAAAAGTGTAACGGTCAATATGGTGAATTATGCCCCGCCTACTAGTACAGGAGCGAATCATTGATCGCTATATGGCGAATAAAGCCCGCCTTCTAGTACAGAAGCCAATCATCGATCGCTATATGGCGAATAAAGCCCGCCTTCTAGTACAGAAGCCAATCATCGATCGCTATATGGCGAATAAAGCCCGCCTTCTAGTACAGAAGCCAATCATCGATCGCTATATGCCGAATAAAGCCCGCCTTCTAGTACAGGAGCCAATCATTAATCGATATAGACTGACAATACTCCGGGGGAGGGGCTCGGATCAGATGTGAGTTTCTGCAGATTTTGTGGGATTTGGGTCTTTAGAAATGAAACTAAAGAGACTGTTGTTGTTTAATTTTATTGGTGATTCCTAATATAAAATTCAATCATAAGCTTGCAAGCAGTTTTGGAGAATTTGATGTTTTCCCATTCAGACAGAATGCCCAAGCATACTGCCCGAGAGGTGTAGTGAGAGGTGTACTGCCTTAAAGGGACTTTGACTATACCTAACTTGACAAAAACAGTTCCAAAAAAAAACAAAAAAATTAAGAAACGCTTATAATTGGTTTAATAATGGCTTTACATTTATTGATGAAATAAAATTAAGAAGGTTTAATGGCAGAAAGACTCTTCAAGGACCCTTAAGATGTTTTAAATTTTGATGACAAAACACTTTAGTAAATACAGTTTGCAGCGCAACGTGATATTACAGTTACCACAAAAACTGCAAGCAGCATTGCAGGGACCATCAGCATTACCGGTTATACAGTAGTGCAAGTGAACAATGACTTGCGTCTTTTTTTTGCCAGTTTTGTTTATTCATTTTGTTAAGGTTAGTTCATTAGCAGCTTACATGATGTTGGTTGCTTGGTAACAGACCTGAGAGTGGACTGTTGGCGTAATTGAAGATTTCCTGACTAGAGATAGGATACAATTTTGTAAGATAGGATCAAGTTGAAGTCTGTGTGAACCGGAAGTTGCTGAGACTTTTATTTCAGTATGTTGATGTACAACTGAAACAGAATATTAAGTGGAGGGCGGGGCTTTCTTTTTATGCATCATTCCCTTGCAGCAAACTAACGGTAAGAGGAGCGTGGTTAAGAATATTGTGGCTGAAGCTGTCAAACTGATGTCAACAGTGAAGAACCACCACTCCAAATGTAGAAGAAAATGGACAGATTTTGATTGAAGACTGACAAAAAAAAAATGTTTGTGTGTTGATTAACTTATGGATTAATTAATTAAAATCAATATGCACCAGCAAAATAAACATTGCACATTTTTAATTCACAGACTTTAAGATATAATGCTGTAAAACTAATTTTCTTTCTTTAATATGGTCGAGATTAGTGAGATTAATGGACAAAACAAAAACATATGGCTATACAGTATGTACTAACACTGCACTTACACTTTGAGGAACAGCTCAAAAATAAAAAATAAAAAAAGACCTTCCCTTACCTTCAGATGTCTATGAAAGACCAAACTCTTGATTTTAATGTGAAGGACTTGTTTAAACAAAAAAGAGATACCTAACAAAGATCAACCTAACATAACAGTGTTTTTTTAATTACTTTTTCCGTCAACATGACGAACACATCCATATGGCTATGATCAGCCCTTACCGCTGTCATTTATTTATTTTTTTGTATTTGATTTGTTGCTGAGAGGAAAGACCACAACTCATATTTACACTTTCTTATAAAAAAAATTTGCTCTTAGGCTGCAGTTCACTTAATGGCCACCAGTATCACTAAAAACAAATGTTTATAAACTCTACATAAACCGTTTAAATATCAGGAATTGATTGAAGTGCATAAAATGTGGGAAATTTTCTAACACCATCATTACTTCATTACTCTAATATGAAACAATTTTCACTCAGAAACTCCAGTAAATGTCAAAATTACAAAAGAGTCTACGTTTTTTTAATATACTATGGAAGTCAATAGCTACTGTAAATTACTTGATTATCACCAATATTCAAAAATATATTTTGTGTTTAACAGACTGACTTCGAACAACTTGAGGGTGATTAAATTGTTAGTAAATTTTAACCTTTGGTTAACCGGTCCATCTAAAATCAGATTTTGAGTTCATTAGACTTTGTTTTGCTCATTAAAGGGCTAGTTAACCCAACTGAAACTTCTGTCATCATTTACCCACCCTTTGACAAGTCGCAAACTTTAAATAAAATTTTCAAAGTAGAAAATTATTTAATGTAAAACACACACTCAAAAATAAGTAAAGTAGTCTTCGTCACGGAGAAAAGGAATGCATGACACATACGAGACCAATAAAACCAATTGGAATTCAACAAAGCAAATCCCTAGAAAACATTACCCTTTAAAAAAAAAACCTTACATATCTGGAGAGAGTTGTCTGCATTTAGACAAATGGAGCTTGCAGACTCATGAAAAATGCACGAGGTTCACTAATGACACTTGCCATTTCCTGCCCTCCGTAGCGCTTTACAGATTACAAGCACATCCTACAGCCCATTAGCTGGAGAATTACAGTCAGAACACTGTACAGAGTAGACTAGAACGCACTAAACAAATGGAGGAAAATTATGTAAATATAAAAGTCACCAATGACTTATTAGTATCAAGGATGACACACAAATCCCATACTTTCAATTTGCAGACCAGAAGCAGGAGCAATTTCCTTTCTGGACGACACACTGGTGTCCACATATAGTTTCTCTCAACACTGCAATTTCACCATGTGCAGCATCCTGCTGCTGCAGGGCTGGCCGCTCTCCCAGTCTGCATCCACTCGGCCTCCAGCAACTCCCAAGTCTTTCTTATCAATATCAACAAACAGGCCCATCAGTTAGAAGCCTCAAAAACAGTAAATCCTGACAGAAAAGCTCTGATGGATTGAGTAAGGTGACTTTTATGGTTCAGTAATTTTGCTATAGTTGGTGCCTGAAAAAACTATAATAAAAAAATAACATTGTGTAAAATCCACCCATGCCATATGCTCATTGGTCTGCATCCACAACATATTTTACAGCACAAATGTAGTAACAGTGTTTATTTTATATAATTAAAAAAAAAAAACTCAAAGGCAGAGTTATGCTAATGTTTTATTATTGCTGTTGTATTAAAACAATGCATCTGCAATGCATGAATTGGTTAGGCCTGTGTGCTACTGTGCCAAACCAGCAATATGATTTAGCTTTCAAATGCACAAAAAAAGGATAATTAACAGCAAAATGGAGTATGAATGAAAATCTGTAACCAATTATCTCCCACACTACATATATTAAACAAGAATGATGACAACATAACCAAAAAAGCGGCTTGGATTTTCATAAGCACTCCACATTATGGCTGGATAAATCGGAGTTCTTGAGACAAATGCGGGATATGGAGGTATTTGTGGGATTTTTATGGCTATATTGTCTGACCGGTGCTTCTTGGGTGCGGTCTTTCTGCATTATGATGTGAGGCAGCAGAAGCAGGTGCGCCATCGACAATATTCTTACATACATGCCACTATCTTGATTTATACCTTTGGGCAGCTTATTTAGATTCTTAATGCGAATTATGTCTACTTACGTGACGGATATTAATGAGAAACGCACCTTTTAGAATCCCGTCGATAATGTGAACGTACGTACAATCCAGTCGCATTCGCTTATACGAAAAATATGCGAAAATTAAGCTATACTGTAGTGTACGTGATATAATGTACATGTTGATAGAACATTATATATTATATAGTCTATGCGCATCGCAGAGTCTGGTGTGGCATAACGCGCTCAGTCGAGCTTTCAATGGACTCGCGTATTTACAAACGCAACAATGAAATAAGATGACTAGAAATACGCAGCACGTACCGATAGCTGTCTTGGCCATGGTGTCGTTTCTTGAATCCGTAATAATTTCCACAACGGTCGTGGTTTGTGCCAGTGGCTTGAGAGCGGATGATGCTTAAGGCACTGAGTCAGCAGAGCACAATGAGGAGCGCGGAGGGATGTGAGGAATGGGAGCGGCTGACTTATGATCCAGTCCGCGCAACAGCAGATTGGCCACCGGCAGCACTTCGCTTCACTGACGTGTGTGTGTGTGTGTGTGTGTGTGTGTTTGGAAGGGGAGAAAAAAATCTGGCCTGCATCTAATCGAGCGCGAGCTGCTGGACACCTATCGCAATCCGCCTCATGTGTGGGCTCATAAAGGGCATCTAGGATGATATTGCATTATAGTAACAGCACATTGAATTTTCTACAAATGAGGTACTGCAAAAGTAGAGCTTTATTCTATCTTTTTAACTGATACATTAAGGATGTACATAACCTTCTGAAACGCTGATCACCATCTTAAAAAGGTCAAACTACATGTGTAAATACCAAGAGGTCATGATCTGTTTTAATAATTTTCCACAAGCATAGTATGATTAAATGCTGGAAGCAATGGTTAATAAGTGAACAAGAGGTAAAATAAATTAAACTGGAATTGGAAAGCATTAAAACATTTTAAATAAAGAAATGTAAGACAGTAAGAGTAAGGCTTTTTACCAATTAAGTTTTAGTTTTATCAATAAATCAAATATAGCTTTATCAAATTTCAGATTAAAGGTGCTATAAGAGATCTTGGAAAATGATAACATTAGCCTTATAGCACTGAATGCCCACGACCCTCCCTGCAAATCGCCATCCAAATCCACACCTCTTCAACGCATACTATAACACATCATGTAACATTCACCAGAGAGAAACCTTCATAATTAGTATTTACAATACAATTTTTTAAAGAAGGTAGGTTGTTGATGTTTGCCTGTCATTCTCTTTCTGAACCATATCAATGAACGTACAAGATGATATAATTTTTTGTATGCAATTACATTTTTTAATGTAAAGGGCCCCACCCTGGAGTCAGGCCTGGGGTTGGGGCTCGTATTCAATTTTTCTACAGAACCCGACCTGGCTCAGCCTAAAGGGGCAATGTGGGACCATCCTCCTGCAGGCCGACCACCTGCAGAGGGCGCTGTAACGGGCTGGTGTATTGTGGAATGAAGATTAGGTGGTCGAAGATTATTGGGAGGTCTGGGGTTCTGCCCTGAGACTCCCCTGCGACCACACCCCGGAAAAGTGGAAGAAAATGAATGAATTAATTAATGAATAATTTAATTATTGCTATCAGGATGTCAAGAGACTTTCTGCCATTATATATAAAAAATGTTTCTGAAGGCATTAAGTGACTCTTTTCACAAGACTGTTATGACGCGTTTAACAGTTAGCATCTTAAATCCTTGAAAGTGAAGAGTATCCATTGCACCTTTAAGTTTGGGATGATTCTTAAGGCCTTAACCAAGCATGATAACTTAATAGATACAGTAACAATAAAGATAGAGTTCTAAAAACCATTCTGAATGTAAAACAGCAGCAGAGTTCAGTTCACTATAAAGATATGGAGAAACAATAGTTTCTTTTAATTATATATATATATATATATATATATATATATATATATATATATATATATATATATATATATATATATATATATATATATATATATATAATTTATTAGCCCCCCCTGTTTATTTTTTCGCCCAATTTCTGTTTAACGGAGATTTTTTCAACAAATTTCTAATCATAATAGTTTTAATAACTGATTTATTTTATCTTTGCCATGATGACAGTAAATAATATTTGACTAGATAGTTTACAAGACACTTCTATACAGCTTAAAGTGACATTTAAAGGCTTAACTAGGTTAATTAGGTTAATTAGGCAGGTAAGGATAATTAGGCAATTTATTGTATAATGATGGTTTGTTCTGTAGACTATCGAAAAAAAATCTAGCTTAAAAGGCTAATAATTTTGACCTTAAAATGGTTTTTAAAAATTTTAAACGGCTTTTATTCTAGCCGAAATAAAACAAATAAGACTTTCTCCAGAAGAAAAAATATTATCAGACATACTGTGAAAATTTCCTTGCTCTGTTAAACATTATTTGGGAAATATTTAAAAAAGAAAACAAAATAAAAGGGGGGGCTAATAATTCTGACATCAACTGTACACACACACACACACACATATATATATATATATATACACACATGTATGTATGTATGTATGTATGTATGTATGTATAAGATTCACTGGTCAGATGCACTACTAGCACACTGAAAACATCCGTTACAAGGGAGTATTGCCAATTTAAGAACAGAATAAAAATAAACAGACTTTTATCGTTCATCGGTGTGGATGCAAATGTATTTATCTAATATTAATATTTACATTTATTGTTAGCTATTGTGCATGGTGTTGGTGTTTAACAGGTCTTTACACTATACAAATGCTGGGTTATTATAACCCAACGTTGGGTGAAAATGGTCAAACACAACATTGTGTTAATATTTCAATTAAATTTAAATGACACTTTTTAAACAATGTTTAGGTTTGTCCACATTGGATGCATCGTTAGGTAATAACAACCCAGCATTTTTAGAGCGTATATTTTAGTTATTATTTAAACTTCTTTAGGGAGGAAATTAAGTGTGTTAATGCTGTGAAACCAGGGGTCAAACTACCTTTGCGTCAAATACCTCTGCTATTTCAATTCAATGAGAACTGTATAAAAAAAAACTTGCTTCACTCTAGTTAATGCTGATCTGTGTTGTGACAGTAGTGTGGCAGGAGGAACATCATTTTCTTGTTGCCTTCATCAGGAGTGAAGTGGAGGTGGAACTTACAGTAGACTCACTATTTGTCACTCAACACTGTGTCATTGCAGTGTTGTCACTATAGAACTGGTTTCTTAATTTCAGCATGGATGGCGACATAGTAGCAAATGCATTCCTGTTGGATGCTTAAAAGTCGTTAGCAATTGTCATCAGCTAGAACAGTTTCTCAACTGGTGGCCATGATCAAAAAGTATCTACTCTTTTGAGTGGTTTACAGTGTTTTTGTGATGCACAACTTTGAATTTTAACATCTGTGAAAGCCATAGACACTACTGTCAGATGTGGTTCAAGGGAAACATGTTCTGGTAATTGAGTATTTGTGGTTAGATAAGATGTTAAAAAGCAGTGTCGATGTTCTAATGTTATTTTTGATACTTGATAAAAAATAAAATATCTCTTGCCTAAGGAACAACAAAGTTTCCAGACTAGTCAGTAGTTATACTGTACTCACAGCATGCTCTTCAATAGCATGCACAACACACATAGCATAATAGTTAATTTAGCGTTCTATGAAAAAAAGGTATACAGGCATCTTTATCAAAATGCCACAACCAGCAGAATTGGGTGGTGCATATTCATCTGTGCCTAAGAGCAAGTGCACACAAACCATGTGATAACACTTCCAAAACCATGTTGTCTAGAGAAAAATAGATTGCTTCAGCCACTTCTTGACCTTTGCTGTTTCTCTGTCTTTTTTAAATAAAGAGAGATACCTTGTGCACAGAAATAGCTTTTCCTAGGCAGGGAAAAATGCACTGAAGGGGGGTTAATATGTGGAGAATATATCGAGCCCGATCTCATGAGGAAAGTAACTATTTTGTGTATAGTCAGAAAAGTGACTAATTTGTACTAATATATATAGTTTCTTTTGTTGCTTGGTGAATTCTCAGTGACAAATGGCCACAAGTACACAGTGATGTCAACAGGTTTTAAGGGTTTCATCGCATTAATTTATGAGAATTCATTGGTTCGATCCAATCTCTGCAAACTATTGCGCATGAGAAAGTTTCGTCTGACTCTTCTGTTACGGTGTCATTGTTCATGGGTCATCAGTGCTCTTTTAAGTGTGCCAACACAAAAGTGTTGCTTTGTTTCCCCGTGATGCAAGCAGAGCTCGCGTGTGGTTGGCTTAAGCCTCATTCACACTACAAGCGACTCGCAGCGGGAAAGCGACAAGCAACCGTTCATTTCAACAGAGAGTAAGCGACTTCCAGTGACCTCAGTCTATGCGAGCGACAGCGACCGCTGGCGACCAGGTGGGTGTGCCAAGCGATGTGACAAAGCTCAGAATTCTTTAACTTTATGCAAATAAAGAGCAACTTTCTTGAGCGACAGCCAATAGGAGCACCAGTAGAGCTCACGTGATCATCTCTTAGCTTGCTTAGAGGCCGGTTGTAT
Source organism: Danio kyathit (assembly GCA_903798195.1). Classification (NCBI taxonomy): domain Eukaryota; kingdom Metazoa; phylum Chordata; class Actinopteri; order Cypriniformes; family Danionidae; genus Danio; species Danio kyathit. The sequence continues at coordinate 23,654,867 of LR812534.1, read as the reverse complement.
TCAAGCTGTATATACCTACACAGAGCGGACTTTGCAGCAGGTCGCCTGCCAGAGCAACAGGCAGCTACAAAGTCGCTGCTAGTCTGAATGAGGCATTACTGTGCCCTACTAACAGTAAAGAAAAACTTGTAAGGAGCATTTTGTCCAAAAGGTTTTTGAATCTGGGAATGGTGTAGTCTTCCTTTTTTCTTTTTTTTAAAATCTGATTTAAGTTTGTGTTGATTTTACGGTCTCCACAAATTGGCAAGTGTATGCTTATACTTTGTTTATTCGTTTGACTTCTTAAGATATTAATCACATGCTCATTTGAGTACAAAGACTTAAATTGATAACACGGTGGACCAGCACTTACATCAACTAAACTGTGTGACTGAGGGAATTCTGGTGGAGAGAAGTCCTCCACTTCCACTCAGCTCTCAGAATCACTCTCCTTCTGCCCAGCACCTGCTTGTTTGCTTTAACACTGTGCAAATGAGCTGTTTTTATGCACGTGATGAAACTTCTTTTTTTATGAAATCTCTTCCCGCTTTCCACACTCGACACTCCCACCACAACACAGATGGATTGTTTTTAAACAGAGGTGTGAAAGACCCTTTAGTTTGGAGAATACATATGGGATTACCATCGGGTATTCAACACACATGAACTATGTGGTGAATTAGACAGGCTCACCTGAAATGGAGCATAATTCAAATAATGGTTCTGGTAGTAGGATAGCAAGGGAGGGGGTACCTGCAAGTGCAAAGGATTCATAAAAGGAGAATTGAGCACATATCTGGGCAAGGGTTTGAGAAAAACGTGAGAGTCTGACAGGCCAAACTCCAAGCAGGTTTGCTAACAGAGCACATGTAGGTCCCTGAGCGGTGAGCAATGTATGCATGCCTTGGTAGTCACCCCAAGTCTTGACAGTTGTTCTAAGGCACAGGAGTCAAACTGAGTTTGCGGAGGGACAAGCTCTGCACAGTTTAGCTTTAACCCTAATTAAACCCACCTGGTCAACTAATTGAGTTCTTCAGGGATGTTTGAAACCTACAGGTAAGTGTGTTGAAGCAGAGTTGGAACTAAACTGTGCAGGGCTCCAGGAACTGAGTTCACACCCCTGTTCTAAGGGAACCCCTAACAAAGGTCTCCCTGAAAGACCTTAAGGTTAAGGTTCCGGTAAACTACTGTTTTTGAACACTCAAACATCCCCAACACTGTAAGAGGCTGGGCTATAAATGTGTCACGCTATTCGCATGTACCCCTAAACACAACAATGGCGGCTGAGACAGAAGAACAGTTTCATAAACATCTGGCAAACAGCCTTCACCACAAGGAGCACCACCATGAAACATCAAATCTTTACATTGTTTTCTGTTTGGTGTGGACACGATGAATGTGGTGCAATGAGTTCGGCGACAAGTCTTTAAAATCTCTCAATGAGTGATATTAGGAGGGGATAAATTTGTACCAACTCTGCTACTCACCTCTTCAGCATATTCATGTGGCTAGTGTTTTGGATGTTATTTTGGATGTTTTCTCATACCTGAACCCCATGTAAGGAGAAACTAATCAGGGGAAGAAATTGCATGTCAAATAAGGCAGAGTTCTAGATCACACCCACATACTGCATAATTGTCAGAGACCAATGGTAGCTCATTCAGGCTACAATATATCTTGGTGTTAAAACTATGTGCTGTGATGAGCACACTTCACTTCACAAATTTAAAACTGCACACTACACTGCTTTTTTGTTTAGAAAAGAGAAGTGCACTGTAAGTGTGACGGTTTTTAAGTTGCTAGTCAACAACCTGTTCCCTATTAGGTCATGGACTTTAACATGTATCTTAAACACTAATGAGAGATCTCTAAATGACCAATCACTCTAAAGAGTAAGAAAACTGGCCAATGAATGCCTATAAGTTGGCAGATCACAGCTTAACAGGTGCTGGTGATTAATCATAAGTAGCGTACATAAAAAGCACCTGTATACAGGAGAGTGCTTCAGACTTTGGCTTCAGAGGCCTTCTGAAGAGCCTATCTGCAACCTGTTTCCTGAGAAAAGCAGTGTACCAGCATCCAGTGGGGGTGATAACGCAAGCAGTGACGGTCAAGCTAGGTCTTCTCCCGTTTTGCTGGGAACCTGAAATAGCAATTTCTATAAAAGAGCAGATTACAGTAAAAGAGCAACACAGTCGAATAGAGTGTCTTTTTAAAGATGTCATTCCGACCGTGCATTTCTGGGTGCGGTGGTTTCTTCCCCTCAGATAATGAAAATAATGAGTGCTGTATCACATGCCTGAGGGTCCAGCATGTTGAGGCGGTGCTCCCAGACACCTCATGCCCTAACTGCAAGTGATGCCCTCCAAGCTTTGAGCAAGTGTGATGGTTCATCCTCCGGGATAGCCGCGCTTGTGCTCAATGACACCAGGGACCAGATGTCCATCGCGGCAATGCAGGGTGGGCTCTCATGTTCTGATGATGGTTCAGACCTGCTTCCTCCTTCCAGGTTAGTAAGCGAGGCTCAGGACTTAGAGTCAGACACAATGGCTGTGCTATCACAGGCTGCTCCCTGCCTCACCGCTGGACTGACTGGATGGGTGCTACATGGGGGCTCGGTTGCTTCCACTCTTGATGGCGAAGCAGCCAGGAGGTATGAAGCTATCCCTCCAGTGGAGCACACTCTAGTGTGCAATCAATCTTTGGCCACTGGGCGTGTCCGGGATTAGCTGAAGCTCCGTCCAAAGCATTTAGGTTATCTGAGTTTCTCACAGTCAGGCTGCCTCTGCTCTGCACTCTATGGCCACCTACCAGCACCTACCAGCACTACTACTACGCAGGCGCTGGTCGAGCAGCACAAATGCAGTTCCTCCTCAGGCACTATGCATGAGTTCTGCATGGCAACTATTATGCTCTCTTGACTACCAAATCTGAGGACGATGGCCACATTAGAGGTCCAGCAATGTCACTTCTGTGCTTTCCTGGGCTGCTTCGGCTGTGGGTCTGGAGACCCATGTCCCATGGCTGGACCGACTAGACGGGTGTTATGTAAAGGCTAAGAAAAAGGCAAAGCCTTCTAAACCTCACGTTCCCTGCTTCCCGGAAGTGCACAGTGAGCTCACGCAGTTTTGGAGAGCACCTTTCTCTGCCTGATCTGCGTGCACTTCCGCTCTCAACACCCTTGACGGTGGAGCAGCCAGAGTGTACGACGCGATTCCCCAGGTTGAGAGTGCCATTGCAGTCAATTTATGCCCACGTGGTGTCTCTTCCTGGCGCGGTCAGCCTCCCATCCAAGGCGTGCAGGTTATCTGCATCCCTCGGGGCCAGAGCCTAAACCTGACTGATATGCGTGACGTTGACAAGGTTTGCTTTCTTAATGCACCCATATCCCAGGCTGGCCTGTTCGGTGACACCATCGGTGAATTCACTCAGGAGTTCACAGCGATAAAGGAACAGTCAAGTGCGATGGGTGAAGTCATCTATCAGGAGGCTCGTAAGACCGCTCCCCCAGCCGAACCATCCACTTCGGCTGCTCCTCACCCGGGACACTCATCTGCGGCTTCAAGACCTGCTCTGCCACCTCAGCCCGCTCCTCCGGCTAAGTGGCATCATCGAGCACCCCGCTGGCATCTAGTGCTCCCGCCCCAGGGTGCCATTAAGTCCCGTAAATGGACCGCGAAGTGTCCCTAAGACAGGCCATCTGGAGAAGAGGGAACTTGCTCTTTCCACGGTGGAGGGCCGGGGCATCACAACACCGAATGGAGTTTTTCAAGGCTGCTGACCTTGTGACCGGCGGCCACCAAATTCTCAATGAAAGAGCACTTTTCTCCTTCCCCGGATGCGACAGCCAGAACACTGCCACTGCCACTGCCTGAACACTGTCTGGGACGCTCTGCCTTCCAGCTCACAGGATTGGTGCACCTCGCCAGCGGCTTTGAGTGTGTTGGCGGATGGTCTCCCTTCTTGCACACTCTCAGCCCCCTCTCAAGACCCTGGGAGGAAGCTGAGAGCGAATCTCTTGCCTCCTGCTCTTTCGTGGGACCCCAGCGCTCCCTGGTTGAGCCCTCCCACTCCATGCTGCCCCACCACTGGTGTGTCAACGATCGTGCCTATGATGCCACTTGTGCGAGCTCTGCCAGCCTGGTTAGCGCTAGCCAGCCCATCGCAATGGCTCATTCACACAATCAGTCTCGGCTACGCGGTGCAGCGATTCAGCCCTCTGTCTGCCCCTGTCTTGCGCAAGGAGATTGCCATCCTCCTGGCGAATGATGCAATAGAGCCGGTCCCTCCAGCCGAGATGAGGAGCGGGTTTTACAGTCTGTACTTCATCGTGCCCGAAGAGAGTGGTGGGCTATGGCCAACCCTAGACCTGCGCATTTTGAACTGCTGTCTGCACAAGCTGGCATTCAAAATTATCACGCAGAGGCGCATCCTCTAGTGTGTCCGTCCTCAGGATTGGTTTGCAGCAATAGGCCTGAAGGACGCGCACTTTTATGTCTCCATTCTTCCACATCACCACCAGTTTCTACGGTTTGTGTTCGAAGATAGGGTGTCTTATCACCCCTTCGGTTCGCAAGCATTTGCATACTCAATTATCTTGATGACTGGCTGATTTTAGCTCACTCGCGGGATCAACTGATTATGCAGAGAGACAGGGTGCTCCAGTACCTTGACCTGTTGGGGTTTGGCACTGGCTCACAGGTGGCCTAGGGGCATGCGCAAATACGCATTCCCCCCAAGTGAGCCTACTCCCGCTGATACTGTGCAAGGTCAGGGAGGACGAAAAGCAGGTCTTGCTAGTTGTGCCCCTCTGGCCCAAGCAGACCTGGATATCAGAACTTTTTTCGCAACGCCCCGCCCCTGGCAGATCCCTTTCAGGAAGGACCTTCTTTCCCAGGGACAGGGCACCATCTGGCACCCATGCCCAGATCTCTGGAACCTTCACGTGTGTAGACGGAGCGAGGAAGACTCACCTAAGTGACCCACCGGTGGTTAACACCATCACTAGGCATGCCTACGTCCTGAAGTGGAGTCTATTCACTGAATGGTGCACTTCTCTCCGAGAAGACTTCTCTCCCAGACTTGCCAGATCAACGTTATGCTTTCTTTCCTTTAGGATAGGTTGGAGCAGAGGCTGTCACCTTCCACACTGAAGGTTTACACTGCTGCCATTTCCGCTCTTCATGACGCGGTGGATGGTGGCACCGTGGGGAGGCATGACCTCATCATCCGGTTCCTCAGAGGCGTGAGGTGATTAAATCCACCCCCCTCTCATGCCCTCTTGGGATCTCTTTGTAGTGCTTGCAAGCCTACGCGGAGATCCGTTCGAACCACTCGACTCAGTATCCTTGAGATTTCTGTCCTTGAAGACAGCTCTGCTGGTCGTGTTGGCATGGATCAAGAGGGTCGGGAACCTGGAGGCATTTTTGGTCAGTGATTCGAACCCTGAGACCCCGGCCTTAGATCCTCTGAGCAGCTCTTGTCTGTTACGGCGGTCGGCAGAGGGGAAGTGCCGTAACCAAACAGAGGTTGGCCCACTGGATAGTGGGTGCCATCTCCCTCGCTTATCAGAGCCAGGGTTAGTCGTGTCACCCGGGAGTGAGAGCAAACTACACTAGGAGCGTCGCTTCTTCTTGGGCATTAGCACACGGCGCCTCTCTCACAGCTATCTGTAGAGCTGTGGCCTGGGCAACACCTTATACAATCGCAAGATTTTATAATCTTCGAGTGTAGTCGATTTCCTCACGTGTGCTGGTAAACTCTGGTGAATGAGGAAATTCGGTTTGGGGTTGTACACGCTTGCTGCGCCTTTCTCTCTAACAGAGAGATCCGTGCGCTTTTTTCACTCTGTTCAGTTAAGTTCCCCATTTGGCGAACCCTATCGAGTTCCTCCAAGGCCCTCAGCACCTGACTCAGCAGAGGAGTGAGGTGCCTGGCCCATTACATTGTTTGCATGCCCACTTGGTCAGCGCGCGTTCTGGGTATGGGTGCCTGCTATGCGTGATCCCCACTTGCGATCACATATGCTTCACTCAGCCACGGTATAGTTCCCCCCTCTTAGACGGGCCCGTGTCTTCCCTCCCTGCTAACCATCCTTCATATGTGTACTCCCCCTTCTCAGGGTTAGTCCATATGTCTTCTTGCCACCAGGTCTCCCCATTTGGGAGCATTTTAAAATTCCTAGAAACTTAACTAGGTGTATTAAGCCTTTAAATGCTTCACAGGTAAATAAGGTAATCATCTTTCAGATGATTGGCTTCTGACAAAATCCCCATAGTAAAAATTTCTACATAGCATTGAAGTCCCCCCCCCCTCAGGGAACGCGAGTTATGTAGTAACTGTTTCATTCTGCCGGTCACGTTGGCATCGATCAAGAGTGTAGGAGACCTAGAGGCATTTCCGGTCAGCAGATCGTTCCTGGAATTCGGCTCAGTCTACTTTCATATTATCCTGAGACCCCAGCCCAGGTACGTACCCAAGGTTCCTACCACCCCCTTTAGAGACTATTTAGTGAACCTGCAAGCGATGCTGACGGATGAAGCCAATCCAGCCCTTCCTATGCAAGATAAGATCTTCTGAGCAACTCTTTGCCTGTTATGGCGGTCGGAAGAAGGGAAGTGCCATATCAAAACAGGAGGTTGGCCGTGTGGGTAGTTGATGCAATCGCCCTCATTTATGAGTGCCAGACCGAGCCGTGTCCCCCAGGAGTAACACCTAACACATTCACGAGATTCTATAATCTTTGAGTGAAACCAGTTTCCAAATTCCAGTCATGTGCAAACTAAGCTCAGTGTCCATACACTTTGATAACAGGGTTTCTGCTGACTTTGATAAAAGGGTTTCTGCTGATGGGCTTATGCAGCGCCCTGGGATTTCGACGATTGATGAAAGCGGTCAGCGCATCTCAAAACCCCACCAAGCTGGCCGGCTTGATTGAAACTATAGTGGGCAGAAATGCTAATATTCAGACTGCGGCGTTAGAGCGCAAATTGGAAAACATCGGGGTGAAATTAGCGACTATACAGGCTTACACACACACACACACACAGTTACAGATAGACTTCACTACCGAGTCCCTCATCCCACGCCTTCGTGTGCTTTCACCCACTGGAGGGGGTGGGCGGGTCTGGGACCAGCGCTTTTCAGCTGCAGGTCAGATGGCTGCCCGCCCTTGCCGGACTATATCCACACCCCCTTTCCCATCCCCTGTTGCGATGTTCTGTCTTGTCTATGTATGTGCTTGGTTGCCAAGGCTGGTTTTATCCTTGATCTGACTCTGCCCTAATCTTAGAGCTGAGTGAGAAGGACTTTTTTTTGCCTATCTTACCTTATGTATCTTATTTCCCTTTTCTAAATAATACCTCCCCTTGACTTGTCTTCCCCTGAAAGGTTCCAATTTCGCTATATGTCAGTGTATGTGAATACATGGAAGTATATGTAACAATAAACAGCATATCATCATCATCATCATATCATCATCATACGTGCATTATTCTGCTCTGCTTGGCAAGTTCCCCATCTGGTGAACCCTAGAGAGTACCTCCAAGTTCCCCAGCACCCAACTCAGCAGAGGAGCCAGGTGCCTGGATCAGTATAACGTCTGGTATGCCTGCTTGCTGTACCCGCGTGCTGGGGATCGGCACCAGCTATACGTGATCCCTGTTGGCAATCCCATACGTGTCATTCAGCCACGGCGTGTTCCCCCTTTTCAGGCGGATCAATGTCATCCCTACCCTCTAACCAACTTATCTTATAATTATCGTTTGGCGATGTTATGTGCTCACACTATGTTTGGCACCTATGCTTCTCATCTAGCAATCTCCCATTAGTGTTTAGGACACACATAAAGACATTCATCTTTATTTGTATAGCGCTTATACAATGTAGATTTTGTCAAAGCAGCTTCACATAGAAGATTATAGTGAATTGAAACAGTGTTAGTTCAGTTTTCAGAGTTTAAGTTCTGTTCAGTTTAGTTTAGTTCAGCTCAGGTCAGTGTGGGTTAATAATCAGTACTAAGAGTCTAAACAATGAAGAGCAAATCCATCGATGCGCAGCTCTACAGATCCCGAACCATGCAAGCCAGTGGCAACAGCGGCGAGGAAAAAACTTCACCAATTGGCGAAAGTGATTGTGATCTCTCAAACCTTGAGAGAAACCAGGCTCAGTTGGGCATGACCATTTCTCCACGACAATCTGCTGTCTTGAAAGTCTAACAGAATTCTAGACCTGTAAAATCTTTGGTTTATTAAGCATGCTCCCTTAGTAGCAAAAACTTTTTAAAACAGGACAAACTGTGATACCACAAGCTCCAAATGTTACAAGCAACTTTAAACTTCCACCAGCACAATGGAGGACCTGCCTCTCCTTTCATGTGACTTGAAATCTGCTCTTTTTTTCTATCTACAGGCACCCTGAAAGCTCCTACCAAAACACAAACAGGTTGTGCAGCAAAACATGAGACTCCTGGGGTACATAAACAGGACAATTTAAAAAAAGTAGACAACCTTAAAAAAGGTCTCTTGGTGCAAAAAACACTCTGCGTGATCATACTGTCACTGTACTATGTCACTCCATGACATATTGACAGAAAAAGCCTTAAAGTGAGAAACTAATACAGAGATGCTCACTCATTTAAGGCAAATCTAGAAAGAGCCTGTGAAGGGACAGATTTAGGACTTGTTGATTGTCCCTAACCCATAATTTTTTTTTGACATTATGGAGCCTCCTCTCAGCTGGAGGAACATGAACTATCACATTACATGCATCACCATGAAAACCATGATTTCTACAAGCAAAACAGGCTTTCTCATCTCTCACTGAGGTGAAAATATCGCTGAACCTAGGTGGGTGCCTGAAGAACTGAATTGAGGGGCAGTGTATTGATTGTCCTATTGAGTCAAGACAATGGGTTAGACCACACTAGCCATGCCATCAGGCTTTGTGCAAGGGGCAACAGGAAAACAACAACCTTCATCTCATTTGTGGTGTGTGGTTCATGATTAATTTGAGGACACCAAACACCAACAAACAAATTGGCCATTAGACTTAGAATGTTGTGAAAATAATCACTCTCATTTTCACACCGTCCCCAACAACTGCCAAGCACAACAATGAATGAATGAATTAAATAATCCTTTTCAGGGCTAAAAAGACATTTACGTAAAGTCTATCTGGTCCCTGGTCAGATTATATCAGAGTTTGTAGGAAAATCACATCACATCACATTACACTGCTCAGACATTCCACACAATCCAGCACACAGCGATTTAACATGTTCAGTCAGGTGAAAACAAACTCCAACGAACAACGCAATGGCAACAGACAGCGACAGCGGTAACACTCTTATCCTACAAACTCTGACAGACTTGTTTGTTGGCATTCATCTGTGCGATGTGAATTGGCCTTTACACATCCAATCAGTGTTTCTATAAAATAATGTGGAAGCACTTACATTGTTTCGTGGATCCACACTGTATCTTCGTCAGGAGAAAAGGTTGCACATCACTAAGACTGGATTGCTGGATCAACGCCCCTATCTCACACTGTAGAAGATTTCAACCCGAAAGTTTTCAATAGTAAAGAACAGTTCTGTGTGTTTATTTAATAAAATATGAGGGAACCCTGCTGGTGTTATTTTTGCCCCTTATACCTTAAATGTTAACATGCAAAGATGCCAGATGACTCACACTTTGAATCATCATAGCGGATTAAAATACTTCCAATGTTTAGTTTTAAAATAACACTCTGTAACAATACACTGTGAGCACTATACACATGAAAAAATGTAATGAGACAAAATAACTCCATATAAATTCTCATTTTAAATGATTTAATCTGTTCATTTCTCATAATGCTGTATAACAAAACAGTTACAGGATTAAAATTAAGTGCATGTTAAACAAAACTTAGGGGAATATTTTTATGCAATATTTAAGACATCCGTGAGTATTACAGTTGAACTTTACAAACAATCTGTTTGTAACATAACCATATAGCAACAAACATAAGCAAGATAAGGTTAACTGTTATTTGAAGATGCTCTCTGGACCCTTTTGTAACTAGTGCTAAAACTGTTCAATTCTTATGTCTAAAAAAATTGTTCCCTTTTAAACTACTTCATCAGAAGTAGTTTTAATACAGTGCATTTTAAATAATAATAAATATAGGGTATTTAAGACAAATCAAACCATCAAGAACAAAAGCTGCTTTTCCACTATCAGGCTGAACGCTCCACTTTGCGAAATCGTTCCAGTCAGCATGGACAAGGTTTCATTTTCCACTGTGATGCTGATGATGGAGCTATTTGAAATGTAATATAAATGTGCCACTCGATGCCTTGGTACTGTAGGTGTACGTTAACAACAATATGGATGAAGATCAAATACTTCTGTTTTTAGGACTTCTTATTTATCTGACATTTAATAAGTTAAATAACAGAAGAAAAAAAAAAGTGCTTCAGCCTAGCCTGCTATGGAAGTGGCAGCCAGTGGCCATATCACGCACACGCACTCTACCAACATGGCTCAGCATGGTCGTCTAAGATGCTAATCGCACCAAAACACATTTTTGTGAAAGGCGCCTTTTTTAAATGGGTTTTTTTCTCTGTGGTTCTTAGTAAGCCAGTTGAACCACATTTCTGAATTTTCATTGCCAATCTTAGCCAATTGTTACAATTTTGAATTTCCACAACCAGCTTAGAGCCTCAGGGATCTGAAAGAGGCTGTGTTTGACCTCCCCCCAGATTCTAAATTGGTTTCTTTTGTCAGTGAGCATTTTGCATGCTGTTTATGTGCACCAGGTGCCTCGCGTTCTAACCGCCTGCTGCATCTTGAGTTTTGGACGGAACGCTCTATGTACATGCAGTTGAAAAAAAAAAAGCCAACTCAAAAGCGCCTGACGTCATGCGCTCCAGCACCAAGAACATTGGTACAGTGGTTGCCCAGCCACATAAAAAGCTCAATGGTCTGATTTATAATATTTGAGTCGAGACCTTCATAAAATAAGCAAACACCTTGGCTGTGTCCAAAATCACTAAAACACAGTAGGTACTGCATTTGAATTTAAATGTACTACTCGACCGTTAAAACAGTATGTTAGATACAGTATGAATGGGAGTAGAATGAATGGGACTTAGATGTAGTACATCCATCATTTTGTCATAATCATGTGACCTACCAACGTCAGTTGCATCGCTTCCCTCCCATTCATAAATTCTCTCGTGGTGCATCTTGGGATAGCATAGCCTGCATCAGATGCGCACTTTAAAATCTCGCCGGAAGTAGTAGGTTATCTAGGTACTTCTCGCATACTGTTTTTTGAATTTTATGAATTCAGATATACTACTCGGCTCACATACTGCTTTTAGCATACTATATAGTATAAAAGTATGCGATTTCGAATGCAGCCCATAGTTTTTTTTATTTATCATTTGAATAATTTATTAATGAACATATTATTGATTATGGCTAATATGATGATTTAAAGTGGTTACATTTTTGTCAATATTTAAGTTAAATATGTTTACTTACACCTGCACATGTTCTCCCATCAAGTTTGTTTTTTATAGATTAACTTTTGCGCAGGAAAGTGCATACACTAGTGATGGGAAGTTCAGATCTTTTCTGCAAACCGGATCTTTTGAAAGTTTTGTTTCAATGAACCGGTTCAAAAAACTGATCATTTTTTGCTACAATTAACTGGTTCTTATACGCTACAATGTTACAAAATCATCACAATGACGTAATGACAGTCCTCCCGTGTTAGAACTCAACATATGAAAAATATATAGTGAGCAATCAGGATTTCAGTCAGTTAAAACGTCACCATAATCTAAACTGTTTCTTACAAATAAGTTGACACTAAAATGAAGCATGGTACACTTACTATTTAAATACCATTGCGTTTTCTGTTATTAAATAAACGTATGTTTCGCCAAATCCTCTAATTTAAGCCCTCAGTTTACCCACGCTGCAGCATTAATAGGTGGTTTAAAAGTTTGATTCAGATGGTAACTGTTGTGTCAGTCACAGGCTGTCATGTACCGTTTGCGTTTGGTTCACCACCTGCTGAATCACGCATGCGCAGTATTTTTAGTTAGCCAGTTCTCAATTCTAATCTCAGTGTACTATTCTAGTAACTAGAAAAACTTTCGAGTCTGATTACGAGTCAGAAAGGGTATCAGGCATGTTTAAAAGTAATTAACTTTTGGATAAGTGCTTACTGCAGAGGTGAATCGTTTCAAACGATTCACTTAGAAGATCCGGTTAAAAAGAACGATTTATTCGTGATCGACCATCACTAGCGTATGAACATTTACACCCCCGTTTTACGCCACATCTATAAATAAGACCCCAACGCACTGCTATTTTCTAAAGTCAATGAACGGATAAGTGCATTCAGTGTGATTGAGGCCTTACCCTGCCTTTAATTCTGGGCAGAGAAGAGTTTGCAATCGTGCTGCATCATTCCCAGCTCATGTGGAATTAAAAAATGAACAGTACCTGACTGTTCTTAGAACCATTCAGCCTGACATTGCAAAAGCAGCTAATAATTTGATAAAATGGTAGAACATACCATTTCAAAACAAGGAAATTAAGGTATTACATTCATGAAGTTTCACACAAATGTGTTAGCCAATGCATTTCTGTAACTTTGGTCACTTTTTATAAAACCAGTCAAATTCTAAAAGCTTCTTTCTTTTCTATATATATATTTATATAATCATCTCTTGATAAAGCTGCACCATACTGATCCCTACCTTCACCATAGTGCTATGTTGGCTTGGAAAGCTATTATTCTAACTAGCTTTTCTTAGAGATGTTCAGCTTCTTTTTGATGTAATGTCCAACCAGGGCTTGTGGTCTCTGCTGGTAGTTATTCAGGACATCATGAGAGCTGGTCAGCTGATCTCCTTTCTGCCTGTCCAGCAGTGTTACACACACAACCGCAGCTGGAAAAACAGGAAAAAAGCACCTTCTTACTGTCACATGACCTCATCCACAATAAACAACATCCATCTGCAGGCTTAATGTGTGACAAAGTAAAACTTAGGTTAAACTAGTAAAACTTCCACATACCAGCTGCAATGAAAATCATAAACCTCTACTAACCCTTTCAAATGCAAAAACCTGTTCCCATCTGTATTAACCTAAACAACCAGAAAAAATGAGTGTGAATTACTCATTAATGTGAAGAAACAAACCTCGAAGATTGCTCAGTTTGCACATGGCGGCAAACACAGATGATTCCATCTCAATATTACGAACACCAGCGGCATAGGCTTCAGCAAGATAGTTCTGTTTATCTTCTTCACTGTATGAGCAGAAGGCACCATCCAAGCGAGCTTGACCTGAAAACAAAACCACACAGATAAATGCTGTTATTCTGAAATTTATTTTCAAATAATACTAAAATAGTCAAATGTATCACCGTTTGCACAATACTGTGAAGCGGGAAAAAGGTTTTCAAGCTATGAACACTGAAAGAATCATTATAAATGATTTTGCACCAGTGATAAGATTATCATAATAGAACAGCAAATCAATATATTAAAATGATTTCTGCAGGATCGTGTCACACTGAAGACAACACATTATTACTGAAGACATAATAAAGCTGAAAGTAAACATTTGAATCACAAAAATAACAACTGAAACTACATTAAATAAGAAAACAGTTGAAAAAAATTACAGTTTTCACTGCATTTTAGATTAAATATATGCAGTGTTTGTGAGCAGAAAGCTTATTTTAAAACATTTTTATAAATCTTACTTATACATAATAGATGACAACGGTGATCAGTTTGCATTCATTTCTCTCTATTATCAGACCATTTGTGAGGTTCGAGTTTGTAAACTGACTGTATACACTTTTGTTGAACCTATCTGGTAGCTTAAATTCAACAAACTTTTGAAACATTTGAGCTAAAAAAGAAAAATATGTGTAGAAAACCTAGATTACTTGTGATGCTGTACTGAAAATTATATTATGTATATAATATTTTATATTTATACAACAGTTCATTCTGGTTCTCAAATCTGACTGGGTGAAAACGGTGTGATATTTTAGTAATACCAGCAATGATCCAGCTACACAACCATGTATATCACTCCGCCTGCAGAGAGTTCCAAGCGAAGGGCTAAAAACACTATAGTTTGACAAATACTGCAGCTTTTGGACCACATAAAGTATGTTTGGGAATGTTGTTTAGATATGTGGTTTATTTATAAGAATAGTGCCTGCTTGAATATGTGTTTCAATTGTTTCTGAGATGGGACTTCCGGCATGTCAGTGGGGTTCAGAGCTCATTCCCTGCCTTTAGGAATTACAGCAGATTCTGGGATTTACAGCATGTTTTTAATATATGTATGTATTATATATATTATGTATAAACAGTTGAAGTCAGAAATATTAGCCCCCCTTTGAATTTTCACAGTATGTCTGATAATATTTTTTCTTCTGGAGAAAGTCTTCCATTTGTTTTATTTCAGCTAGAATAAAAGCAGTTTTTAATTTTTTGAAAACAATTTTAGGGACAAAATTATTAGCCAATTAAGCTATATTTTTTTTGATAGTCTACAGAACAAACCATCGCTATACAATAACTTGCCTAATTATCCTAACCTGCCTAGTTAACCTAATTAACCTAGTTAAGTCTTTAAATATAACTTTAAGCTGTATAGAAGTGTCTTGAAAAATATCTAGTCAAATATTTTTTACTGTCATCATGGCAAAGATAAAAGAACTCAGTTATTAGAAATGAGTTATTAAAACTATTATGATTAGAAATGTGTTGAAAAAATCTTCTCTCCATTAAACAGAAATTGGGGAAAAAATAAACAGGGGGGCTAATAATTCTGACTTCACTCTATATATTTCTTTGGCCAATATTTGGTCACAAATAAGTTTTACAACTATATATTTAACACGTCATGATTTTTTCCAGGTGAATGTGTTTCAATAGAAGCTGATGTCATGAAATTGACAGATTTTGGCAAAAACCCAAACATACAAATAAAACAAAACAAAAACAGAATTCTGAAAAATTTGTTGTGTGTAATAGCAATGGAATGACAAAGAACTATTGAAATGTATTTAATACTTTGTACTGGGTTCTATTTTGTTCAAGTCAGGTAATTGGCTGGGCCATTCTAGCAGCTTTATTTTTTTTTCTGAAAGCATCTTCATCATCCTGGTATTTTCGGTGTTGGGACTGAAGCAGCTAATATTAATTTACTCTGATGAAGAGCAGGTTTGCCTTCTAACTACTGAGAAATTTTGGCTGATTTCTGGCCTTAATTTCCTAAATAAATCAACCTAATTCTGAAATAATTTGTTTTATTTTCTTTCTATGTATGGATTACTTTGGTTGTTACTGATATTTGGTGTAAATTCAACAGCACAATATTATTTCTGAGAAAAATGTTGAAGTGTAAATAATGAATAATACTTTTTACCTGCTGTGTGTTCATATGCGTACATTACGCTGCATGAGAACTTGGCCATTGTAGCCCCGCATATTTATATTGTTGTTTGTTAAAAGTTATTGTTCAATAAATGAGATTTAATATAAATTACAGTATAATTTCATCAAAGTACTTTGTATTGCTTAATGGTGCTTATAGTGATTGAAAATTCTAGTTACATTGTTCAGCCAACAGAGGTTAATAGAGACTGTATAATGATCAGCCATAAAGGCTACAATATTGAAACTGAGCAAACAAGTTAATTCTGCTTATTTGTTTAAAGAAGATTGTACATGATGCAATAAAATAATTAATAGAAGGGTATAAAGTTACATTTTTAGAATTAGCAACAACTTTTGTCCAGCTTTAAATACGGTCAACTTTATTTGAATCTGTGGTGAAAGAACCTAGTTCCTCAACTTGCTCACACAAAAAGGATTTTTGGGGCACTCTGTGGTTGTTTTTAATTTTTATTCTGTCAAACTGTTGTATAAATGCTACATCACTTGAGTAGCACTGCAATATGGCTGTATATCAGCACTGCTGTGATTACCTGCACAGTGAACTCATGTGATATTGCTTATATATTATGGCTAGGACAATAAAACCATGTATTTTGATTCATGGATCAATTTTTGGAATGAATCACAATCCTTCTGGAATCAATTTTGAGCATGGATGTTAACAGCAGAGGGCACGCTAGGCTAGTAATTAATTCATATTAATTAATACACTCTAAGAAGAGTCCTTGAGCTTTCAGTCATGTTCTGTAAGTTGGCTTTTATTTCACTGATTAATGTAAACATAGCTCACTATGAACACTTGTATTTCACTTAAACTTTTCATTAAATCATGGACTTTATTAATGATTGCTTTACGTTCAAGTGGTATGGGGTAGATTGTGGATGTTTGTAAAGTATAAAGCTCCATCTGGTGGTAAAAACTAAGCTCAGAATCGATTCAAGAGAGAATTGCAATGCAATCAAAAAAATTCAGAATCGATGCAGAATCATTTCACGATTCTTAAGTGGATAAGTACAAAAACAATGTACTTGCCCAATCAGACAAGTAACTTGAAAATAGTGGTTACATAACTTTGCCGGACATTATTTGTATGGAACTTTTAGCAGCACGCATACATGGAGCTCAGTCAAATACTGTTGAGTCCTGGATTATAGTTTTTGATATTGTCAAATCTTGTTTCTACCTTCTAATGTACAGCTTTTCTGTTTATATGTACTTTATGTATCTCATGATTATCTGATTTTTGATGATTATTTATTTGTACTTCTACTCTTTTTGGTTTAACATTATTCTTTTTTTTTTTACAGCAATCTTTTAACTTCTGTTATTATAGAACAAGTCTACATGTGTGGCCGGTTGGGATTCGGGGTTGTTTTACGATATAATCATATGCTGTGTATCCTTTCTGTATTCAACAAAAACAGAAATGATAAAAACAATTGTTCACAAAAAGAAAATAGTGATTACATTAATATAGAAATTGTTTTTTTTTTTTTAACAAATCTTTTAGGTCACTGTGGAGCCATATTTCTTGTTCACTGCAATCTCTCCTTCCAGAGAAGCGCAGAGCTATTATGTGCAGCTCAGCGAACCAAGTAGCTAACCTCTGTGAGGTGTTTCATCCTGTCAAAAAATGACTAAACCTCAAACCAATAGCCAAATGTTTACTGACCTTCACTGACTGAGTCGCTGTACTGAGTCTGAACGAGATTACTCATTAACCCTAATAATGCAAGATGTGTCTGCTTCGGTGACATTGTCATCGAGATTACAGGATGTGCAAATGGCACTCAAAGAGCAACCATCCTTGCCAAAGAAATAAACCATTTTAATGAAAATAAAAGAACAAGACTGTAAAAAGAATCTATTACTGATCATTTAATGACTAAATGCAATGACTAATATATAACTGACATCTCAGATCCCTACACTGGCAATTTGTGCATGTGTGAATCCATGAGCAAATAGATGAGAGATTAAAAGTCCAAATTTCACGATCTCTACACGATCCCAGCTGAGAAATAAGCGCTTATATAAATGTATGTATTTATTTAAATAGCCGATTGTTTTTTGCCCCTTTCATTAGATTATCATTCACAGTGCATTTTAGGATTTTAAAACCGTTAGCACCAATTCTTGTACATTTGTCTTTAAAGATTTTACTACCTTCATAGAAGTCAAGGGTGCACATTGTGTTTCCAATGACGATCTCAAACTCTCCAAGCTCTTTTCCGCACTGAAGCAGCTCCTCGGCAAGTTCCTCATCGAGTTCTGTGCTTCTGACCACTGATTTACCCAGAATAGTCTGCTCAAAGCGAGGCTGGAACAGAGAATCCACTGATTGTTTGGTGACCACTACAGTCCCTGGCTTCAAACCTGACAAATAAAAGACGGAAGAAAAAAGAAAGACAGGAAATGACTCAGAAAAAAAATCCCAAGGTTTACAACATCAGGGTTAGGTCTGTTTGGAATTCATGGGAACAACTTTTGATTAAGCAGTTAAATGGTAAAAGCAGTCTACCTATTCCACCTGAAGTTCCAATGCGCACTACCGTGACATCAGTGCAGCGAGCATGATACAGCAGCTTGATGAGCTCATGCAGCATTATAGAGATTGACGGAATGCCCATGCCATGCTAGAACACAGAGAAAATTCTATGTAAATATTCAAACAAAACTGACTGGCATCATAGTACCGCCTGTCAATCAAACTGCCGCAAAGGGTCAATTGCAAAAGCTGTTAAAGAGAATTATGCTTTAGTTTTATTTTGGCTTGAAAGCACTTCAAAATTAGTATTAAAACGCCACATTTCCTTCCTTTGTTATTTATAATATATTTAATATATCAATAAACACAAAATTATGAAGAAAATTTAATTTTCTATAAATTTTTTCACAAAACAATTCATAGCTCTTGTTAAAACCTTTAATTCCTAAATTATATTTACCCATGTCTGCTAAATAGTTATATGTTGTTATTTTAATGGAAGATGTATTTTTATGTTTTATTATTCATTTATTTACATACACACACATACATATATATATATATATATATATATATATATATATATATATATATATATATATATATGGGCTTTACATTAACACGCGCTAAATGCGAGTAGATTTCAGCTCTGGCGGGTTAGACAGACACCTCCACTAGCCACTTTGGCTGGTTGGAAATCATTTTTAAATTGTAGTTTTCTTAAAATCAGGGTTCGACAATAAGCATGGCCCAATATTCGTGCAAATGTGATCTTAGTATCGAGAAGCAGCACAACTGTGTGTATATACATATATATATATATATATATATATATATATACATATATATATATATACATATATATATATATATACATATATATATATATATATATACATATATATATATATATACATATATATATATATATATATATATATATATATATATATATACATATACATATATATATACATATACATATATATATATATATATATATATATATATATATATATATATATATATATATATATATATACACAGTTGAAGTCAGAATTATTAGCCCCCTTTGAATTTTTTTAAACACCATTTTAAGGACAAAAATATTAGCTTCTTTAAGCTATATTTTTTTCGATAGTCTACAGAACAAACCATCATTATACAATAACTTGCCTAATTACCCTAACCTGCCTAGTTAACCTAATTAACCTAGAAAGACTTTATTACTTTTATTAAAATTGTTTACATTTGTAATGATAAAGGATCTGTTCACTCATTAAAAACAGATTTGAAAGATTTTTCCTCAGGTATCTCCACTCTGTAATAGGTGTAAAGCAGCAGAAGGATCCCTAACCCACTTGATATGGTTGTGTACTAAATTACAAGAATATTGGGAAAATATATTTGAATGTTTTTCTAAAGCCCTCAAAAAAAATCTTGAACCATGTCCACTTATAGCGGTTCTTGGGATATTTAGTAACTTAGAGATGTTTAATAAATATAAAAGACCAGCCATGTTATTTGGTATGTTAATTGCCAAAAGGGTGATTTTGAGAATGTGGAAAACTGAATCTGTACCTAAATTTGGTATGTGGGGTAGAGATATTGTAAACATGCTTGCTTTGGAGAGGTTGAGATATATCAATAATGATAAATTGCAGATATTTGATAAAACATGGGGACAGATATTAGAACACAATGCATTGGAAGAAACGCATGCTAACCAATAACCCCTTTCAATAACATAGTAATTAAAGATTGAGTGTAATTGATATTCACTATTCATAATCTATAATATTCTTAATAATGTGCTCAAACTATTATTTGACAATAAAACTGTAGTCAGGATAATGAATTCATCTGGTGATACAAGAACAGTGTTACTTTATAATTGCTTTTATTTATGCATTGCCTGACCAGCTAAATTATAATTTTGCTTTCATGTGCATTTGTCCCTCTTTGTTCTGTTGTTCGGTTGTTCTGTCATAGGTTTGTGTTTTTTTTTTGTTTGTTTTTGTATTGTGTTTTATATGTATTATTATTGTAGTGTATTGAATTGCGTGGTTTTTTTTTCTTCTTCTCTGTATTTTGTTGTAGTTCATAAAAAGCAAAAAGCACATAAATAAACGTTAAAAAAAAACAGATTTTAATGGTCATTGTTTCTGGTTTAATATAAATTATGAAACTGCAATTTTTTTGTAGACGATATCATACCATGAAAATCTCATAATTACAACCGTAATGCAAGCTAAATTCTCAGCAGCTTTTACTAAGGTCTTCAGTAGATATACTTATGCAACCAAATAATTCCAAAGAATCCGAACAAGGTCAAAGAAAATGAAACTAAATATATATATATATATATATATATATATATATATATATATATATATATATATATATATATATATATATATATATATATATATAAAACTTCTGAACCTGAATTCTGAATAACCCATTCCAAATGAGGAACATCAACATTCTAACCTTTCTAAATAAAAAGTATAACTCCAAATGTATGGTAAATGTGCATGTAGAGAGTTCACTCACACTGACAGACAGCACAGGTCCGACTTTGTACATGGCATAACGATCAGTTCCTGCACATATATTTGGGTATTCTGCATTGGGGTCCACCAATCCCAGTTCTTTGGCAATGTATTCAGTGAAAGATTTCATCCTCCATGGACTTCCCCCTACACACACAAACTGAGACGAAATGTACATCCAAGTTAAACAGACACATCACTCTCAGTGAAACACATTTTAGTATTACAGAACATGAAAAGGAAATTAAACTTACTTTGACATCTCCAAACATCTTTGGCAAATCGTGAGTTGATGTTCCCAAGTTAAAATGGTAAAGGATGTCATCTGTCATAGAGTCCAAGTGGGGATTGTTTACATATATTGACCTGTGCATTGAAAATATAAGTTGTATATATATATATATATATATATATATATATATATATATATATATATATATATATATATATATATATATATATATATATATATGAAACAGGTTAACTGTTGGTTACTGTGGTTATTGTATTGCGAGAATGTGAAGTAACACTTTAACCACACACCACAATCATGACTACTGTACTGTATGTGTAACCCAAGGGTCAGAAGAAGGGCACTGTGTGTTTTTTTTTTTTTTTTATCGTTTCTCACTAGACTGAATTAAACTCTTGCTTAAGAAACTAAATTCCATCAAAATCTCAAGTGTCATCTAGGCATTGTGCTTTACAATGCTTTGAGTTGCGTAACATATATATACAATCTTTTAATACATTACTAAATGTCATAACAAACGGAAGAGCTGAAAGTCCATTCACATAAAGGAAGAGCAAGATTTTATACATACCCATCGCATTTTCCATTTTTCTCTTCACCCAGCGGCATTTTCAGTTTTCTCCTGAATGGCACATCAACAGACATTTACTATTCGACGTTAAAAAACCTTAACCCGTGCACAACTTTTGTCTGACAATTAGTTTGATAGACAGCATTCCAGCGAGTAGTGTTCATTACCGTGTGATTGTGGTTTATGACCGGTTGATTAGTGTCCACTGGCTTGATTAAAATATCGTCGGTGTCGGTTAGTTGTTGCTGCTGCTGCGGTGAAACATCCGGCAGTGCCGCTGGTCTACGTGACAGCGCTACACGAGCATCGTGTTTTTTCACAAACCCCGCCTTCAGCGGAAAAAAAGCAGGCTAATAGGAGCAGCAGATTGGATCGTTGAGAAGTCCATCATAGCGACGGGGTGGAGAATTATTTCTATAGGCTGGATACTAGTGTGCGTGCGAGTACTGACGTCATACACAATACGCAAAAGCTGGCTATTTGACAGATCCAACAAAAGTCTTGAATATATTGTTAATCTCTTTATTTTAGTGGCAAACTTTCACATACACAAACAGAAACTTGCTAAGTCATCTCCCACATTAACAATTTTTGTATCGATTTTGATTTCTTTATTTTTACTGTGAAATTGTTGAAAAGCAAAAAAAAAAATCTGAGATGAATTAATCATTATAATAGTTTTTTTGATTCCCCTGTTCATTCTTAATATCATTGAACGTAGAAATGCTGTACATTATTTGCTTTGTGGGTTTTTATTTTTATTATTCATTTTTTTACCATTATTATATTAGTTTTTGGTTTATATTGTGTTGTTGTATGCATGTTCCTGGTGGTTTGTGCAATAAAACATAATAATAATAATATTTGTGTGTATATATATATATATATATATATATATATATATATATATATATATATATATATATATATTTGTATTATATATAATATGTATATATCTATATATATATTCATTTTATATATATATATATATATATATATATATATATATATATATATATATATATATATATATATATATATATATATATATATATATATATATAAATAAAATGTCACACTGTGCTGTGACTTGAAATTGAGTTTTTAAATATGTCGTTAAATAATCACTGTTTAAAATATGCCATATAAATATGCCATTTGGTAGAAATACAATTGTTACACTGTAGCCTGGACAAAATCTGGCTACTTGACACTAAAAGATAAAAATTACAATATAGTCTTGCAGAACTGTGCTGTGATCCTTAAATTGAATCTTTAAATATGTCATTAAATGATCATTATTCAAAAAATGCCTGACATGTTGACTTTTTTGTTTAAAAATTGTTACAATGATAGTTTGCTGGGTGACTTCTGTAAAGCACGATAAAAACACGACACATTCTAATTTGTGGAAAACATTATGAGCTATTACTATTTTATTGTCCTGATGCTTTTGAAACCCTTTTCTTTCATCTGAATATATATATATAGCCTAATCTGACTGGCCTCTTTATTAGGTACACCAACCACTTAATGCAGAATGACATTAGGCAATGACATGGCAGCAGTTCAGTGCATTTAGCCATGCAGATGTGGTCAAGACCATCTGTAGATCAGAGACAGGAACAAAGGTTATTTTAAGGATTAGTTCAACTTAAAATGGTGAATACACTGTTATTATCGCAGTTCCAATCCCCTAGAGAGCTTCTTTGATCTATAGAACAGAAATTAAGATATTTAGATGAAATTCGAGACCTCCCTAATTCTCCATAGACGGACACAATCCAAATGTCCAGAAAAGGAACCAAAACAGTCAAAACATTTCACATTCAATGAGACTTCTGTGGTGCAACTGTAATCATGCAAAGCTTTAAGAACAAAATTGTGCACACAAAAAAAAAAAACAGTAAACACTGTTGTTCACCTATCTTCTCTCCCACTTTAGGTTGTAAGAGTGGGCGGTTACTATGGGCAGTGGGATTTTCATCAGCGTCAGTGCAACTATTGTATTGCCCACAGTATACACAAACTCTGAACTGATATGGAAGACAAACAAAGTTTTTCCTTTTTTTTTTTTATTTAAAATTGTGTTTTGAAGACAAACAAAGGTCTCTGGGGATACAAATTACATTCGGATGAGCAATTATTAAACAGAACTTTTATTTTTGGGTGAACTTTTTAATGTTGTATTGGTGTTGATGCTACTTATTTACTAATATTTAATCTAGCATGGCCTCCATAGTCACCATTTCTGAATACAACAGAGCACCTTTAGGATGTGCTGGAACAGGAGATTTAGATCATGTATGTGTAATCATTCAAAAAAATGATAAAACAAAAAATCAAAAAGCTGCAGCAATAATGTCACGCTCTGATGTTAAAATGTTTCGCCCACTGAAGCTAAGCAGGGCTGCACCCAGTCAGTACCTGGATGGCAGACCACATGGGCTAGGTTGCTGCCGGAAGTGGTGTTAGTGAGGCCAGCAGGGGGCGCTCAACCTGCGGTCTGTGTGGGTCCTAATGCCCCAGTATAGCGACAGGGACTCTATACTGCTCAGTGAGCGCCGTCTTTCGGATGAGACATTAATCTGAGGTCCTAACTCTCTGTAGTCATTAAAAATCCCAGGATGTCCTTCGAAAAAAGTAGGGGTTTAACCCCAGCATCCTGGCCAAATCTGCCCACTGGCCTCTGTCCATCATGGCCTCCTAACCCTCCCCATTTCATAATTGGTTTTATCACTCTGTCTCCTCTCCACTAATGAGCTGGTGTGTGGTGTGCAATCTGGCGCAATATGGCTGCCGTCGCCTCATCCAGGTGGATGTTGCACACTGGTGGATGAGGAGATTCCCCCCATTGTGTAAAGTGCTTTGAGTGCCCAGAAAAGCGATATATAAATGTAAGGAATCATTATTATTATTATCATCACCTTGTTGAATCAATGCCATGAAACAATAAGGCAGTTTAGAATGCAAAAATGGTCCAACATTTGATTAGCAATATGTACCTAATAAAGTGTCCAAATTCAACATTTACTTTTACAGGATGGTCATGGTTGTCCAATGTGAGCAATGAATAAATGTAGCTATTACAGCAGCACGTGTGATACAGATTTGCATGTGTATGTTCTGGTTTACAAACAAAGTTTTTACATAGTTTTACTCCAAATTAACTTCATAACATTAATCAAGTGTGTGAAAGAACTTCATTTAGTGGATAAATGTGGTTTCATATTACAGAATGAGGAAGAAACCTCATTAGTTTATAGTTTTCTACACGTAAAGTCTATGTTGATTAGCAATGAATCATAAACATCCTTTATTCTATTGAAAAGTATGATGGCATTAAGAACTCAGATAGTCAATGTTATCCAACAATCGTGTGTTTATATTGTCATATTTGATAAGTTTAAGTGTTTCTATGTTCTTTCTACTCCACTATACTTCTATGATGCTCATGTGGATGTTATTGTGCAGTTCTGCCCTCTATCTGCCAGTATGTACACTCCTGATCATAATGTTAAAAGAAGAGGAATATTACAAGTTTCGACATTTTGCGCTGGTGGATCATAACCAGATTATGTAGTGCTTCAAAATGTCATAATAAACCAGAGCAAGTGACAAAAAAAAGAGAAAGCAGGCAATGTACAGAAAACTGAACTTAAACTCAAACAGCTGTTCATCAGCTAATCAAAAGTTTATGACCATAGCCCTAAACAGTGTTGTGCAAAAATATGGCTTTTAATGTCATTCTCCTTCATGTAGTAACACTGTCAGGACCTCCTGATGGCAAAGAAAAAAAAGACTTTATCTTTTTGAGTGTGGCAAGATTGTTGAGCTGCATAAGTAAGAACTCTCATCATTGCCGAAGTTGGACGAAGTAATTTTAAGAGAACATTGGGTATCAAGGCTTGTATGCCTTAATATAACATAAATGATGACCCTTTGTGAAACATGTAGGAAAAAAATATTTAAATTTTTTTAATAATCTATTTATTTTTGAGTATAGGCATCAACTTTGTTTTTGATGACGTAATCTGGGTATATATTTACATTATAATAAAGGATACAAGTCTTCATACCCAGGGTTACCTTTTGAGTCATGGGGCAAAAATAAAGTTAAGAGTGTTTGGTTAAGGAGACATGGAAAATGTGCAGAGCTGGTGGTCCTCCAGAAACGTGGTTGAGAAATACTGACCTAGACTCCTTTACCAGTCAGATGATCAGACTGGCTGTCATGACACAGGCCGATCATCGATCAAGATTAAGGCCTTTTTTATGCTGACTGCAGTCTAATAATGACCTTAAAACTGCATCTGTGCAAGAAAACATTAAACAGCTTCAAATGCTACGCCTCCTCCCTTAACACAAATTTGCCAATTTGGAAGCAAGGTGGCACCAAACAGGGAACACTGGACAATTTTATTCTCTAATAAAAAAAAATGGACCTGAATGGTCCTGATGGCTTCCAACATTACTGACATGACAAGGAGATCCCACTGAAGATGTTTTTTTTTCTGCACAGCACAGTGAAGGAGGCTCCACATTTTGAGATACCTTTTCCCTCAATGTGAAAATCAGCTTTAGGTTGTGTTGGGGCATCAAACAGGGGTTGGCCATGTGGGTATGTTTCATCTCATTTGTCTGTGGATCCTTGTCTGTGCTGTAATTACTGGTCCTTCAACAGGATGACACTGAGGTTCACAATGCCTGTCTGATGAAGGACTTCTTCCAGAGGAACAATGTTGCACTTTTGGACCATCTTGTTTGTTCCCCTGATCTAAATCCCATTGAAAACATTTGGAGATGGATAGCAAAAAAAAAAAAAAAGCCTGTCAGTTCTGCTCTTCAGGAAGCAATCTTCACCAGAAGAAACAATGTTTGTTGACATCAGTCAAACATGCTAAATCAAATGTTTGAAATGATCAACAAGAACAGGGGAGCTACTCACTATAGAGTCTTTTTTAAAAACTTTTAGCTCTGTTGTGGGTTTTTGGCCTATGGTCTTAAAGTTTTGATCAGCTCATGGACAGCGATTTGAGTTTAAACATAGTAATTTATACATTGACTGCTCTCTTTTTGTCACTTGCCTCTTGTTTTGACATTTTGTAGTAGTACTTACAACCTGGTTACGATCCACCAATCCACCAGCACACAAAATAAATATTTGTAATTTCTCTTTTGGTCTTAAAAAGTGTGCTAAAAAGTAGTGGTTTAAAAAGGAAAATGTAATACAGACTCTTTTTTTTATCTCTCTTTGGATACATACATCTCCACTCGATGACCAGAAGGGCAGAGTATTATGGAAAACATAATTTATACCCTCCTTGGACTTGAGTGTCCACATACGTGGACAGCACATTTTAGCTCTTAAGTGGCTATTTAAAATACTTTGAATGTTTTATATTTTGTTACAGACATCCTGTAACTGTTTTGCAGCATATGAAATGTCCCAAACCCTATTTTAACTGTCCAAAATTGGCAAAAAAAAAAATGTAGTTTTTACTCTCTGATAGTTAAAGCAAGTTAAAAAAAAATTCTATGTTATATATGCATTAAAAAACATTCAGAAAAAAGTGTTTTATGTAAATTCGGACCACGAGTCCACATATATGGACATAATTCTTCTCTAAAAGTACATCATATCAAAAGATCATACTTAGATTTTTATTCTAATTAGGTTCCAATAAGCCCAAATAGCAAAGAGAAATAAAAAAAAATGTATGTAAAAAACACATTGGGCCTTAAGAGGTTATAAAATTCAATATTCTTTTTCACTTGTTCCAAACACAATTTACTCAACCTCAGGTGATTTAAACCTTTATGAATTTCATTCTTCTGTACTTATTAAGCCGTAATCATTGACTTCAATTGTATTGTATTTGTTTTTCCTAGTATGTCAATGGTTACAGGTTTCCAACTTTCTTCAAAATATCTTTTTGAGTGTTTAACACAAGAAAGAAACTCAAAGGTTTAAATCAATTGAGGTTAAGTAAACAGTGAGTAAATTTGGGTAAACTATCCCTTCAAGAGACTACTCCTTTTTGCGACAGGATATTTATACAAAATACGCACAAAATTATAAAAATCAATTAAGCAGAGAATCAAGTAAAATACAATTCTTTACTGAGTGTAATGAATTCAAAGAGCTAATACACCACACTGTGATATAAATTTTGCCTTTACCCAAATGTGCAAACCTTTTTTTAAAGTAATCTCTAATAATACTAAAAAGCTACAGTACTGTAACAAATACTTCCGTACTCCAATCCACTTCACAACATTGAATTACATTTCACACATACTCAGATCAAGAAGAAAAATGCATTTTAGGTATTGTGCTAGCAAAAATGAAAAATAACTTGCGTAACTTTATAGGAACACTCCACTTTAAAAAAAATAAATAAAAAAAGGCTAAATTTTACAACTCCCCTGAAGTTAAGACAGTTGAGTTTTGCCATTTTTGAATCCATTTAACTGATCTAGCAGGGAAAAAACATTTAGGCAAGCTTAGCATTAATCATTGAATTAGATTAGACCATTAGCATCTTGCTCAATTAATAAAAAATTATTTTCATTTTTAAAACTAAACGATCCTGTAGTTTCTGGTAGAAAAAGAAAAGTTGCTCTTTTCTAGGTCGATATGGCTGGAGACTATTTTCAATTGCTGCATAATATTGCACCTACTGCAGTCATGGTATGGCAGCAAAGTTTCTTGATTATTACACCTGAACAAGTTTGTAGCCATATCGGCTTAAAGAAAAGCAACTGTCAGTCTTAGTGCACAATGAAATTACAGAAGACTCAAGCTTTAAAAAAGGAAAATTATCAAAACATTTTGACGAGACACTAATGGTTTAAACCAGGGGTGTCCAAAGTCGGTCCTGAAGGGCTGGTGTCCTGCTGACTTTAGCTCCAACTTGCTTCAACACACCTGCCTGGAAGTTACTAGTATACCTAGTTAGAGCCTGATTAGCTGGTTCAGGTGTGTTTGATTAGAGTTGGAGCTAAACTCTCCAGGACACCGGCCCTCCAGGACCGACTTTAGACATGGATTCAAATGGATTCAAAACCAGCTTAACAATACCATATCAGCCAATTAAAAAAAAAAAAGTGGAGAGTTCCTTAAAAAAAAACCTTTTTGTTACCGATCAACAGGTTTAATAGTTGCCAAAGTGACTTTGGCAAAGTAACCATTTTGCATGCCAACCACATTCGGTTTTATAATATCTAGTCCAAAGTGAAAATATTCCAGTGTGATTCTCTAAAGTCTTACACAGACATATGAACTTGCTAGAATAGGTCAGTAGTTTAAGGTGCACATCACTTCAATCTTTAACACTCCAAGCCCACTTCAAGCTATAACCTGAACTTTAACACATCAGATCAATAAAGCAGTGTATTAACACAACATATACAATATTTGGCAAGGTTCAAAAGCCTGAGTATGACATCAAACCTGTCTGATGGTTAGAAACAATAACTGAAATTCCAACTGTATGTAGAAAACAAACAACGTTCAGAAATTGAGAAGAGCACTCTTTCATTTTAAAAATAATGTTTGTCTTTACACAACCACCATTTTTAATTGTGAAGCGTAAGGGGTTTTTATACCATTTATAACTTGTGAACTCAAATGGTTTTGAAGACTTCCCACTTAGGTCACCGTGCAGTTTTAGAGCAATTAAAAAGAACACAAAACAAAACAATAAAATTTTTCCAATTTAGTCAGACCTATGAAAAAAAATTATGTCGATAAGTAAAACCATTCTTATGTCAAATACTCATATTCTTGTATTGGTTGTGATATTAGTTTGGTGAGGGCACTTACAAGTGTTTGTAGTTGTTGTTGTAACTGGTGGAGAAGTATCTGGGCAGGTCACTGGGTCTCTAGTTTAAGTGAAAAAATGACAATCGGAACAAGTTTTGCCATACATTTTCATTATACCACACCTGTAGTCATCTTCTGACAAATCTGTGTTTCATAAACTCCAAAATTTAATTCAACAATTCAATCAAATATAAAAACAACTCACTCCATTTTCCAAAATGACTGGATGATCTGGTAAAAACTCAGGTTTCTTCTTAGCCATTGGAGAGTTTGCCATCTTAATTAGGAAATCCCGAGTGTAGCAAATTCTTTCAACTACAACAAAATATATACACATATATAAACAGCAATGCATTACACTTGTGGGATCGTTTTGACAATCTATTTTAAATTTAGGAAAAAAATAATAATTCTGCATTTTTGGCCACACATTTGCAAGATAACGGTGTTTTGGGGCTCTAAAACAAACAGATGAAAGCAGGTTATGTTCAGAGCGCACGTTGCTATTGGCTACTTACAAATGTTAGCGCTGTTTTTGGAACTGAAAGCTGATGTTATATGCTTACATGTGCTTAAACTTACCTAGGTATGTATTCATCTTAAACGTAGCTGATTGGTAATGGTGTTCACGTGCTTAACAGATATAACTGTGATTGGCTCCATGACTATCACTATTATGCTCCTTGTATATGCTCCTACACTTATAAGTCCACAAAACAAGATAAAACCACTGCGGTAAATGATCCAACAAGTAAAACTTTTACAAAAAGCTGATATATTGTAGCCTAAACCCAGCATTACGAAATGTATTCCGAGACGGTCACTTACCTTTCTTCTTTTGTTGGGTCTCGGTGCTGTTAAGGTGCAGGATTTCATAGAAATTCTCCACTGTAATAATGTTGTCCTGTTTACAGTAAAACAGTTACCAGACAAAAAAAAAAAAAAACAGCCAGCATCAACAATTAAAATCCAAAGCATAAAAATATTATCTGAAAACAATAAAATTGGTCTTACAGGCTTCTCTATCGGTCTAATCTCAGCATAGCTTTGAGGAACTATTATTGAAATGTCCAAAAAAAGACACAAACACAAAAAAGCATAGAAGTTACCAAAACTGACATTAAATGCAATTTAATTTTTAATGATCAAACCTTGTGTAAACGTTTACATTGTGTACCTTGATTTAAGCGGACACGGCGCAGTGGTCTCGCTGGTTCCAGGTGTCTGACTATCCTTTTTGACACATCCATTTTTCTAATTTAGGGAAAACATTGCAGCACATTAATGTGAGCCAACATTCATGAAGTAACAAACACATGCCTTCATTTGCAGTTCAATTTGTATTAAACCGATTTCAATTTGTCAAAACAAAATCCAACATTAAATCAGCAACACTTTTATTTTCTGATTAAATTATTTAATATCTAAAATCCACAAAATTACAAATACAAACTTCATACATATTCAGATGATCCTCAATATTTATTGCTTAGTAAAAATATTGCATCTGTTATTTGTGGGTCTTCATATCAATTTTATACGTTTGTAAAGTCAGGTATACATGTTATCATATGTATATATGTACATACATTTTCGGATGACCATAAAGGTTTAAGTAAATAGTGGTTATTTATAGCACAGCAACAGACCGTCTCGGTTATCTCGGTTAAGATGGTAGCTATACAATATCATCCTGTCACACCAATAAAAGATAAACTTTGCACTGCATTTTAACTGAGGCAGATGCTCGCCAGTCTTAGACAGGTGATGCTTTCAAATCTGTAGCCTAACTAACTAAAAGATTATTTTATATACAAATATAATAACAACGTTAATAAAAACAGAAAAAAAATACTGGAAAATAATAAACGATGAGAGACCTGACGCAAATCTGAGTCAATTTTAATATATAACACGACACATGAGTCAGTTTAAATCATCTAAAAGTCCAGCTGAATCAAATAAAACAAAAAACCACACAACCCGATGATAAAAATGTAAAATACAACTGATGTGAACTTTATCATCTGACTCAACCGGCATCATCATCGGTGCTAGCTGCTAGCCACGATGACTGCGAACTTTTCCTTTCAGAGTGTAGTTTTGTTTACCACATAAAGTCTTCACGACAGACAAAAAGTAACTCAGAAGAATGTAACAACAAAAAACAGTCCAAAATCAACAATTAAATGTAATATAGACTACTTACATGTGCTCAAAGCTTCCAGCTTCATTCACCGCGTTCTCTGCCTCTGTCATTTTTAAACAAAATCATTCCGCCTGAGCTCGTGACTCTTCATCTGTGTGTCCGTTATCACTTTGCTTGACCTCTCCCATTATCACTTACACATATCTAAAATATTTTTCCGCTCATTGGAACTGGTTATTCACTATAATTTTGTGTATTGTATGAATATTAACTTCTTAAATTGCAGATCACCAACAGAAGAATTAGGCTAGGCCTATTTTATTTTAAGCAGCATTTTATTTTTAAAAATAATATTAATAAACTGTGGCTGTTTACAAGCGTTAATATTGTCTATATATATCTTGTAAAAGTATTTTGTAGAATTTTTAAAATACAAAAATACTGTATTTTATTTTGATACATGTTGTGGCTGCAGTGTAGTTTATTTGATAGACTTAAAATGTACTATTTGGTATTTTATTTTAAAATACATTTCAATGTATTTTTGCCCAACCCTGTGTATATACACTCACCGGCCACTTTATTAGGTACACCTTACTAGTACCCCCTTTTGCCTTCAGAACAGCCTTAATCCTTCGTTGCATAAATTTAACAAGGTACTGGAAATATAACCCAGAGATTTTGGCCCATATTGACAGGATAGCATCACACAGTTGCTGCAGATTTGTCGGCTGCACATCCATGATGCGAATCTCCCGTTCCATCACATCCTAAAGATGCTCTATTGGATTGAGTTCTGATGACTGTGGAGGCCATTTGAGTACAGTGAACTCAATGTCATGTTCAAGAAACTAGTCTGAGATCATTCACGCTTTATGACATGGCGCGTTATCCTGCTGGAAGTAGCCATCAGAAGATGGGTACACTGTGGTCATAAAGGGATGGACATGGTTAGCAACAATGCTCAATTGATTCTAATGGGCCCAAAGTATTCCAAGAAAAAAAAATCCCACACCATTACACCACCACAAGTAGCCTGAACCATTGATAGAAGACAGGATGGATGCTTTCATGTTGTTGACACCAAATTCTGACTCTCCGAATGTTGCAACAGAAAATCGCAACTCATCAGAGCAGCATTTTTTCAATCCCCCATTGTCCAATTTTGGTGAGCCTGTGTGAATTGTAGCCTCAGTTTCCTGTTTTTAGGTGACAGGAGTGGCACCTTGTTTGGTCTTCTGCTGCTGTAGCCCATCTGCCTCAAGGTTGGATGAGTTGTGTGTTCAGAGATGCTTTTCTGCATTCCTCGGTTGTAACGAGTGGTTATTTGAGTTACTGTTGCCTTTTTATCAGCTGGAACCAGTCTGGCCATTCTCCTCTGACTTCTGGCATTAACAAGGCATTTGTGCCCACAGATCTGCCACTCACTGGATATTTTCTCTTTTTTGGACCTCTCTCTGTAAACCCTAGAGATGGTTGTGTGTGAAAATCCTATTAGATGAGCAGTTTCTGAAATACTCAGACCAGCCTGTCTGGCACCAACAACCATGCCACATTCAAAGTCACTTAAATCACCTTTCTTCCCCTTTCTGATGCTCGGTTTGAACTGCAGCAGATCGTCTTGACCATGTCTACATGCCTAAATGTATTATGTTGCTGCCAAGTGATTGGCTGATTAGAAATTTGCATTAACGAGCAGTTGGACATCTACCTAACAAAGTGGTTAGTGTGTGTATATATGTTTTGTAGTATTTTTAAAATACAGTACTTTATTTTGATACATGTGGCTGCAATATGTTTTAGTTTATTTTGATACACTTAAAATTTAGGTATTTGGTGTTTTATTATAAAATACATTTCAGTGTATTTTTGCTCAACCCTGTATACAGTTGAAGTCAGAATTATTAGCCCCCATGAATTAATAGCCCCTCTGTTTATTTGCCATGATGACAGTTAATAATATTTTAATAGATATTTTTCAAGACACCAGCTTGAAGGGCAATTTAAAGGCTTAACTAGGTTTATTAGGTTAACTAGGCAGGTTAGGGTAATTAGGCAAGTTATTGTATAATGATGGTTTGTTCTGTAGACTATCGAAAAAAAATATTGCTTAAAGGGGCTAATAATTTTGACCTTGAAATGTTTTTTAAAAAAATTTAAAACTACTTTTATTCTAGCCGAAATAAAACAAATAAGACTTTTTCCAGAAACAAAAAAATATTATCAGACATTGTGTGAAAATTTCCTTGCTCTGTTAAACATCATTTGGGAAATATTTAAAAAATTAAAAAAATTCAAAGAGGGGCTAATAATTCTGACTTCAACTCTATATATTTACACACACACACACACACACACACACACACACACACACACACACACACACACACACACACACACACACACACACACACACACACACACACACACACACACACAGGGGTTAGACAATGTAAGTGAAATGCCGGGTTTTAGACCACAATAATTCATTAGTATGGTGTAGGGCAGGGGTGTCCAAAGTCGGTCCTGGAGGGCCGGTGTCCTGCTGACTTTAGCTCCAACTTGCTTCAACACACCTGCCTGGAAGTTTTTAGTATACCTAGTTAGAGCTTGATTAGTTGGTTCAGGTGTGTTTGATCAGGGTTGGAGCTAAACTCTCCAGGACACTGGCCCTCCAGGACCGAGTGTGGACACCTCTGGTGTAGGGCCTCCTTTTGCAGCCAATACAGCATACATTTGTCTTGGGAATAACAGATACAATCCTGTACAGTGGCCAGATAGATGGATTTTAAGTCATTCTTGCAGAATAGTCTCCAGGTCACTACATGATGCCGGTGGAGGAAAACGTTTCCTGCCTCGCTCCTCCAAAACACCCCAAAATGGCTCAATAATATTTAGCTCTGGTGACTGTGCAGGCCATGGGAGATGTTCAACTTCACTTTCATGTTCATCAAACTACTCTGTCAGCAGTCTTGCTGTGTGTATTGGTGAATTATCATCCTGGTACATAGCACCACATAGCACATGGTCCTCCAGACAGTCCTTGGCAGTGACACAGCCATCTAACACAAGTATTGGGCCTAGGGAATGACATGATATTACAGCCCAAACCATCACTGATCCACCGCCATGCTTCACTCTGGGCATGCAACAGTCAGAGTAATATGCTACTTTGAGTCTTCTCCACACTGTAACTCTCCAGGATGTAGGAAAGACAGTGACGGTGGACTCATCAGAGAGCAATACTTGTTTCACATTGTCCACAGCCCAAGATTTTTGCTGCTGGCACCTTTGAAATTGACGTTTGGCATTGGCATGAGTGACCAAAGGTTTGTCTATAGCAGCTCGGCCATGTATATTGACCCTGTGGAGCTCACAATGAATAGTTTTAGTGGAAAGAGGAGAGTTGAGGTGCACATTTATTTCTGCAGTCTGTTGGGCAACTGTGTTTTCATCTTTAGCACCCGAACATCCCTTTCAGACAGCTTCCTCTTGCGTCCACAGTTACTCCTGTTGGATGTGGTTCATCCTTCTTGGTGGTATGCTGACACCCTGGATACACTGGCTCTTGATACATCACAAAGACTTGCTGTCTATATTACAGATGCGCCAGCGAGATGTGCACCAGCAATTTGTTCTCTTTTGAACTCTGATGTCAACCATACTGCTGTGTGCATTGCAACATTTTAAGCAAAACTGTGCTATTACTCTGCTAATTAAACCTTCACACTCTGCTCTCACCAGTGGAATGCGCAATCAATAAAGAGATTGGCCACCAGGCTTGTCAAATTTAGTCATGAACCTCCAACACTAAATTGGCCAGTGTTTCAGTTTCATTGTCTAACCCCTGTACATATATACATATATATAGTACATATATAGTACCCTATGTCCTGTCCTATATAATAAATAAATATAAAACACTTAATTTGTTGTTTTTTTATATATATTGACATATGTGCAATATGTTAATTAAATGTAATTGAAATATGTATAAATTAGTCATTTTATTTTCACATGCAATAACTTTTACGTGGTATAATAGAGATATACAAATTAGTCTATCACATTTTTCTGTCTTTATCCAAACACATCCCATTACACATCCTGTTATCCAGTGAAAGGTGCACATTAAACAAGATCAGAAACAAGTCGAGAAGCTGTTTTTTTGCTCAGTCAAACAGCTTTAAAGGAATAGTCCATTTATTCATTAATTTTCTTTTTCGGCTTAGTCCCTTTATTAATTAGGGGTCCCCACAGCGGAATGAACCGCCAAAGGAATAGTCCACTCAAAATGAAAATGTGTTAATTTACCCTCAGGCCATCCAAGATGTAGGACTTTTTTTTTTCAGCTGAACATTAAAGATTTTTAGTTGAAACCATTGTCCTCTGGTTGCCTTATAATGTAAGTCAGTGGATGCCATCACTTTGAGGGTGTACTCACACACAGGTGTCAAATCCAGTTCCTGGAAGGCCACAGCTCTGGACAGTTTAGTTCCAAACTTGCTTCGACACACTTACCTGTAGGTTTCAAACAAGCCTGAAGGACTCAATTAGTTTTATCAGGTGTGTTTATTAGGGTTAAATCTAAACTGTGCATAGCTGCAGCCCTCCAGAAACTGGATTTGACACCTGTACACTAAACTTTTTGAACTGTGCAATAGTATCTGGATGCAGACTTCAATTTGCAAGCTGAGACTGCACATTTCAGACTTGCAATGTCAGACACAATGCACTCAGAGGAGCTAGACTGTGACTGTGAGGGGTGGGGTTAGGTGTGGGTATTAAAAGCATTGCATGCAGCTCAGCATGCAACTGCACCAGGTCTGCATCCAGACCCCTCTCCAGCTGCATCTGACCCCATTTGACCCTTGTTTGATAATAGTGTTTGGTTGGCTGGCACTGGTCCAGTTGGAAGAGATTGGCCAGTGCAATTCAGTTGGGTTTGGGTGTGGTAGACATATTGTGAGGGTAAAGCGTGCCTGAGCACAAAATTGAAGACATAACATCCCTTCTGCCTTCTGCCTTCAGCCTTCTGTCCACACTACCACGGAGTTTTCGAGCGGCGAAAACGGAGCGTTTTGAAAACGTTAAAGAGACCGTTTTCATTTTAAAACACGTGGACATGTGTTATTATGGATGGGGGAAAACGGAGACATCTGAAAACGGAGGCGGGGCTTCAGACATTCGCCTGAATCTGATTGGGGCTTTTCCCTCAATATTAAGTAGCCTACACACAGTTCAGTCTTGCATCCTTTCTTTAAGTTCAGACTTCGCAAGTCTGATCTGGAAAACAAACTCCCGAGGACACATCGGGTGAATCTTCAAAGGGAACAGTGTACTTTATAACCTCATTCACAATACCCTGGCTACATTGTTTCACTATCTTGACAATAAAATGAAAACATTATATAAGGAACTGCCGATTTTTATTTTATATTAACATAACAGAAACTAAAATGTTGAGGCATCGTGTAGCTACATATTTATATGACCGTTATCTTCACTGTATGCATATTTATAACAGAACGGAGACTATAACATAACTGCCTCCTTTCATTCTCATTGAAAATACGAAACATACTCTGTCTCTTTGCCTGAATATCAGTTTTAATAATCAATAATGGCCATTTTAAAAAGTATAACGTACAATAAGTTTATTCATTATACGGCAGTGTGGACGCGTATGGTTTTCTTTCTAAAACGCTGTTTTAAAACTAAAACGTATTAGTGTAAACAGAGCCTAAATCAGTGGTTCCCGTAGTGGGGGTTGCGGGACAATGACAGTGGTCGATGATTTAAAAAAAAGTCAAATACATTTTATTAAACTATTATTCATTCTTTTTCTTTTGAACTCAGTCCCTTTATTAATCTGGGGTCGCCACAGTGGAATGAACCCCCAACTTATCCAGCATATGTTTTACGAAGCGGATGCCCTTCCAGCTGCAACCCATCACTGGGAACACACACACACTCTCATTCACACACATACACTACCAGGCCCGTGCAGAGGCGTTCCAAAGGGCATGCTCCAGTTTTCATGACAAGTAGGGGGGGGACACTTACTTTCACTTTGGAAGGGCACTTTATATCCCAGACTCAAAAGGGCATGTACACTGCACAGGTTGAGTCCTATGTGTGCACGTGCCTGTACACTACGGACAATTTATCCTGCTCAATTCACCCACGCGAATGCGGAGAGAACATGCAAACTCCACACAGAAATGCCAACTGACCCAGCTGAGGCTCGAACCTGCGACTTTCTTGCTGTGAGGTGACAGCACTACATACTGCGCCACCGTGTCGCCTATTAAACTATTAAAATTACAATATTTTAACCATAACCCTCAGAAGATAAAATTAGTAATTTTCAATAGTGAAAAACAACAACATGCTAATGAAAAGCCCTGAGCCTTTAAATGATTTTTGTTTTTATATGATTTGTGTGTTTACGTTAGATTATCAACACAGCAATAGCGTCAGCTGCAGCAGATTGATCTATAGCACTAGGTTAAACTTTCTGACACCTTTATGGCAATCAAATACATTCAAAATAAATACACAACTGAATATTGAGAATATTGAGAGCTTTGGCGGCCTCCGAAATTAAACCAAGAATGCTGAAAACATTGTGTCAGCCAGTTACTTTAGTTGAGGTTAATATTAAATTAAACAAATTAATAAATGACTATGAAATGATATGGTTGTTGCACTTTTGTTGTTGCAACGTTTGTATATTTATAAGGACTTTGGGGGTCACGAGTCACTGGCATTGATATTTTAGGGGTCGCGGGCTGAAAAGTTCAGAAACCCCTGTCCTAAATGACTTAAAATAGTCACATCAATACACAAATGTGCTCCAACTTGGAAAGCAGGGACAATTACAAACATGCCTAGTGCAAGTACACCCTGAAATTAAAAAATATATATGCTGGCATGACATGCATGATGCGCCGAGGTCTTTTAATCCTTCTGTGCAACAAAGTGAACATTGCTTGCATCAAGTGCATGAGTTCACAAGTAAACAGTACACATGTGAAAATACAGAGCCACAGGTATGAATTATATCCTGCATTATTTATTTATTTTTTGTTAAATGATGGCTATAGATATGTTGCTCTTATGGCATTAAATTAGCTCAGTTGTTAGCACTGTCGCTGCACAGCAAGAAGGCAGCTGGTTCGAGTCCAGGTTTAGCCAGCTGTTTGACTGCATGTTCTGCCCATCGGTTTCTTCTGGGTGCTCCTTTTCCCCCCACAGTCCAAAGACATGCAGTATAAGTGAATTGGATGATATAAATTGGCCGTAGTGTATGAGTGCGTCTGTGAAGAAGAGAGTGTATGCATGTACTGGGTTGCGGCTGGAAAGGCATCTGTTGTGTAAAACATAAGCTAGAGTAGTTGGTGGTTTGTTCCACTGTGGCGACCCCTGATAAATCAGAAACTAAGCCAAAGGAAAAGGAATAAATGAATGTTTACAGGGGCCAGGGTGTGGATTCAAAGAAATCTTAAAGGAACACTAATTTTTTTAAAAACAGGCTAATTTTACAAATGTTACAAAAATTAAACAGTTGAGTTTTACCATTTTTATATTCATGGTGGGAGCACTTTTAGCTTAGCGAAGCATAGATCATTGAATCAGATTAAACCATAGCATTTTAACCCAATTGTGGGCACATTTTTCTAAATGGTTTCATGCATATAGCCTTGTTACTATATGAACATGTTTTGCATATATTTTCCTTAGGTTTTTTATTTTTTCCCACCAGAAAATTGTATTTGAATATGTGGGAAATATGTTGTACGCACCTACCAATGTAAAATCTGAATAAGAGAAGAACATTTGCCATTTTAGCTCAAAATTTCCAACAGATCAATTCATGGTCATAAACATTTATTTAATTATGTTTAAAAGTAGACAACCATTTGACATGAACACATTAAAATATCATATGATTTCATGAATATGAAAACACAAAAAACTATTCCTTTGTTCCAAAAAACTATTCCTAATCCGTTGTCTCTTAAATTCTTAAGCAATTCTTAGTTAAACACTAGTTTCCATATTACAATTCTTTTTCTCCTGTCCTAAATTTTAAGATCTCCTAAAATTAAGTCTTTGTTAAACCATTTACCATGGTAATGACATTTTATGGTCTTACTGATACAACCAAAATGTGACTTAAGGACCTGCAGAAAAGCTGGTAATTGTTAGCTGGACACTCTTTAATTCATAATACATCTACAATACATCATCTCCCACCGTAAACATGAAGCAGTACAGCCATCACATTTATATGCAAAATAGTTTTCTTAATTAAAAATGGCTCTCAATGAACAAATATGAATTTTCTATCTTTACATTAGTTTTTAAACAACACAATAGTAGATGTGAAAAAATAACCCTGACTTTAAATTGCAACAAAAAAGGTTAATCTGACCAATTGTCGTTTTCTGAAAAAAAAAAAAAAAAAAAGATTATTCAAATAAGTTCAAAACAATTAAAATTTAAAGTAAAAGTAAACCAAAAATTATATAACTCATCATAATTCATTATATTAATCAGAACGACATAATTACTGTTGTACAGCATCATCAAATAGAATTATGAGACGAAAAATTGTATGTATATATATATATATATATATATATATATATATATATATATATATATATATATATATATATATATATATATATATATATATATATACATATATACACACACACACACGCACATATACATGTATATATATATATATATATATATATATATTATATATATATATATATATATACACACACACACAGACACACACACACACACACACACACACACACACACACACACAGTATTTATATATATATATATATATATAGTTCAGATGCAAAAACCTCTAAGTGTCATGTGTAATTTCTTTCTACAATGAGCATTTTTCTCAGCCTCTAATGTTTATGTTCAGTTATTTCATGTTAAAAGTGATGAAAATAACCTATTCTTTGCCCTGAGAAAAATGTTAATATTAGAAGAACATTTCAGATGGCACTTAGAGGTTTTTGCATCTGAACTCTTACACACACACGCACACACACATATATATACACGCACACAGTTAAAGTCAGAATTATTACCCGTTTATTTTTTCCCCTAATTTCTGTTTAAAGAGATTTTTTCAAAACATTTCTAAACATAATAGTTTTAATAACTCATTTCTAATAACTGAGTTCTTTTATCTTTGCCATGATGACATTAAAAAATATTTTACTAGATATTTTTCAAGACACTTCTATACAGCTTAAAGTGACATTTAAAGGCTTAACTAGGTTAATTAGGTTAACTAGGCAGGTTAGGGTAATTAGGCAAGTTATTGTATAATGATGGTTTGTTCTGTAGACAGTCGAAAAAATGTCTAGCTTAAAGGGGCTAAAAATTTTGACCTTAAAATGGTTTCTAAAAAAATAAAAACGGCTTTTATTCTAGCCGAACTAAAACAAATAAGACTTTCTCCAGAAGAAAAAAATAATATCAGACATACTGTGAAAATTTCCTTGCTCTGTTAAACATCATTTGGGAAATATTTAAAAAAGAAAAAAAAGTCAAAGGGGAGCTAATAATTCTGACTCCAACTGTATATGTGTGTGTGTGTTAAAATATAAATATTTTGAAATATACCTAAATATATATATTTGTGGGAACAATTTTATATGCTGATGAACTGAAAAAGTGTTGCTGAAAGGAGCTGTTTCTGCATCTTTACATAATAGACTACCAATACTTTGACAGAGTAATTGAATGAATCTTTTCATA
Source organism: Danio kyathit (assembly GCA_903798195.1). NCBI lineage: Eukaryota > Metazoa > Chordata > Actinopteri > Cypriniformes > Danionidae > Danio > Danio kyathit. The sequence goes on along the minus strand of LR812534.1, from coordinate 23,613,746 downwards.
AAAATGTAACTGCGGAAATTGAAAAAAAGTGTTTGTTTTGCAATTTACTCAATCCCATACCTAAATTCAGAGAAACTGAATATTCCTTTCCTAACTTAACCTCAACCTAGTGAATATTGTGATGCAGCGTCCTATTAAATGCAAAAATAATGAATATATGGATTATTGAATGTTATTAAACATTATGCATTTGTTTTTGCTGTGAGTCTAAAGTATGGCTACAGCATAGATCAGTGTTTCCAGCCTGATCTCACAAGAAAACATAAGTATTTTACGTTTTGTCAGTTTAGTGGTTAATTCGTACGAAATTGTACGATTTTAAAAAGGAGGCATGGCACCCAACCCAGCCCCACCCCTACACCCAACCGTCATTGGGGGGTAAGCAAATCGTGCTAAAATGTACGAATTAGCCACTAAATTAAAAAGTTACGAATTGCTGTGAGACTGTGTTGGTGTTTCTCAACCACGTTCCTGGAGGACCGCCAACACTGCATGTCTCCTTTGTCACTCCCATTACAGGTCTTGCAGTCTCTATTAATGAGATAATAATCTGAATCAGGTGTGTTTGGTTAAAGAGACATTGAAAATGAAGAGCTGGTGGTCCTTCAGGAATGTGGTTGAGAAACACTGGCATAGATGATTCTGATTCAGACTGAACCCAGATCTGAACCCTGTTTCTGGTTTCGCTCCAACCCTTATCAAGAACACCTAATACAGAAATGAATGGTGTTAAGAATTGCTTGAAATCAACATAAAGTGACATTAAAGTCCAAACTAAATAAACTGAAGTGAAAAATTCAAGTGATTTTTGTTGTTGTTGAAGAATGTTGGAAACCTGAATTCACAGACATTTATTTAGAAAAATGTATATCTTTAAAATATCCTGTTCAAAAGTAAATTTAAATAGGTTTGGCAGAAGTTCGGCATTTCTCAATTTCAGTTCTCGATCTCCACCACTCACTGCACATTTCGTATTTTCGTAAGTTGACAAAAAGTGCCCTGGGAAGCCTCCACAAGACATTCCACCATGATTCCTGTTTGAAGAGAGCAAACGCATTTCATTTAAAAGTTATTTTAGTGTGCGATGTGTGAATTTATATTGTATTTAATCACAGAGATATGTCACGGTTCGTGAGTAGTGGTGCGTGAGGACTGGTTTGAGAACCAACACTTTAGGCTAACAAAATACTAACGCACATGACATCGTTTTTCATGGTATTGTGTTTTGTAGTTTACACGTAGACAATAGCATTGGTATTGTTTTCATTATCTCAAACGGATTCATGACAAATTGGTAATGAATGAAAATGATTTTCAAAGTTTGTATTTTCAAGCAACCAGTCAAAAGAAACCCTCTAAAAACAAAGCAAGAAAGAAAAAAAAAACTCCCACAGAAAGAAGTCAGAAGAACAAGCTGCGGCCTTTAATTGCATCAAATATGAAGTGACAACATTTCTGGATGTATGAGAACATTTACAACCTCACAATGTTAAGATGGTCATTTTTAATCAATTTTATAAAAAAAAAAAATTCTAACACCTATGTACTGTAAAATCCATGGTATTCATTACTCGGAGGAGAAAAACATTCAACGGCACACGTAATACTGAGCCTAGATACTGTCACTGACATGCATACAAATGCAGTTTTATCAAAATCAAGCTATTCAAGGTATGAATCTAAATTAAAGCAGTTTTTCATCTGCAGTTTTGTGGAAAGCAAGCAAATGAGAGAAAACATCTTCACTTAACAACCCAAAGGAAACCAAATCCAACTTTTAAAAGAAAAAAAAAACTAGAAAATGCCAGTTTCAACAATGTTGCCCAAAAGCATATCTACAAAATAAAAACCTGAATTTTTCTGGTGCCAATTGGTCGTCCGTTTAACTCTCGAACAGCAACGAGCGCCTCTCTGTGGTTTTCAAACGCTATAGTTGCTGAACGTTTTGGATCTCCATTTCTATCAAACAGCAACGAGGCAGATCCTGGAATCACTCTGTACCCATAGAAGAAGTCATAGATCTCTTCGATCCTTATCTGTGAGGGCAGATTGACCAACTTAACACAGGTCGGAGCGTCAAATTGCTGATCAGGAGGTTCGTAATGTTGACGACCATTACCATCAGGACCTGGCCCAAATGCATTATTGCAGCCAAAATTAGGTTCAAAATGTTCGTGACCTCCATAACGTTGGTGCATATTAGGTGGCATCTCAAAATCACCTTGGGGCATCTGGTTGTTCATGAAACCAGGACCATCGTTGAAAGCTTCACTTCTCTGAAAATTCCTTTCTTCAAAATTCCTTTCTTGAAAGTTCCTTTCTCGAAAGTTCCTATCCTGAAAGTTCCTATCCTGAAAGTTCCTTTCTTGCGGGCTAACCATCGGTTGGTCGTTCACACCAAACTGGGCCATCTGGGACATCGTTATGCACTTCAGCATGACTTCAGATCCAAGAAACCTCTGTCCGTTTAGGGACTGTCCCGTCATGGCCTCCTTCTCAGTTTGGAAGATTACCAAAGCCTCACCAAGCCCAGCTCCTCTTTCATCCCGCAATAAGATGACCCTATCCTCCGTGAGTGCAAATCCATGAAAGAAGTCCATGATCTCCACCTTACGAACATCAAATGGGAGGTTGCGTACATAGAGACACCTCAACTGCGAGTCAGGAGTGTTTCGCTGAGACTGTGAGGCTTCAGCTGAACGTCTTGACCCTTTTTCCTCACCTCTTGCGTCAATGGATGATTCCAACAAGGTGACCATTTTCTCCTTGGAGATGGGCGACACATACACTACCTTGTTATACATCATTTCCTTATTATGAGCCAAGCCAGCACAATAGTCTGTGAGATTTCTAAACACCACTACAGCCGATTTGGACTTATCGTCCTTTTTTGAGGAGAAGATAATTATCTGGTCATCCTTCAAAGCAACCGGCTGAAGAAATACCCTCACATCTCTCTTTTCAACCAAAGGAGGCAAGTTCTCAAACATGATGCAGTACTCCTCATGGGAGGGCGATCGTGATCTTGACCTGTAGGAAATGGGAGATCGAGATCTCGCTCGCTCTACTGGTGGTCTTTTCCGCATATCCGGTGCAATGATGAGACCTCCTTCTTTCAGCCACTCATCTTCGGTGCATCTCGTTATTTGTATGTACCGTGGTCCCATGTATTGTCGATCTCTCTTCAGACCTTCAATTGTGTCCTCTTTGGTGGTGAAGCGCACAATACTGTTCCCGCTGAACATTCCTCTGGGGTTTTTCAAAAACAGAATATCATCAACTTTTAACCCAGCAAAAAAGTTATGGACATTGTCCTTTGTTGCAGAAAACGGCATCCCTGTTAATTTCAGATAAACCTCTTCTCTCTCTGGTGCATCCCCCTCTCTCTGGCGTCGTGCCTCATTGAATGTAGACGGAGCTGGCCTGCCCCTCATCTCTGGATGATCTGGCCTTCGTACATCTGGTCTGGCGTCTTTACTGAATGGCAGAGGACCTTGTTCCGCAGAAGCTCTTTTCACAGGCTCCTTGTACATGGCCCTATTTTTTAACTCTGTTCTTCTGGTGCTTTCCTCCAGAACACTCTGCATTTCTGACTTGCTACTAAGAAGCAAGATGACGGGAGACCCCTTAATGCAGCCCCCTGAGCGCGCCATCGCTCGTCTTGCATCTTCATCAGATGCAAATATTATAAAAGCCTCCTCAAGCTCCCCACCAATTATATGAACCCCACCATCAGGGATTCTGAGCCCAGTGAAGAAATTGCGAATGTCCTCAGAACCAGCAGTGACTCTAAGTCCCTGTAATCGGATGACCACAGCCATGATGAAGCACACACAACAGCACCTGCAGACAGAAGGGGCACATATAATTGCGTTATCGCTGACAACTGTTGCCTCCATATCACATAATATGCAATAGAGATCCCAACCATCACTTTAAAACCAATGTTACCAGTCATTGTAAGTTAAACAAACCTCTCCTGCCAATAAATATACAGCTAACGTCGATAACCATTTATATCAAACAACATTTGCAGCAGAGAAAAGCAACTTTGTTCAACAAGACAGCCTATGTTGGATTATCAGGTAAAACTCGTTCTCCAACCTTCAACAACATCCTTTAAGTTTCTACACGCAAATATACAATTAATAACAAGTCCATTCTTTGCCCAAACGTTACTTGCTCATATACTTATTTTTCCACATTCAAAACACCACTGCATGCTGAAAGCCTATAACTGTTAAATGCTTTGCCTTTTTAATCTTGTTAGTTTTTTTTATACCATCCAGTCACCAAAATAACGAAATCTGCCAACAGCTTGACAATGAACTGAATCAGGTCATTTAGTATTTAAAATGACAAGGACCTTAGCATGAAGCTCACAAACCATTTACCAACTGCCACCAAACCAAATAAAACAGTTCAACACACCAGTCAACTTCACAAGTACAATCATTTTAAAATCAGTGGTTCTCAAGCAGAGGACAAAAAAAAATTAACAAAAACAATAATATAAAAAAATAATAATGCAAGCAAGTTTCAATATGACAATATATTTTTTAAATATTAATAAAATATCATTTATTATTTTAATTTAACTTATGAAATGAAAAGTAATCATGGAGTAACAGTTCAAGCTACAGTCCTGGGGGCTGTTTCATAATTGTGGTTAAGAAAAAAGGGTAATAAAGTCAAAAACATGACTTCAATGAGCCGAACTAAATGTCCACGCTTAAATTGGTTTCATGACAGCAAGTTGAAGATCATTTGATCTAACTAATCTGAGTTCAGTTTAAATCATCTAGATAACACGTTACTGTCGTGAAACCCTGAAGGTCGAGCATAGATGCATTGATTATGTTGTGTACCACCATGGCAACAGTGTTCACAGTAAGTGAGCCGCGTTTGTTTTAAACATATAAAAATTTAAACATAATAATCAAAAACTATGGCTTGCAACACAGCAAGAGAAAAGTTTACATGAAATTGCAAATCTTCTCAATTAAAAAAACAGACTATTATCTAGGCCTATTAACGTTAAATTAAATATTTGTCGCAATACATTGAAATTGTGCTTGAAATTGGCTACTGCTCAGCCTGGATTCATCTCCTGATTATTCCACTCAGGGTTTGCAGGTTTAAAGTCATTCTTTAGAAAATGTAGTCTACTTCTTTATATTAGTCAGTGCTTTCTTAATATATTTTCTTTATTAAATTTTGTAATTCATATACTACATATAAAGCAAAGTACATCCCTCACAGATCAATATTTTAAATTAATATTTTCTACAGAATGTGTTATAATATGTTTGTGCATATACATTAGATTATTCAGTAGCAAAGCAAAATTTGGAACTAATCTAACAACAAATAAACTGAGGATCACAGTCCAAAAATTAGTACATCCAAAGGAATAAGTTAGGGGAAATTATTAAGTAAAATGTTAATAAACAGAAAAAAAAAAAAAACAAATCAACATAAACATTAAAAAAAAAAAATTGTTGAAATGTTGTAGTTTGTATTTGTTTTGTTTGCAATAACTTATTTTAATTTAAATATATCATTCTATTTTAAAAGATGTTTGGTGTATATACATTTACCATTAAGTGACTAAAGTTTTAATCATTATTAAGAGGTTAAGTAAAATAAAATGGCATCAAATTATAACAGGCGAATGTTAACATTACTACTATACTATACTAGCAGGTCGCACACTAGAAGCACCGCTCGGCGACGCGCCACGCATTTCAGAATTCTAAACATAGGTTTCTATCAGGGTACACACACCAGCGCTGCAAGTCGGCAGCTGTCCGCGGCGCCCAGCCACGACTTAGGACACTGTTCATATTTCTGCCGCGCCACAGAGCGCCATCTGATTAGTTTCATGTTAAATAGCATGCGAATGTGCGCGTCTGGTGTGCGATACTTTCAACTGTCATGTGCGTGCCGTGTCGCAGCACTGAGCGGCGCATCCAGTGTGTGACGCCCTTTAGAGTTAACCTGCCCCAGACAAGGCTAGTTTCCCAGCATAAGTTGCCATAGTAACGGAGTTTAAACTATCGTAAATTTGACTTATTAAGCAGAATCCGCCATTAATAATCCTGACTTACCAAAATAAGCCTGGCTTATTCTCTAAGCTTGGTTTATGGAACAGCCCCCTGGTTTGATTCAAGTCATTACACCAGAAGACTTAAAGATGAAAATATTATTTAAAAATAAATAAAATCTATTAACATTGTCTTTAAACAAGAGAGACAACCACTGCTTTAAACACAATCTATGAGACTCAGAAATGCAGTCTACCCCTGCAAACGTTCAATTGTATTGCAAAATCGTTGTTTACACCTGACCTGCATATGAAAAGGAAAAACCTGAATCCTTAAAAGCTCCCCACCCAAGAACAAAATAAAATCCAAATCGATTTTCAATGTCAAACTTCAGGGTCCATCCACATGGAACGGTAAACGACGCAAATTTCAGCACTTAGGGAATAAAACCATGGGCTTTCCGTCGACGTTACAGCCGCTTATCTCACTTCCCGGATTTCTTAATGCAACTCAACCAGCGCGCATATCCACACACACAAACAAACACTGCTTCCTCATCGAGCTAAACCACAAACCGCAACTCTTCCATTCTAACGATTTTCACAAAACTAGCAACTACTACAAATTGGTACAAACAAATGCACCTCAGTAACACATTATATTCGCAACGAACGAATCTGTTATCTTAATCACAAAGCAAACAGCTAAATACAGCATTCAGTAGCCTCGTCGATTTCAGTCAAACCAACCAACCAACCAACCCACCCAGCACAATACACCCCGATACACAATGAACATACAGTGTAGGCTTTCAAAAGAAAAACAAATCTCCCGCAACAACTAAAATCATTGCAAAAAACAAAAAGAGCCGCAATTATCTGTGCTAGCGGCGATGCTAAACCCGACGGGCCCAGGAAATGTGACGCGCTCAGTATGGATCAAACTTACACAAAACAAAGAAGAATTCAATCCTTTTCAAATACAAAAAATTTAAAGAAACTCCGCGACTGCGTCAATCTGCGCTCCAACGTGACTAAACGACAGCGTTTGTGATATCTCGGAGAAGGACGAATCGCAAGAATCTAGCGCATCCGCATTTCCTCCATCACGTCTGTGAAACTACGGAAACCCGGATGCGCTGCACACTGAAACGCACATTCCAACCAACCACAGACTGTAAAACATTCCAACACAATAGACACATATACATATCTGTGATTAAATAATCATAAAAACTGCTTGAAATATCAACAAACGTCCAGTTATTTTTATGAACAAATTATAAAATTCAAGATTAGCGTATAAAAGTTTTGCACTAGGTATAACCAGGGTATAACCATCTGCAATAACCACTAGTACATTTTAGTTACATTTGTGTAATAGCATATATTCATAATTTTCAAACGATACTTTTAATCTTCTTGTCTTGATTTTTTTAATCAGATATGCACCTTGTGACATGAAAAAATTTACATTTTAATAAAGAATAATTTTAGCATTTGTTTTACATAATAACAGATTTTAGTTAGAAACACACACACACACACACACACACACACACACACACACACACACACACACACACACACACACAAACTATTATGCAAAATATTTTTTAACACTAAGAGAAATATATCAAAGCGAACATATAGCTTATTATATGACTGGAATTAAATGAAATTAGTTTGACTTTATAGTTAATTGTTGTTCAAAAACAGGCCAAATATATGTATTTCTTTCTACCAATACAACTCATATATATATGCAAAAATACATTGAAATCAAAATTACAAAATACAGCAGCCACAAATGCACCAAGATGAAATACTGTATTTTGTATTTTGAAAATACTACAAAATACTTTTACAAGTAAGCATGATCCTTCTTTGCAAACCTTTCTTAAATAGGCCTATTCGATCAATTCCTTCACTGTTAAACGGGAAGTAAACAATATTTGATAGCAGTTTTACTCTGAGCAAGTTTTAGCAGATTATCTGCCACCTCATTCACCTCTACTCTTGCTGTACATGATATCTATACATTTTGTTACTTGTTTCTTTTTTATTCATTTAGTATTTTTTGTACGAATTTCATACAGAAAGTTAGGGGTGGGGTTAGGTGAGCGCATTAAAAAGCATTGGATGCAGCTCAGATTGCACTGCACCACGTCTGCATCCAGACCCCTCTCCATAAACTCTTTATATATATCCCTCTGATGCCGTATAACTGAATTTCAGTATTATTAAATATTAGTGTTTCATATATTGTCCCACTTTGACATCTTTAGGCAGACATCTTTCCTCTTCATTAACTATATACTGGAAATTTAAACAGCCAGCAAAGTTTTGCAGGTCGCCATAATGTGATGCATAATTGTCCACCTTCTTCAATATGAATACATTTTCTGCTCTGATCTCAAGCCTAGGCAAATAACTGAGAAAGCGCCAATCTAAGGCCACATTTTTATGATGTGATCATGTAGACTTCTTACAAAGTATTTTATATTATTTTAAAAATACAAAAATACAAGACACTAAAGTATTTTGATACAAAATATTAAGTCATTTTTATAAACCCCATCAAATACAAATTACAAAATAGTATTTTATATTTGAAATACGTATATTCAAAATACTTGTATCATAAATACAGTCCATCCATGTCTATACCTTTACTCACATTACACCCTGCTTTCAAAAGACCTTTGGCATAAAGTTGTAGAAAGGCACTAGAGGTCAGGAGAACGCTACAAAAACATGTATCAAAGTTTATCAACCAAACTCAGTCACAAATGTGTCTATTTTACTAATTCTAGACTATGTTCAATCTAGACTATATGTGCATTGACCTGCGGCGGAAGCCAGAAGTAGTTCTATGTACTTTGGTTGACAACCACCAGATCGAATTAGTTGAAAGTTATAAGTACCTAGGTACCATTATTAAAATGACAGTTTAATTAAAATACTGAAAGACTATGTAGGACAGGCTAACAAAGACTTTATTGCCTGCGAAAGTTTTAGCAAAGTTTAGTATTGATAGGACTCTGAGGGTGGCAATTTATAAGGCCTATATAGAATCCATTTTAACCTTTTCATTGATTTGTTGGTTTTCTTCAATAAAACTAAAACAGAAGAACTCACTGTCTAAGGTTTTAAACATCTGCAGTAAAGTATTAGGGGTAAAAGTGCTGGGGTTATCCTATTTGTATGAAATCCAGGTGTTAAAGAAAGCCTATCAGATTACATCTTATATATCCAATCCTCTTTGATTCATTTCAAAATTCCGTCAGGATCTCAGTATAGGGTCCCTTTGGCAAGGACCAACAGATTTAAATTTTTATTTGTTTCTTGTGCGATTGATTTACTGAATTTTAATGGGAAGAGGTAGTTGCTGTTTTTAGTACTACTAATGTTGTTTAATGTTTGTCTTAAATGTGTGGTGTTATATTTGTGTTGTAAATGTATTACGCTGCAGAACAAATCGCCCCCAAAGGGGACAATAAAATTTACAGTTAGAGTAATGTTAGACCACTGAGGCAGATAAATCTAAAATATAACTTTTAAAACTTCTTAGTGTCCAATGGTTGCTTTTTGGTACAACTTGTAAGTGTCCCATTACTTCGTTATGGTTAGGACAGCAGTAACCAAATAACGCTTGTTGACTAGCAACTTACAAACAACCTGAATTCAGAGTAGTCATGTGAACAGATCCCTGTAAACAGCTACAACAAAGGGTTACTGATGTATTCAGCGGCCCAATGGACACAATGATTTCCTAGTTTTAACCTCTGTGGGGCTTTAGACATGATAAATGAGTAGCCCTGGTAACCATGGGCGGCTGCCAACACTGCCTGATGATTAGACCAGTACTGAAGAACTATTATCTGAAACAAAAAATAAAAAATAAAAAAATGGATAGCCATAATTATGTAACAAAATAAAAGTTCTGTTATCAAATGGGATGTGTGGTGAAAGAGACCTGGACAATGTAGCTGGACTCAGCGGGGCGTTGAGAGTTTTGTCGAGTAGTCAAGGGCTCTTGCCACTATGAAACACCACCTGGAATTGAATCAGAATAGTTCCCACTGGAAACTCATCACAAAATTTTCTCGTGAAGCTGAGAGCTGGGCCCCAATAACTGAACAGTGAAAAAAAGCATGATACGGATGCTAATAACAGGTCAGTCATATACTTACCAGCTAATCAACCACAAATGTGATTCCAAAATAACTACACTTTTTCTTATTTTAAATGGATAGTTCACCCAAAATTAAAATTGTGTCATCGTTTATTCACCCTTTATTTATTCCAAACCAGATTGAGTTTTTTTGTTCTTTTGAATACAAAAAAAAAAAGATATTTCAAACAATGTTGACACGTTGTTTCCATCCAACGATGAGAATTTGATTTATGCTTAAAATAAGTCAAATTATTTTACTCAAAAACTGGAATGTCTCGTAAAACTATTACAAGTCAAAAAGAACAAAATGATCAATTCCTGATAAATTGGTGGCAAATATGTATACAAAATTGCAATTTGGTGCGGTAGGAGAAGCCATGGGTCTTTTTTCTTATATAATAAATGACTTGCATCTCAGAAGAAGAAAATTATATTCTTTAGACCAGGGGTGCCCAAACTTTTTCTTATAAAGGGCCAAAAACCAAACTTGATTGAGGGCTGTGGGCTGAAGTTAAATATATCAAACAGTATTACATTAAATTTGCCATGGGTAATTTCTCATTTATTGGTGTATTATTTAAAAATAACAAAAAAATGTTGCTTTAAAACATAATAAATAATGATGCAGTATAATTTTTTACGTTTTATATGTACTTATTATAGTAAAAACATAAATAATCCCATTTATAACACAATGGAGTTCAATGCTGAGTTCTGAATACACTTTCCTCGCCAATGTCTTGTGCATCTGTCAAGTGACAGTATTTACATTGTAAAAGTCTGATTCATTTACAATATTTAAATGAAACATTTAATTTTAATTGGCTTTTTGTAGCTCCTCATTTAAACAATGAAACAAAAGTTTACATTCAATTGGAAATTCGCCCCAACCAACTCCCCATCATTTTCCCTCTCTCTTTTCAAATGGGATGGCGGGCAAAACCAAAGGTTACTATGGGCCAACTTGGGCCTAGGGGCCCTACTTTGGGCACCTCTGCATTAGACTATGACGTGAGAATGCTCGTTGGGAGGTAGCCGCTCAAGAAAGTTCTGGGAGGTAATAGTACTGAACCGCTTTGATGATAGATACTAGCTGATGCATTTTAGAATGACCAAAACAACATTTCAGATGTTTTAAAATGTGGTTAGTTAATTTGTTTTTCTATTAATGCAGTTATTTCCAAAGTGGGGGTGGCAGCACAATGGTATTGGAGGGTGACTTGGCGATTTCCAAAAATCAAACAATAAATCAGAATTACTGTAATTACATAGTCCTAGGTAATAGTCAAATTAAAAACAACATGCAAATAAAAATCCATTAGCCTTTCAATTTTTTTTTCCATTGAATTGCAACCCCTGGTGTGTTTACATTAGATTAATGGTACATCAGTGCCAGTTGCAGCAGACTGATTTTACAGGACCAGGTTAAACGTTCTGACACTGTTATGGCATTTACGTTCATTAAAACTATAAAAAACAATAAAGATAATAAAAAATACACACCAAGACTGAACATAGAGGATGACCTCTGAGTGACGGTCTCCAAAAGTAAACCAAGAATAGACTTGTGTTGAAAACATTCTGCCTACCAGTCTCATTGAGTGAGGTTAATGTTACATTAAACAAATGAATAAATGAGTATAAAAATGATATGATTGTTTGTCAGACTTTGATTTGATGCACTTTGTGGTCAATATTCTTGTGTTTCTACATATATACATGTTGGTGTGTGTGTGTGCAATGTTTTGATGTTTATAACCACATCAGAGGATAGCAGGGGTTGCGAGTCACTGGCATTGCTATTTTGGGGGTCACAGGCTGAAAAGTTTGGAAACCCCTGTATTAATGCCATCTAATCATGTCCGTTTTATGCAATATGTAAACATAAAAAATAGGTGATTGAGTCATTGATTACTGGTTTCTACATTCTTCAAAATATCTTTTTTTTGTATTCAAGAAAAACTCATGGTTTGGAGAGAGTAAATGATGACAGCATTGGCTGATATATTCCTTTAATATGGTTTACCTTTTTAAATTTCAGCTGAAATTGTTTTTTTTAAAAGTCAATCACTCGTTAAGTTGAAGACTCGCACTCTTAACACTGCAAGAGACAGAGTGCAAACAACCAACATTCATGAAGTTGTGTCTTTAGAGCCAAAGTACATACCTGCCGCTAGAGTTGTCTGTTAGTAATTCCTCCCTTCAAGTGTTTTATTAGTAACTAAACTAACTGACTACGTTGTCTAACATGGAACACATCGAACACAAAAGCTATCATGCAATCAGACATTTAGTTAAAAATTACCTTACACATACTCATCTGTGGCATCACCATGCAATGCATTTTAAAATCTACTGACGTGATGCCTATTAATAGTATGTCCCAAAAAACAAATTCACATATTTAATGATTATTTTAAAGACTGCATGGCAAAAATAATTGAACTGAACTCAATAAAAGGCTTTTCATAAATGTACACACATCAGTATATTGACACTGCTGAATACAACAGATTGAGAAATGGCTATATTATGATGACTAGATATATGATTTTGGAGTGCTTATATCCCCTAAAGTGCTTATTAACCTTATGATAATTTCAACATAAAACATTCTTAAAAATGTAAAAGTTGTATCTGTTAATATTATAGTCAAGCTAACAGGAACAATCAATAAATAATTGTATTTTTATTCGCTAACATTAACTAAGAATTAAACTTAAAAAAGATTTTGTTAGTTCATGTTAACTAATGGAACCTTATTGTAAATTTTACTGACTGGCTGAATGTAATAGCAGGTTATAAGATACACTGGACCATATAATAAATTACTTTCAAAGAAAACTGAAGGTCTCCATTGAATACGATAGCAAACATTTGCTAATTTTGTTATCATCAAAAGGAATATTCAGATTAATAAACATTCAACTTTGTTTACTTACTTTGAGAGTAAATGAAAATATATACAGGACCTGAGTGCATTCACAATGTTCTGGAGCGTAAGGTTCATGTTGTACTATAAAGAGACGCACTTTTACATGTGAAATGTATGTTTATATGTATTTACAAGCATTTATAAAGGAGGGCATGTGTGTTGTATTGTTCATTACATGATATACTTTTGCTTATACTGGATGCTTGATAAGTTAGCAAGTGTGCAATATCAAGCAAGGGCGTAAGATTTGGCATGAACGGAGGGGATGTGTCCTCACCAATATCCAGCAATTACTGAAATGTCCCCACCAATAATTTAATCGCCTTCAAAATAAAATAAGGTTTAAATCACATTCTCTTCTCGGGTCCTCCCTCCCAAAAAAAAAAAGATAAGGACAGCTGCAATTACATTTGAATGTGGGAAGCGACAAAACAAGGAATTTTTCCATATTAACCAAGGCTGTGCAATTATTCGAAATTCAGTTTTGATTTTGACTTTCATGATTATGGAAAATAATAATGGGGATAAAATGGTTCAATTGCATCACGTGCCTCTTTAAATTTCTCTACATTCATACCTCCTCAAAGCCAGATTGCAGTAAAATCATGTAAATGGAATTTTGCATTTGGACATGTTTCATTAATTGTTATTTGTATTACTATTAAGTGTTTAAAGCCTTTAGTTATGTTTTTATAAGCACGAAAGAGAATGTGTGCTGTTCTATGCATGCACTATAGGGATGTATGTCCCCACCAATGTCAAGAGCAAATCTACACCCTTGGAACCAAGGCTGTGGAATAAAGACAATATTGTTCAGTTTATTGCAGACTTATTATTTCACTTCATTTCACTAAAAGATATAGTACTAATTTTATTTATACTGTATTTTATTTGACTCACAAAGTTGGTGTTGACTTATCATTCACCAGCATCAGGGTCAGCTAAAAATGTTAAAAACATGTTTTAAAATCTCTTTAAAACAAACATTTATCTGTAACTTACTATTGAGAAGGTGACCAATAAATATGTAATACCTAGGCAATAATAAACAGCTTCTTGTGAAATTTAAAAAGACAGTTGAGTTACCAGAACAGATAACATTACAAGTTCGTTTTTTGGAATACAGTTACAACATCTTACCATATAGTCTACAAATGACCCATTTTCCAAAAGCCTCCAAATTTAAAGTTATCAGTTTAAACCGTGATCGGCTCTGGATGCTAAACTGACGATTTATTTGAGATCCCAGACCAAATTGAAGGCCCACCCAGTCTCCATGTTATCTCACCAAAATCATTAATAAAGTGTTCACTGTCGTACATTTCCTTTGCGTTACAGATTTTCTTTCCATGTTCCTTTGTAATTAAAGATTTTGTAGCTTAAGAAAATCCTGAAATTGCCGAATCGTCATCAGTGCCTCTGGATAGCAGTATGTTGACCTCCTTCTTCTTCATGGCATGAGCTCACCAAGGCCCTGACCTGAACCTGACTGCATCTGAGAATAAATGTCTACTATTTGTGTTTGTATTTATCAAATTGATGCGGCTTTAAAGGCATTTGCTGCATAAAACATATGTCGGAATAGTTGGTGGTTCATTCCGCTGTGGCAACCCCTGAACAATAAGAGACTAAGCTGAAGGATGGATGAAGGAAGGATGGATGAATATACTGTTGAAGTCGGAATTATTAGCCCCCCCCCTTGAGTTTTTTTTTCTTTTTTAAATATTTCCCAAATTATGATTAACCGAGCAAGGAAATTTTCACAGTATGTCTGATAATATTTTTTCTTCTAGAGAAAGTCTTATTTGTTTTATTTTGGCTAGAATAAAAGCAGTTATTATTTTTTAACACATCATTTTAAGGACAAAATAAATTAGCCCCTTTAAGCTATATTTTGTTTTGATAGTCTACAGAACAAACCATTGTTATACAATAACTTGCCTAATTACCCTAACCTGCCTAGTTAACCTAATTAACCTAGTTAAGCCTTTAAATGTCACTTTAAGCTGTATAGAAGTGTCTTGAAAAATATCTAGTAAAATATTATTTACTGTCATCATGGCAAAGATAAAATAAATTAGTAATTAGAAATGAGTTATTAAAACTATTATGTGCAGAAATTTGTTGAAAAAAAATCTTCTCTCCGTTAAACAGAAATTAGGGAAAAAATAAACAGGGGGGCTAATAATTCTGACTTCAACTGTATATAATTTATGTATCTGCAATGATATATAAATGTCATATAATTATACAAATACTTACATAAAGCTCTTCAGAAATGAACGCGAGAGACAACCCACATGGAAAGAACCTATATAAACATATATGTTTTAATATAGGTTTTGATATAGGTTTTTAGGATATGTAAAATACAAAATTGGCCGTTTTCCTATATTATATGTACATATATGTATATTATAGGCCGTTTTCCTATATTATATGCACATATATGTACAATACAGGCCGTTTTCCTATATGTACATGTACATATAATATAGGAAAATGGCCAATTTTATATATGTTAGATATATTGAAAACCTATATCAAAACCGATATTAAGATTATTTTTTTGTTCTTATTGCCTTGATAATAGAAAATATGAGCTAGGCATCATGTATGACAGTTGCCAAAATGAGATATGAGCTATATAGGAGACATATCTTGCATGTACATAGGGCTTATTTATGGATATAAAGAAGCAATACAGGGGGCTATTCCATAAAAGTCGTTTAGAAAAGCGGGGATTAAAGTCAAAAGCCTGACTTCAGTGAGCCAAACTAAACATCCACGCTTAATTTGGTTCCATAACAGTAAGTTGAAGATCATTTGATCTAACTAGTCTGAGTTCAGTTTAAATAGTCTAGATAACTGCTCGTGCACGTTTCTGTCGTGAAACCTTAAAGGTCGATCATAGATACATCGATTATGTTTTGTGCTACCATGGCAACTTCGAGAACTGAAAGAGCTCTGAGATGAGACCGCTGTTCACAGCGAGTTAGCAGCATTAGTTTTTAGAGTTCAAACATGTAATAATTTAAACATAACAAAATAATACGGCTTGCAAGAGATAAGGCTGACAAGAAATTGCAGATCGTCTCCATAGGCGACATATGTAGCAATATATTTTAAAATATAAGCCATTATTTAGGCCTATTAACATTAAATATTTGTCATAATAGATAGAAATTGTACTTGACCGCGCGCGTGCGAGAGAGAGAGAGAGAGAGAATGCGCGCTTACTGCCATTTGTTGCTTGCAAGGAAAAGCTTTATTGCATTGCAGCCTCAATGTAACATACAAAATGTGCTAAATGTAAGCACATTAAAATGGCAACAAAGAGTCGTGCACACACAAGCGGCGAGATTTTTAATTTGCTCCCGAAACTGCTGCAAATAGCTGCTTTCCCTTTGGCACTTGTGTTTCCCGCGCCCCGTGGGAAAATATCTTTACATTAAAGTGAGCGTACTGCTCGGCCCGGATCATCTCCCGATTATTCCACTCAGGGTTTGCAGCTTTAAAGTCATTACAAGGTTTCCGCTACATTCATTCATCCGTGGCGGGCCGCCACGCCAAAATTCATCCGGCCACGGCTACATTACAGCTTCTTATTTAAAACATTTAGTCGTGTTTTTTATAGCGGATTATAATCGCACCAAAACATATTAGAGGTAAACCGCGCAAACTTTTCTGTAACCGTAGTGCTGTGCGCTATTTGTTCAAGGTGACATGCTGACTGACTCTCTGACAGACTGACTGACAGGTGCGTGAGTCCAGCAAACACGGCGTAGCTTTCAGTTAAGATGAACACAGTTTCCATAAGTATACTTTATTGATAAAGGTCAATGGCTTTGCATACAATGACTTTATCTTGCTGGAGTTTATAGCTGTTTCATTTTACTTCAGGACGCGTTAATGTCGAAAAACGCACAAAAACACACTAAATCGCGCTTCAGCAGCGCTTACTGGAGAGCGCACAAGAAGATCTGCACTTGAACGTGTAAATTTGAGTGAGTGCAAGAAGTTCTGTGCTCGAACAGACGAAATCAGCACGCAAGCAAAGAGATTCGCATGCTCGTATTACATGAATGCCATCTCGACTTGTTATACTGCGTGTAATATTTGTCTTTGAAATAGTTGGCAGATCTGTGTAAAAAAAAAAAGTCCTGCCGCCACTGCTGGAAAAAATCCTAGAGGAAACACTGCATTATTTAAGAAATGTAGTCTGTTTCCTTAAATCAGTCAGCACTTTCGTCTCCCCGTGTTGGCATGTGTTTCCTCCGGGTGCTCCGGTTTCCCCCTCAAATCCAAAGACATGTGGTATAGGTGAATTTGGTAAGCTAAATTGTCTATAGTGTATGTGTTTCCCAGTGATGGGTTGCAGCTGGAAAGGCGTCCGCTACGTAAATCATATGCTGGATAAGTTGGCGGTTCATTACGATATATATATATATATATATATATATATATATATATATATATATATATATATATATATATATATATATATATATATATATATATATATATACACCCCTCACAGATCTTTCTGTTAAGTTAATATTTTCTACAGAATGCTTTACAATAATTTATTTGTGCATATACATTAAATTATTCACTACTAAATCAAAATTTGGAAATAATATAACAAAAACTAAACTGAAGATCACAGTGCAAAAATTAGTACATCCAAATAAATATGTTGGGGAAAAATGTTAAATACAATTTTAATAACCAAGAAAAAAAAAATCAACAGAAACTATATAAAATTTAGTTGAAAAAATCTAAAATATAGTTGAAATGTTGTAGTTTGTATTTGTTTTGTTTGGAATAACTTATATGAATTTAAATATATGGTCACACTTTATTTTGATGGTCCGTTTGTTGAATTTAAGTTACACTGCATATATTTGCCAACTAATTCCATTAGATTATAAGTATACTGCTAGGTAGGGTATATTTAGGTATATATATATATTTACTATTAAGTGACTATAAAGTTTTAAACATTATTAAGAGGTTAACTAAATTAAAATGGCATCAAACTATGGCAGGTGAATGTTAACATTACTTTGATTACGCTTGAACTTGACTTAGCCTGAGAGTTAGCCTGCCCCAGACCAGGCTAGTTTCCCAGCATAAGTTGCCAGGGTAACTAAGTTTGAACTATCGTAAATTTGATTTATGAAACCGAATCCGCCATTAATAAACCTGACTTACCAAAATAAGCCTGGCTTTTTCTCTAAGCTTGCTTTATGGAATAGCCCCCTGGGGGCTATTCCATAAAAGTCGTTTAGAAAAGCGGGGATTAAAGTCAAAAGCCTGACTTCAGTGAGCCAAACTAAACATCCACGCTTAATTTGGTTCCATAACAGTAAGTTGAAGATCATTTGATCTAACTAGTCTGAGTTCAGTTTAAATAGTCTAGATAACTGCTCGTGCACGTTTCTGTCGTGAAACCTTAAAGGTCGATCATAGATACATCGATTATGTTTTGTGCTACCATGGCAACTTCAAGAACTAAAAGCGCTCTGAGATGAGACAGCTGTTCACAGCGAGTGAGCCGCATTAGTTTTAGAGTTCAAACATGTAATAATTTAAACATAACAAAATAATACGGCTTGCAAGAGAGAGGGCTGACAAGAAATTGCAGATCGTCTCAATAGGCTACATATGTAGCAATATATTTTAAAATATAAGCCATTATTTAGGCCTATTAACATTAAATATTTGTCATAGTAGATAGAAATTGTACTTGACCGCGCGCGTGCGAGAGAGAGAGAGAGAGAGAGAGAATGCGTGCTTACTGCCATTTGTTACTTGCAAGGAAAAGCTTTATTGCATTGCAGCCTCAATGTAACATAATGTGCTAAATGTAAGCACATTAAAATGACAACAAAGAGTCGTGCACACACAAGCGGTGGGATTTTTAATTTGCTCCCGAAACTGCTGCAAATAGCTGCTTTCTCTTTGACACTTGTGTTTCCCGCGCCCCGTGGAAAAATATCTTTACATTAAAGTGAGCGTACTGCACGGCCCGGATCATCTCACGATTATTCCACTCAGGGTTTGCAGCTTTAAAGTCATTATTTAAGAAATGTAGTCTGTTTCCTTAAATCAGTCAGTGCTTTCGTCTCCCCGTGTTGGCGTGGGTTTCCTCCGGGTGCTCCGGTTTCCCCCTCAAATCCAAAGACAAGTGGTATAGGTGAATTTGGTAAGCTAAACTGTCTATAGTGTATGTGTTTCCCAGTGATGGGTTGCAGCTGGAAAGGCGTCCGCTACGTAAATCATATGCTGGATAAGTTGGCGGTTCATTACGCTATATATATATATATATATATATATATATATATATATATATATATATATATATATATATATATATATATATATATATATATTAAATCAGTCAGCCCCCTCACAGATCTATCTTTTAAGTTAATATTTTCTACAGAATGCTTTACAATAATATATTTGTGCATATACATTAAATTATTCACTAAGCAACATTTGGAAATAATTTATCAAAAACCAAACTGAAGATCACAGTGCAAAAATTAGTACACCCAAATAAATATGTTGGGGAAAAATGTTAAATACAATTTTAGTAACGAGGAAAAAAAAAAAAATCAACAGAACCTATATAAAATTTAGTTGAAAAAATCAAAAATTTAGTTTAAATGTTGTAGTTTGTATTTGTTTTGTTTGGAATAACTCATAGGAATTTAAATATATGGTCACACTTTATTTTGATGGTCCGTTTGTTTAATTTAAGTTACACTGCATATATTTGCCAACTAATTCCATTAGATATATATTTACTATTAAGTGACTATAAAGTTTTAATCATTATTAAGAGGTTAACTAAATTAAAATGGCATCAAACTATGGCAGGTGAATGTTAACATTACTTTGATTACGCTTGAACTTGACTAAGCCTGAGAGTTAGCCTGCCCCAGACCAGGCTAGTTTCCCAGCATAAGTTGCCAGGGTAACTAAGTTTGAACTATCGTAAATTTGATTTATGAAACCGAATCCGCCATTAATAAACCTGACTTACCAAAATAAGCCTGGCTTTTTCTCTAAGCTTGCTTTATGGAATAGCCCCCTGGAGACCTATATGGCCTGTATATACACATATGCACCTCAATGTTGCCTATATGTGGCATACGCATATATGCAGCATATATATTATCATATATGTGCATATATACTGCATATAGGTTTCATATGCGCATATATCCTCCTATAGGTTCTTTCCATGTGGGAATGTACAGTTGCAGTCTTTTTCTTATTTGTGTATGATCAAATTTCCAATAGTTTTATGCTATGTACACAAGTCTCACTATACTGTTTTATTCATTGTGAATGTAATATGCATGCTTTGGTAATACTTGACAAGTCATGTCAAAAAAGTTCATTTAAATGAATTGAATTGAGAGAAAGAGAAGAGAGAGAGAAAAGGGGGAGGAGGAGCCGCAAGCGGTGCATCGCACATCGTCTACGCCAGATCATCTGAGGCTGCTCTACTACACCGTGAAACAAAAAAAGGATGGTGCCTTCCACAGTTCGTTTTGTACTGACAAAACAGCACAGAGAGGTCGTCTAATGACTATTTATTTGATCGTCGCGGATATAGCATTAAATGCAAGTACTGGGTCAAGCTGTGTGGGATCTAACGCCAGGCGTTCTCGAGAGCTGTTTGTTGCCCCGTGAGGATTTGACGTCTGTGTTCTGCTGGATGTTTAGGAGAAATCAAGAGAAAGAGGTTGCGGTCATTGTCCTGCAAAATGGACTGCTTAACCGAACTGGAGAAGTATAAGAAGTAAGTACTTTATAACTACTGTGCGTTTGTTTCGGCATGCAAACATGTCCAATGAAAGCCTAACGTTACACACACTACAGATCTTAACCAGTTAACGTTAGCAATTGAGCTAGCAAGTCATTTTGCAGCTAACTTGCTAACACTTAGCCGTTTTCATGATTTCACCGCATATCTCACAGGTCAGAGGGTGCATTTTGGTTTTTAGACAAAATATTGTACTTAGCCCGTTAAACCGAACCAGTAGGTTTGTTGGCCTTAAAGATGAACAGCGATAACATTAGACGTCTGAAATGGTGACCGTAGCGACACTTAACTCTGCAGTTAGCCAGTAAAGTGTATGCAGGACAAATCAATAAATGGAAATAAGATTTATTTACGGTAAAATGTAATATTCGTTGTTGTTGGACATTACAACAGTGTAATGTCAATGCAAGTCGTGTGTTCTGATAAAACAGGTGAAAACATATGCAGCGAGGCCTCCACGCAGGCCTCAAATCCACGAGGTAAATTTTTTCACATGTCCACAGCTTACCGCCACCGCGGTTGTCATTAGGAACCAGCAGGCAGTCGGTGCTGGAATTATTGGAGACGAACGGAAGGCCGTGCTGTTGGAGAACCTGTGTTGTTGACGTTGTTATTGTCATCCACAGCAATAACTGAACCGAGTCAACTGTACCCAAAATATCGCTATGCTGTGCAAAACAAATGTCACCCACATGCGCGAAGACAATTCATCTGCAGCATTCAAGCAGTTCGCTTAACGTCTAATTTTAATCCTAACCATATCGTTTTACTGTATGATCACACGCTTTTACTATTGGACAACAACACACTAGAATATCAAGTGTTACTCCTTTATGTCAGAACACCAATCGTGCTCATTGGTCTCGTGTGTCGAGGACACGCAGTTTACCTTTCACATCTGAGACAAAAGGCAGTTTGTCCTGCTGAGGCTGATAAGTGCTCTTCCCTCCACTTCTGTGTGCTGCTTAGTGCTTCTGATCACCATGTCAACTCTACCTTTCTCGTTTTAAGCAGCATAATGAACCTATATTTTTACATTGAGGTAAAGTTGGTTTTACATTCAGACTTTCTCATTAAAAATGTAATTTCAGAAAAGTATTCTTTGCAAATTAGTAGTGAAATCGTATTAGCAGCCAATGTCTATCAAAGTACAACATTGTTCGAAGTCGAATAAATAGTGCTAATGTTGTTTTGAAGTCATACTTGCAGTTGAGATCAGACTGAATATTCATAGTACCATGGCAAACAAAATAGTGAGTGTCACTGAAGGAATGTGCAAATAGAAAACTAACTTTACCTCAATTATTTTACTAGTCATCATCATTATCATCTGCCAAATAATGCAAAGCACATAAAACCAAATAAAGTGGTGTAACTTTTACAATACTATTTATTGGCTGTTATTAGTAACCACCTAGATTCAGTAGTATTTATTATTCGCATATGAAATGTAGTCTGTATATATAAAACTGTCATTGTTAATACAAACACGCACTTGTTGTGTAACAGACAAAAACACGGGACAACCAACCACTATATATATATATTCATTCATTCATTTTCTTGTCGGCTTTGTCCCTTGCGGGGTCGCCACAGTGGAATGAACCACCAACTTATCCAGCACGATTTTACGCAGCGGATGCCCTTTCAGCCGCAACCCATCTCTGGGAATTTCCACACACACACATTCACACTCATACACTACGGACAATTTAGCTTACCCAATTCACCTGTACTGCATGTCTTTGGACTGTGGGGGAAACCGGAGCACCCGGAGGAAACCCACGCGAACGCAGGAAGAACATGCAAACTCCACACAGAAACGCCAACTGACCCAGCCCAGCCGAGGTTCGAACCTGCGACCCAGGGACGTTCTTGCTGTGAGGCAACAGCACTACCTACTGCGCCACTGCGTTGCCTATATATATATATATATATATATATATATATATATATATATATATATATATATATATATATATATATATATATATATATATATATAATGTTAGTATTAGCCATGTTAGTAGTATTCCAGTGATGGGTTAATTTGCAAAAGTCAACTTGATGAAAAAATGAAAAGCGTTTGTTTTACTGTCCTAATTATGCACTATTATATAGCTTGTTGTAGGGCTGTGCGATTAATCGAAAAGTAATCGAAATCGATATGCATATCAGAACCAATAATCGATCGAATTTTTCCAGGAAGATTTTTTCAATTACTTTCCCTACCGTGTGTGGGGTCACGTGACCCCTCTCCTTTCTGATGCTTCAGTTTGAACCTGAATCCGTTCATTTCTGCTCCTGTCAGTATGATTTAATAGCTACAATAACCGTGACAATCACTTAAAAAGAACAGCTCACAAAGTTGCAAATGTACAAATTTGCAAAGACTTTGAGTTCTTACCTGATAAGACCAAAAAAAAAAAAAAACAATAGATGAAAAATCCAAAAGAGCAACAGGAAACATTGAAGCAATTTTCGACTACTTCATGTAGCGTAAGTTTGTTGGAAAAATGCTCTTTTTGTAACAAATTTCATTTGGTATAATTTGTATGTTATGTTATGTTATTGTATTTTTTGTTGGTCCGAATTAAAACCCATACAGACTTAATAAAACATTTGCAAAATTATGAATTATAATCCAGACTCAACATTGCATATATTTGAGATGTAACTATTGCGAATGACACATTGCAATATCGATGCTGAAACGTTATATTGTGCAGCTCTACCTTGTTGCGTTTTAAAGTCAGCATTAATTGAAATTCATTGTTCTTTTATATGTAAATACACTAGGGTTGGGCGATGTTGACCAATTTAGCATTGTATGATGTCTAATGTGAAACATCGCGAAGGCATCGTCTTCATAGACGGAGGTGAATAATTAATTAATTAATTCGTAACGAATTAACTATTTGTAGCCTACCGTTTCAACAACCTGGCCCGCATGGTCTTGTTTTACTCGTAACCAAATCATAAATAAATAAAGATAAGTTACACACAAATTACCACCTGTCAATCACTTTTTCAGCGGGACTCTGGAGTCCTCAGAGTAATCTGTGTCAGTCAGGGCCGGCGCGTCCATAGAGGCGACCTAGGCGGCTGCCTAGGGTGGCAGAGCAGTCAGGACGGCATCCGCGGCATGTCCCCCCCCCTTTGCTTTCGCCCGCAACAAACCCTGGATCATCTTAGCGCCGCTCGGTCTTCGCTTTCGTCTGGACAAACCCCACATCATCTCAACACCCAGCTCCGCCGCCCCCCTCCCCACTCTCCGCCGGCTTTTTCGGAATGAAGGCAGCATAACTTTCGGTTTGAGGGCGGCATTCTTGTAGTTTGTTGAGCTTGCTCTGGCCCTGGTGTCAGTATAGTAGCGTCGACAAACTTGGTTGGTAAAAAAGGTGCACAACCAACAGTATCTGAGGGTTTCGCTAAAATTACTAAGTACAAGCGTGAAAGCGAAAGATTGAAGCAGTATACTGATGCTGTGACACGTTACCTGATAGATTCAAAAGACCGAAGAGTCGTTAGGTAGAGACAAAATTAATTAAATATTACGTTTAACAGCTATAGTGAGACGCAATCCAGCAATACATCCTCGATAAACTGTCCGACGTACACTGTTTTCTGGAGCTCAGACGAGCGCATGACAGTGTGTGTGTGGCTGTGTGGGTGTGGTCACGTGATGTGTGTTTTCAGCGGACGGATGGCTGTTCAGAAATGCTAGATGAAATGCCAGCGTGGACGTGGATCATTTTTGTTCTAATGCCATTTTAAAACTATGCTGTATTAGTGTAAACGGGGCCTGAGTGTGTATTTTTCACAAGCGGGTTTGCGACGGGGGCGAGCGGAGGATCGGCGATGCCGGCTCAGCATCGTGATGTCTATGAAAATATGGCATCGTCTATTGGCCCAACCCTAAAATACGCACACACATATTGATTGTTGACTGCATAATTTTTTTAGCAATTTTGTGACATGCAGGAATTACCATGTGTTCACAAAACCGTCATTGACTCTGGTTACTCTGTCATTGGCACTCTGACAATACAACATTTTTTCCAATCGAAATAAACCAATTAAAAGCTGTTTGTGTAGTACGACATTTAAGTTACTGTTTAGTAGGGGTGTCAAAATGAATTGTTTCTTTGGTGCACCGCGATGCAGATGCGGACAATTTGGTATCGGTTCAGTAATAATCCTAACCGGTTATTATGTACTGACGTCATTTATCTCATATGCACTATATCGCCGTAGCTTACTATGGCGAGGGAGGCGAGCGTGAGTAACTACTTAAAAACGCTCCAACTACTTAAAAACACAGAAACTGTGCACAATTTCACTGCGTGTGTGTTTGCTGAACAGTCTTTGACACTTACAGCAGAAGCCCCTATTTCACTGAGATTGAGAGAATGAAAGTAAACTCCATTTTTCTCTCTCTCTCTCTCTCTCTCTCTCTCTCTCTCTCTGTCTGCGTAAATGTCTCCTAAATCCGCGCACGTGGTGAGGATTTTTCTGTGAAAACAGTGAAAATGTATGCACTCGCGCAAATGCTTCCAAATATATTTTTCGGTCGCATAGATAAAATTTCAGGCGCATATGTGACCAAAACGGTCGAACCCTAGCATCTTTACTTGTTATTATTTCCTCATAATAATAATAAAATAAGGAAGTTATCAATAACAGTACAAATTACAGTGAACTCCAAACGAACTGTCCTCGTCTCCTCTACCAGCTGTGGGGAAAAAGCCATTATAACGACACAGATCACTCTGCCTAATCATGCCGGAGTCCGCCGGAAAAAAAGTGATTGACAGGTGGTAATTTGTGTGTAACTTTATTTATTTTTGGTTTGGTTATGGATAAAGCAAAGACCATGTGGGTCAGGTAGTGAAAACGGTAGGCTACAATTAATTAATTCGTTATGAATTAATTGATATTTAACAACAACCACCCCCGCCTGTGACGACGATGCCATCGTCCATCACGATGTTTCACATTAGACATCGTACGATGTCAAATTAGTCAACATTGCTCAACCCTACTAATCAGTCTTAAAAAGGCTGAGTGGAAATGTTGCGATGTAGCAATGCACATGCTTTAAGCATGGTTAATGTAGCTAGCTAAGCTAACATTAGACCACCAGTTGCTGGTAAGGTAAGGGGGTAAATGTACACAGGTTTCACGATTCAGTTTGGGTACGATTATCATGTCATCGATTCTGTTCAGTTCAGTGACTTTTTGCAGAAGAGTGCATTGACAATTTTTTTTCATCCACAATTTATAATGTTACGTCACAACACAATTATACAATTTTGTCTTTTAATAAAAGTACAGTTACATGTAAGAACTGTACCTTTAATTTTACCTGCTCAAAGTAAACATGCTTTTTAAATATATCAAACAAAACTGAAGGACAGGCACAGAAGACAACAGGAGCATTTAGATCAAGTATACAAATGTAAATAATAATTGGGCAAGTTCTTAAATGTTTATGATACTGTGCCTTCAGTGTAAAGCCTGGTTTATACTTCTGCATCGAGCGATCGGTGTGACCCACGGCGCATGCAATGCGTGTAGCCGTACATTTATACTTCTGCTTGCTGTTTGTGTTGCTCTGCAATAACACTTCAGAAACGCTAGCTGACAGTAGGTGTTTATGTTCCTCTATGTCGAGTTTCTTCGCTGGGGTTTTGTTTTTTTCTGAACGCTATTTTAATGTACGAGTGGCTCAAACTCGCTCATTTTGAGGTGGGAATCGGCGGACATGCAACAACTTTAATCATAAGGTAAACACAAAGCAACAGTTTCAGTCTAGAGCTCCTTCACGGGACTCTATCAGGCTTGCGCGACTCTCACCGCTGCCCACACTCGTCAGCGATATCAAGCCGACCAATCACAGAGCTTGCGCTATGCGTTGTTGTAGGGCTGGACAATAATTCGGTATCAATATATATCGCGATAGATTTTTTTTCAATAACGGTGATATGATTTTTGAACCCATTTCCGGTATTTCGATATAAATTTGCAAATATATATTTTATTATATACATAAGATCTTATACATTTTATCACTTGTCACTGAATGACTTTCAGTGCTCAGCCGTCAGAAAGGGCGTGATGTCACCTGCTTGATGACGTACATCACAGACACCCTGCCAGCGCTCAGCAGCACACAGTCTTTTACAGTCTATGGCAGCACAGCAGTTGGTTAAGCTCCGTGACCATCGCAGAAAGTTTTAGCTACAAAATGAGTGCCCTGAATGCAGATGTGAATGAACAAGCTTCCACAAGTAAGAATGCAGACGAAATACAGTAGTTGATATGAAAAGAAAGACTAATGCAGTGGGGTGGAAGTGGTTCGGCTTTTTAAGTTCCGATAAACTTATAGTTTTGGTGCTCTGCAAATTTATCGCGGGGTAAAAAATAAAAAAAGCCGTTAATCCATTCTCAAAGTCGGGTTGGGAGCTGGGTCTATTCTACGCAAGCTAATGAAGGCTATGATGACTTTGACCTTGGTATTTTAGCGTGGATGTATAGCTGGCCGGTGAGCCGTCTAAAGAGTGCCCTTCTGAATCAGATCAGCAGGATGCCTGACTCAGCAGTTTCACTTTAACTCATGAACATTTCCTTCATGCGCCTTGACAAACTGGGGTATTAGACTCAAATAATGAGTAAAGACAGGTGAGAGTATTATGGAATTTAATAACGCAAGCCAACTGGAAAGAAAAAAAACTTCCGCATTTTGCGGTGTGTGTGTGTGTGCGCGCGCGCCTGTGTGTGTGTGTGTGCGCGGTCCTTTAGTAACAGCCGCCTGTGTGGATCTTGTCGGAAAATATGGCGCAAAGTCCTACATGACGGTAATAGTTTGTCAGTAATGCCACTAATATCTGCATACTCCACGTCTTAATTCCTTTTCTGTTTAGTTCAGTTATGACTTTAGTCGCATTAAGTAATCAAAAAATCGCTGTTTACATGGTAGACTCTTAATCAGAGTATTGTTTTAATCATATTAAAATCGTATTAAAGTATTGTTGCCCATGTAAACATACTCCATGTTTGACACGTCAGGGCTCTGTGAACTTGCCTTTGCGAAGCAGCATTTTCTGTATGTACATATCAAAAGCAAGTATGAAATCGCTGTTTTTAGCTTATGTAGGCCTACAGTTCAACATTTATGTTTAACTGAATAAACAGTTAGTAAACACAAGTACATCTTATTGAACATCATTTATTTTCATCACCAATTATCATAGTAGAACAGTTTCTCAAGCAGTTTGTGATGCAGTTTGGAAACAGGAGATGAGCCCCTGGTCTAATGCGCCACATGGCTTGAGAAACCCGTTCTCAAAGACTTATTATTTTGGTAGCACACATATTCTGAATGTTCAGCAGAATTCAAATGAGCCATTTAATCTAGATTAATTTCAAGATTAATCTAGATTAAAAAAATTAATTTATGCCCAATCTATATATATAAATAAGCTAAGTCTGAGAGTTTTATTTATTTGATAGTTTATTTCACATTTATTGTTTGTAAAGGCTAAATACAAATAAAAAGTAAACATTAATTTTATTTTTTTGTACCGTTTTTATTTTTTTTTAAAAGTTATAAGAGCCTGGAGGTATTATAGACTTTACAAATTCAGATGTAGTCATTTGTAGGTACAGACATCCATTGTGTGCACTCTTGGCAGTTTTTTCCTGTCTTTTTAATATTGTCCATATCGATATCGGAATTATATCATATAGACCGAAATTAAGACATATATCGTGATATAAATTTTTGCCATATCGTCCAGCCCTACGTTGTTGCAACGTGTAGTTACACTTTGTGAGAAGTGCGCAAGGGCTATGCGACCACGCACAGGCCGCACCAAAGCATACACGTGCGATTTATGCAGAAGTATAGATCAGCCTTAAAAGAAATGCTGTCCCAACAAACTCACAAGCAGAAAATTTTGCACAGTTGTCAGCTTAAATTCTCGCATTCACCTTCCTCGCCATAGTAAGCTACCTCAACATAGTCTGTATGAGATCAGTAATAACTGGTTATGACCTATTACTGAATCGATACTGTATCGCCTGCATCGAAAAAGACAATTAATTTTGACAACCCTACTTGTAGAATGTGTAGTCGCTGTAGTCATGTGCTTCCAAAAAGGGTTTCATTTGCTGATGATTTTTGCTTTTTTAAATGTTTAATTTGAAAACAAAATGGACACTAACTGTGGTGTGAGTGTTATTTGATATGAGGCTCTTTAAGATGTAGGGGGCGGGTAGCAGCGGTCAGAACAGAGATGTGTGAAGGCAACAAAATAAAAAGGTTGAGCAGCTGACACACATGTATCTCTGTTTTGCTGAGTAACACGACACAACATTATTACAACAATGTCATGGTTTTGGATCAGCTCTCGGTTTTCAGTTTTCTCATTGAGGAAATACATATTCCCGATCATTCTGACAGCTTACCAATGCAGTAACTTTTGATCATGCTTGTTTCGGCATTTAAAGTGGCACAGAAATTCATTTACTGATATGGTCTGGTACATACTGGTTACATGGTAACCAGCAGTACTGAGTTTCAGTACCCAACCCTTGTCACTTCATGTGTCTTTCTCGAATTGGAAAGCTATCTAATTTCTGAAAACGATTCCTTTTGGCAACATAAGTGTGTCTCTGTTAAATATGATAAAAAAATGCAGTCTTCAAATCTCACACTATATGCAAAGTTAACTAGGTTACATTGACTAAAGCATCAAATTCACTGCATTGTATTGAATTATTATTTTTACAGAAATATAAGCTACATATCTTAACCAACATATACTGTAAATGATTTTATGTAGGCTTCATGGGGCTTTGTTCTTCAGTCATGTTACAGTAAAACTTCATCACATAAGGTGGGCTGCATTATTACTGTCAATATACCATTATTTTTGTGCAAAACTGTAAAGGGTATACTAGGCCTGTCACGATAAGAATTTTTTGTTGTGCGATATATTGTCACAGAAATTGTTGCGATAAGTGATACTATTGTCATTATGAGATCATTTTATGCCACTGATTATATGATGATTGTATAACAGCAAAATAATGCAAACAAACACCTACTTGTCATTCTTAAGGTCGTTTTAATGTTATAATTTGATGTTAAAAAGCTAAATGTCCTATAATATATACTATTAAATGACCTATTAGGTAAATGTCCAATTATATACTTTGACACTGGTAAGGTAGAACGTAAATGTCATTGTAAAATATAAAAGTTTATATTGGGAAAAAGTGTATGGATACAAGCAGAGTTTGCTTGTTTTTACACAATATATAAAATATTTTGCTGAGAAAAAAAATCAAAAATATTTAAAAATATATATTATTTTATTATTAAATTATAATATTTTTTTTGATATGGCATCTGGGCCATTTGAAAAATTCCTTAGCCTTTAGCCCTTGATGAGTCTAAAATTTCATTCATTATGGTCTTAAACATGCCTTAAAGTCTTAAATTTGACTCTGTGAAACCTGCAGAAACCCTGAATATAACACCACCACCTTTGCACCTACTAACCGTCATGTTAGTAATGTGGTGTGTTGTTAGAAAGTATGTTAAAACAAGGTATTTAATCCATTTGAAAATGAAAGAAATAATTACCATTTTGAAAGTAGACATGACCAGGTTGTACATACGAGATGCAGAATCGGACACTCAAGACTCACACACGCATATTTATTGAAAGGAGAAGAAAAACCTATTTGTGACTTGTGTAAAAAAATTCTGACGATAAAGCATATTTTAATAGAATGTGTATTTTTAAATGATATTAGAGAAAGTTTTTATACAGGAAATATTTTAAGGGAAATGTTTGAAAAGGTGTCTTCTGGAGCAATTTTAGAATATTTATCCTTAACCAAACTAAAAGATCATATATGACTCGTTTTAGTATTGTTGCTAATTGTATACTTTTTGTTGTTTGTTACAATGTATGTATGTTAAGAAAAGGATTTGATTATATGATTATATTGTATATTTATCAGTATATGTTTTTGCCATGAATATAGCCAATGATGCTCATATGGCATTAAAACCTAAATAAATAAAAAATAAAACAAGGTATTTATACTTTGCTGTTTTGTGTTGTACCAACATGCAGTTTTTAATCAAAATAGTTTCAGCTGGCCATATAGGAAACATGTTAATACCAATTTGAAAAAGGGGCAAAGATGCATCCAATGGTGTACCTATGAAGCACCATAAAACATTTTAGCACTGCAATGCTTGAAAGCTTTATTTGTTGGCAGATATGTACAAGTATGTTGGTATAAACAGAACTGTTGTCTTTTCTCCATAGGTGTGACATTGTGTCGGAGAACATACTACTCTGAGTTGGTTTGCCCCAGTGTTGCAGCTTCCTGCAAGCTGCTCTGCATCACCTCTGCTTCAAAATGGATGCTCTGTTGAATCCCGAGCTCAGGTAATCTCTCAAGTGCTGCTATTGAGCCAAGTAGGGTGCAGCGTACCATTTGCTTTAATTAAAAGCAAAATGTTTATGTGCACAGCTCTTTCTCTTTTAGAAGTTGGCAGAACAGACATTTTGTAGTCGTGTTGTTGAAATGTGATTCACTGAGTATTACTGAGAATGCCGAATTTGATGTCTTATTTAATGTGGGCCAGTATAATTTTAGCTCTGTATGTCAGCGGACAGTATGCAAGAATGTTAAGCCACGCTTCCCTGCAGTCTTAATCCTACTTCTCCAGTTCTGGGTTAAATTTAGTTGTGGACTATTGAGGGATTTCGGATGTATGCTCAAGTGCTTGCATATATTATATGTAGGCTTAAAAGATTTAGAAACATTTGTGGGAGATGGACTTCACTTTGCACTCTTCCCCTTATCACAATATGAAACCTCAAAAATCTCACGACTGTGGTGTGAATTGTTAAATTTAATTGTATTAATTCCTATAATGTAGACCAAATTGTCAACAAAGAATCTGACCAAAATTGACAGTACTTTATTACTCCCTTATCCTGCTGTTTTTGTTCAGTTTTTAGAAGTTTAAAGCTATACTATATACTATTAAAGCTATAGCTAAAAGTTTATAAAGGGCTCAAAATTAACTTTTTTACTTGGTCGCACCAGTGCTCCCAACTTCAAATATTTAGGAGCACCAGAAAAAATTTAGGAGCAGCAGTAAAAAATTAGGAGCACCCACCAAAAATGAATGAGCACAGCTGCAAATAGTATACTAAGGGATTTATTGTATTTAAAAACAACATCAATTAGGACTACCAAAAACCATAAACAACTATCTAACTAATGCTGTGATGAATTAATATTTGTTCAATAATTCCAAAATGAATATCTAATAATTATAAAATATTAATGATGACAATAATACTAACAATGAATAACATTTCTCATCATCATGCTGCCTTGAATGTGCTTGAATGTAAATTATGTGCTACAAAACAGCCCTACTGTTACTTTATGAAAAATAAATTTATGGATTGCAGCAAACACAAAAAGCATTGCAGTAAGAAATTATTATTTTGCACTGTTTTTATATGCATGTCAATTTAATAAATACTATTTCTGCTATAAAACAAACGAAAGATTATAATAAATCATTCAATTTAAGGCTGAAAGCTGCAAAGCAGCCAGTCATCAGTAATTAAATAGAAAAATAATATACATCTCAAGAAATGATAGACAAAAGAATGTAAGAAAAGTCTCACTTTTAAAAGTTTTGGTTTCGGTTTAAATGCCCAGTCTCGTTATGAGCTGATTTACATTTTTCTGTTTGTGGAAAAGCAGGCGACTCAGTCGACCCAATATATGAGGGGGGCAGAGCAGGATTCTCGTGATGACCACCGGCGCAATACCGGTCTTTGTTATAAGCCGCATCAGTTTGAACTCAGTAAAGGCGAGCTTCTTTGGCGATGATGTGTACAGTGTTAAATTTTACATGTAGCGGGCATTTGTGCTGAACACACAGTGAATGCAACGCATCGAGATTCGGTGTACTTTTCACTCTTCACGCATTTACCGCGGTCACAAAAGCTCCTTGTCATCTGACAGCGGAAAGCCTTGAGTGATTGACAGCTAATATGAACCAACATAGCGGCAGGGAAGACAGATTCAGCACGTTTTTAGAAAAAAATCAAAACAGGTCGCATTACAACCATTTAATGCAGTCGCACAAATGCTCCCAAATATATTACGAGGTCGCAAAGCTTAAATTTTGGGCACATATGCGACCAAAATGGTTGCAATTTTGAGCCCTGTTTATAGCTATAGATTATGCATGAATTATAGTTTATTACCAATAGGGATATAGATTTAGCAGTATCTATGTTGTATTAGAATGGCTAAAGTGGGTCACACATCCACATTCTATATAATATATTACATTATACATATATACGTACATTCTATATAATGCATAATTATTGATGGTGCATAGGTTAAAAAAATGGGCCATAATAGATTGAGATATTGCCTGTCTGACAGACAATGGCATGAGAAGTCCCTCCCATTACAACTACTATCATTGTGGGGTGACTTCATTATGAAGGTCAGATGGAGAAAGTAGTCTCAGAGGAACGTGTAACCTAGTTGCTGCTTAGTAACTTAATTTAGGTTTCATACAAGAACTAGCAAACAGTATGGTTATTTATTGTTGAAAGTGTGTCAGTTGTGTATAAATGGATGTAAAAATAGGAAGAATTTTGAACTAGGCCTATATTGTATTTTATAGATCTTGTTTTTTTTTTAATAAAAAGAGGTTGCTTTAAAATTTCTTTGTAGTGAGATTTTAAATGCACTTGAATTATTTTCTGCTTTCTTTTCATGCTGTTCTTTTGTGACAACAGAGAAGATGTTAAAGATTGTTCGGTAGGTCTTTCAATTGAGATATCTCATAATTTTTACATACAAAATGTTGATTACACATCTCTGCTCATAAAACAATTTGTTTCTACAATTTTTGTATTACTAGATCAAGGTTGAAAACTTCCCTAAGCAAGTCATATTCAAAGGCCTTGCACCTAGGGTCGTATTGACAAACCATCTTCTGATGAAAGGAAACAAGGCTAAAGTAAACCTTGAGGAACAGGGTCGACAGAAGGTCTCCTTCAGCTTAACTCAGACTAAGAAACCACGTCAAAATGTGTTTCTACCACCACCAAGCCCTGAGAAATCTACAAGTGAACATTCTTCTGCTTCACAAGCTGGACCTGTACCTGTTTCCATTCAAGCAGGACAAACCTATGAAACAAAGAATGTTGACACAAATACTCCAGCAGTTGGGGAGACCCAAACAGCTCCCACAGTATCCTTTTCTCTCAGATCAAGGCATGTTCTTGGAAAAATGCATTTTAAGAAACAGATTCTCAGCAATACAGTTGTTGGGGATAAATCCACGGTCAGTACTGCCTCACCAGAGATTTCAGAGCCAGTAGTCCCATCTGACAAAATTACATCTTCCGCAAAGGTTGAAACTGTAAACTCCTTGCAGCAGTCTCACAAGAACTCTGTTGTTGATGATTCCTCTGAAAAGGTTAGCAAAGAGGAAAATCCTCAGGAGAAAATAGACTCATGCCTTAAAGGTCCTGATTCTTCCCATATTGGGAAGGGAGATAAGGATTCTTCCAATATTTCGGAGCATGAGGAGAACAGAAAATCACAACAGCATTCAGACAGCACGCTTACAGGTTTGGAAACTGATGAGCAATCGCCTAGAACATCATCTAGCCAGAAATCTAATGACCGCAGAAACAAAACAAAATCTGAAAGCCATAGCAATGAAGTGAAAAGATCCTCCAATTCCAAAACAGAGGAGTTAGAAAAGTCAAGGAATGATAGGAAGGATGAAGAAAAGGGGACAAGGCATTCAAAGTCTGATCGTGACTCCAGGCACATGTCTTCAAGATCTTCTCGATCTGACAGAGACAGAAGAAGGACCAAAAGTCGATCACGGTCTAGATCTCGAGGCTCTCGAACTAGTTCTTATTCCAGATCTGAAAGATCAAGAAGTGAGAGACAGTCAAGGTCAGATAGGTCACATTACCATGAATCTGAGCGGAGGTTCCATAGAAGTTCTCCTCATCGGGAAAGAAGAAGCTCACGTTCTCGAACTGATGGCAGGTCTCGTGACAGCTCTGACTCGGAGGATGACCACCGCCGAACAAGGACTCGAGGTAGTGACTCAAGCCGATCCTCCACTTACTCTAGCTCACAAAAAGACTCTAAATCATCCACTCACTCTAGATCCCACAGGGACTCAAAACCTACAGATTGTTCTCGGTCCTCTGAGTCAGATAAAAGAGCACAACATTCAAAATCAGAATCCAGTAGAAACTCTGAATCCAATAGAAGGAGCTCTTCTGAAATAGATGCAGTTCACAGGAAATCCAGTGCCCACTCAAACTTGGAGGTTAATGATAAAATCTCAAATTCTAACCCTACTACCTCATCCCGAACATCTGAGAAAAAGATACATAAAACCAGCTCTGACTCTGATGAGGAGCACAGAAAAAAATGCCAGTCGCAAGGATCAGACAGGTCACCTAGGTCTGGGACTTCATCTTCCAAAAAAAACGATTCAGTGGATCACAAGAGTTTAAATATTGCTATTGGAACAGAAAGACAATCAACAGACAGATTAAATAATAACACAAAGGACTCTCAATTAGTCTCAGTTACGGTTACTTCTCAGAAGGAAAGCAGCAACATTGATGGTCAATGTACTCCACCTAAATCTAAAAACAGTTCTCAACAGATGCATGAAGCTACCCACAAAGTTAATTTGTGTGATACAAATAAAAAAGCAGAGCATCAACCTTTAAGCCAAGATCTTAGCAGTTTGGAAAAGTGCACAAATGTTCCTGAAAGTCAAAAAACAACTGAAATATTGAAGGAATCCATTTCCATAACAAGTGGAAGTCTTGAAGTTAGAAGTCCCACTGAGGTTGATAAACCTGGAATAAAAATTACAGTTCCAATCCAAAGTGAAGTTCTGACAGAAGGACAGACTGAGTCCATTTGTGTAGCCCCCCCTCCCAGTGAACATACTATGGGATCATTGACAGACTCTCTTTCTGTGAAAGAATTATCACCTGAAGGAAGCTTGATATTAAACACTAAATCGGATGAGTCATCACTAATCATTAGTCAAATCTGTACGCCGGTCACACTGACTGCTCAACCTTGTGAAATGGATTCTGAACAGATTATTGTGAGTCCTGAACAACCTAATATTGGGATTTCCAAAAGGGATACTAGTGCTAAAAAATCTAGATGGGACATTGTTGGTCAAGTCACTTCAGAATATCAGAGCCCTACGAAATTAGTGAATCCAGATATGAAAAAAGTAATGTTAGCACAGAAAATAGAGTTCAGTGATACCACCCCTGATGAATGTACACAGAAACTGGACCCAGAAATACCATCTGAAAAGTCAGCAGAAGTCCATGCAAGAGACACAATCTCAGTTGAATCTCATCAAGAAATAAGTTCTTTCACATCTGATTTTGGAATCCAAGGTACCCATGATGAACTTCAACAGACTGTTGAAATTCCTCAATCAACAAGTGCTCTGGTTGTTGGTGATATTCTGCCTAGTAAAGAGAAAGTCAATGTAGACAAAACTAAACCTGAAATTCAAGACCCTGATTCCTTAAACCATGATGGTAAATGTCACAGTGAGGATAGCGAGAGTGAAGAATCAGATTCTGATTCAGATGATGGACGGGTCTCCCTAAAGAGGTTGCACTCTGTAGTGGTTGTGCCAAAAAATTCAACCATTGCTCTTGAAACAAATGACATGGCTGAACCCGCTCCTGGTTCCTCGTTGTTTTCTGGTAAACCGCAAACTGATACACATGAAAGCATTAATAAAGAACTTCCTTACGGATTTAACAATCAGTCAACACTCAAAGAGTCATCAGCTGCACTTTATAAGGGCAGCGCACGAGCTGCAATTCCGAATCCAGATGTTAAAGGTGTCTTCTACCAATCGCAGAGCAACATGGTTGACAGCACCAGCCATTTAGAGGCCATTAGTGCCCATGTGGACAAGAACTGGAGTGCTCAGGAAAGACCAAATATCTCTGGCCAGATACACCAAGATTCTGTTCAGAGTTTTAAGAAGACTTGCAGGAAACCTGAATCGGATCACCATCAGTACCACGAGAGACCAGACAGCTGGAATGGAAGGAAAGGTGACTTCAGTGGTGGGAAGGGCGACAGCTTGGCCTGGGACTTCAACCAGTCAGAACAGCCCAGCAGCACATTTCAGCAACCGGACAGCAGTTATAGTACACCTCAGCCACTGTTTGATAGTGTTCACAGACAAGATCCATGGGCCCAGCCTGCCATCTCTAAAACCAGCAGGACAGTCAACACGCATGTGCCTTTTCAGTATCATGATTCAATTCACCAGATCCATCCAGACTCTCTTACTAATGACCATGATGATGACCGTGAGGGAAGGGTATTGGGGATCAAACAAGCATCACTATTCTCTGCTGGCCTTCCAGGACCATCCCCATTTGTTCAAGCACCTGAGATAAGTAGCAACTGCAGCTTCACAACAGAAAGTCAAAACATCCCAGAAGCACCTAGAGATGACAACCAAAAGCCTCATCGAGGACGGGGCCCACCTAAGAAGAGACGCCAAGAGTTTGAATCTGAATCAGATAATGAGGCAGAGGCCGGCCTGAGTAAAAGGGAGTGTTTTGATGAGAGCTCAAGGCTTTTGAAAGATGGTAAGGAGTCTTTCCATCAAATTCAAGAGGTTCAGCGGCCACTTCTCAGTCTGAAAGAATTCTCGGATCCTTTTGTGTGGAGAGATAAAGCAAAGCAGAAAAAAATGCCTCCCTACTTTGACCTCATCGAAGAAAATTTGTATTTAACTGAACGGTAAATATCTATTTTCTTCTCTTGCATCATTTGTATACCTGGTAGTGCTAGGCGATATGACAAAAATATATCATGATAGAAGTCCTCTCATATCCTGTTATATATCACAATGTAATGTATTTTTGGTATATTCAATCCGTGAACATAAAATAGTTCTCAATGAAATGCAAAATGTAAACATCATACTTTCAAACTTGCAACTTTCTCACCATTTTGTTATTTAAGTTTTTGCTGGAATCCAGTAAAGTCATTTAAATGATGAAAAAGTAATTACAGTAAACAATGTTTTGCATTACCGCAATATAAATTATAGAGCATAATGATTATAAATTATAGTTAATAAAATTATAATAAATAAATTATAGACTTTTTTTGTCTATACAATATATATTGTCATATTGCACAGCTCTAATACCTGTCAATCAAATATATGGCCATTCTTTGAAGTTCAAACTAACTTCTATGTGCTTATTCGTTTAATTTCATCATTAATAAAGCTCAGAATCTGTCCTTGCAGCAAGAAGAATAAATCTCATCGAGACATTAAGCGTATGCAGTGTGAGTGTGCTATACTTTCAAAAGAAGAGCGAGCCAGAGGCATACTGGCATGTGGGGAAGATTGCCTCAATCGCTTGTTGATGATTGAATGGTAAATATTACTTCTACTGTATCATACTATTTACTTTATAGCAGAGAGAAGATAAAGAGAAAGCCTGTAACACTACTTTTTTGGAAATAGGCTCATTTTACAAATCTCTTATTGTTAAACAGCTAAACTGCCAATCTTTGAGACTGGCAGGAGGACTTTTAGCTTAGATTAGCATAAATCATTGAACTCGATTTAGCCATTAGCGTCTCACTCAAAAAAAAAAAAAAAGGATTTTCAATAATTTTCTATTTAAAGCTTGACTAATCTGTGGTTACATCATGTACTATGATGTGAAAAATTTAAAAGTTATTATTTACCAGGCTGATATGGTCAGTAACTTTACTCTCATTCTAATAATCAAGACACTTTGCTGCTGGACCATGGCTGCAGCAGGCACAATGATATTACTGCAGAATGAGGGTATAGTTCCTAGTCATATCTGCCTAGAAATGTGTCTTAAGGCCCCTGCAACTACAGAATAGCTAAGCTTTATATAGGAAAATGATTAAAATGATTATTATTATTTTTTTGTTTGAGTGAGATGCCAATGGTCTATTCCGATTCAGTGAAATATGCTAAGCTAAAAGTGCTCGCACTAGACCCGGAGATCAGCTGAATGGATTTAAAAATGTTAAAACTCAACTGTTCAATTCGACTTGTAAAATGAGCGTATTTTCCAAAAAAGTTGTGTTCCTTTATATTTATAAGATTTCAAGATTCAAAATAATTCAAAGCTATTCAATAAGAACATGGAGGGTAAATTGTCCCCCCTTTTTTCCTTTCAAGCTCTTCCCGGTGTTTAAATGGAGCATACTGCTCTAACCGGCGCTTCCAGATGAAACAGCATGCAGACTATGAGGTCATTTTGACTGAGAGCAAAGGATGGGGCTTACGAGCAGCTAAAGACCTCCAGCCGTAAGTACTGTATAGCTCAACTAATAGGTGTTTCGTAGGTACATTTATTATCTCTTTTATGCCTGCTAGTTTTAAAATGTAATGAATTATCAATTTTTTCCAGGAACACCTTCGTTTTAGAGTACTGTGGAGAGGTTTTGGATCACCGGGAATTTAAGACACGCGTGAAGGAGTATGCTCGAAACAAGAACATTCACTATTATTTCATGGCTTTGAAAAATAATGAGGTATGTCATTAGTGCACTTAAAACTACAAATTAGAAGTGTTGGTAATCTACATCAGTTTAGCTCAAATTTAGGTTTCGATACAGTATATTATATTGATACATGATAGGGCTGCACAATATATTGTTTCAGCATCCATATCACAAGGTACACATCAGCAATAGCCACAATTGGGATTATAGCTGACCAGCAGAACCACAGATAAAAACATAGTGGGGTCATTGAGAAGTTTAACTTTAATGGAGTGAAAGTATTTCATTTTACTTGTGTTTTTCAGGCCTTGAGTGTGTGAATTCAAACCATTTGTAATTAATTATTAATTATATGTATTTTTTATACAATGGAAACTACACAGTGGAATTTATATACATTTTATTATTCAATTTTTGTACCTGAATACAATTAGACTCCAGAAAACCAAAAATCACTGTTTATTTAATTTTTTTTTATTGTTTATCTAGTCTTGTAATTTGTATATGATATTTTATGCAGATGCACTGCCCTACAAATCCATCATTCAGTCTAAAATGATCAGTTATTTGCAAATAGAGCTGTTCAAGTCATCTGGTGAACTTATATTTATATCGCAGAAAATTAAACACTGCAATGTCAGTTTTTTTTCCAATATTGTGTTGCCCTAATACATGATTTAATATAATAATTTTATATTATGTATAATGTCAGGGAGCTGCTGTCGATATATAAGGTAGAAATCACTTTTGAGTGTATGATTGCATGATAGCTTTCAAATATGCAGGCATTTAATCTGTGGTCTTTCATGTGATCAGTGCAAACTTCTGCACTGCTGTTACTTGTTTTACAGATAATTTTCTGTTTGGGAAAAACTGTCTAGGAAAGTGCACAAGCAAAGCTTTACTTAATTTAAATGGAGATATATTTTATTTCTATTATAAGTTTATTCATTTATTTGACTTGGGATTTGTTTCAGTAGAACTTTATTTTTATTTTTATGTTTTGTTTTGTTTTTTTTTTCACAAAGAAATGCTAAGCATTTTTAACCCTCTATGGTATCCTTGTCAATAGCTATGTTTCCATCCACGTACTTTTATGTGCAATTTGGAATGTTGCATAAAAAATGCTGGGCTGAGTGATATTGCAAAAAAAAATCACCATATCATGTTTCATATCATTCAATATCAATAATTATTGAATATTTTTTAACAATACATTTAGGAATATTGGAATTTTTTTTTTTATTTAACCACCTTATATTAATTTGCCAACGTTACAAAGGTAAATAGTTATAATGGTCAAAAACAAAAATATTTAATCAAAATATCTAATCTCTTCATAATAAAATAAACAAGTGTTAGAGAGACTTTTAAACTAGATAAATACAATGTTAAAAAGTGTGTGCAATGGTAAACCGTAAATACTGAACAATCAACGCAAACTTTAAGGTCTAAATAATAAAGATACAGTAAACCTCAAGCTCTGTCAACAACACAAATTATGAAAATCAAATCTGAGCTTTCAGGTAAAGGAACCAGCAATCATTATTCAAATACACATTGCAACATTTCAAACAGTGAAGTTGGATCACTATATTACCCCCTATGCTAAAAAATCTTCCAGATGGGGTGCTAGTGGTTGGGATGTTGTTGTTCTGACCTGAAGAGACAAGCTCGCACATGGATTCCTTGACCATTTACAATGGACTTTGCTCGCGCTCCCCTGGCATCTCTCGTAACTAGGCGACCATCAAGCATTTTTTCAGAGGATGACAAGTGAACAAGCCATTGCTGCGGTTTCATTTATGGAGAAAAGTAAAAAGCGCTGCAGTGTTTGGGTGCTCTGTGTTTGTCTGAGGTAATTAGTCTGCTGTTAATACTGAAATGTGTATATTCCATACAAAGTGTGAAGCAGATTGGTTAGTTCTACTTGCATGAATCTAAGTGCGCACGTGGCATTCGGAAAAGTTGGGATGTTTTCAGCTAGGTGCGGCTTGAAAATGCATGCGGTACAAACTGACACTTAAGTTTATTGGCACTGCTTCCAGGGCGGATACTCAGCAGCCACATTTGAATAAAACTATAGCGCTTCATACCAAAACTACATACCGAATCTTTTTTTATAAATATTGACAATGGTCTTCGGTCAATAAATATCGATACCGATTTTATGGCCCAGCCCTAATGGAAACGCCAAGATGCATATTATTTATTTATTTATTTTTTTTTTAAATGTGCATTAAATTCTTATGCACACAACTGAGTAGAATAAACATTTTACGTGATAAGAAAACATGCATAAACTGCAATGGAATCACATTTACTGAAAAAATTCCAGCATGAGCATCAAAAAAGTCCAGTGATTTTGTTTTAACAGATCATGTGATAATAAAAATTGGAACAATTGGATGGTAATAATGGCCAAACCAGCAGTCCGAACACATTGTAAAACATTTGAAATGTTGTTTTGGTCATTCCAAAGTACCTTAGATTAGATTAAGGTCCTATCCCAATTCTAATTTTGTACCCCTTCCCCTTGGCCCTTAAAACCAAGTGTGAAGG
Source organism: Danio kyathit (assembly GCA_903798195.1). Taxonomy (NCBI): domain Eukaryota; kingdom Metazoa; phylum Chordata; class Actinopteri; order Cypriniformes; family Danionidae; genus Danio; species Danio kyathit. The sequence continues at coordinate 23,571,493 of LR812534.1, read as the reverse complement.
GGAAGGGCTTCGCAATGTCTTGTTTTATATGAGATCAGACGATGGTGACTGCTGTAGTTATTCCAGTTGTGTTGTTTTTTGGTATTTATCTTCAGGAAATCACTGAAGGCATATATTATGTTATCATAATGATATAATGTGGCAGTAAGATTGTAACTGTACTTCACATTTATACAGTGGCCATATTCATCTATGTAAACACAAAAAACAACATTAACATTAGCAGACACTGTAAAAAGCTCATTCCAAGACACTAGACTTTTCTGATAGGGTATTCGAGTGTCATCGAGTTTCAGAATGTTTTGGGACTGCAATACAGAAGTTATTATTAGGGATTATAGATAGCAAAATTATTATTATTATTATTATTTTTTTTTTTTTTTAAAGCATGATGGTAAAACATGAATGTGTTAAAGCAGGAGTGCTCAACCCTATTCCTGGAGATCGACCTTCCTGCAGTTTTCAGTTGCAGCCCATATCAAACACACCTGCCTGTAATTATCAAGTGCTCCTCAAGTTCTAATTAATTGGTTCAGGTGTGTTTGATCAGGGTTGGAGCTTAAATCTGCAGGAAGGTCAAACGCCAGGAACAGGGTTGGTCACCCATGTGTTAAAGCATATGCTTATTTGTTGTAAAAATTCGTAATAATGACAAAAAATACTAATTTGTGAATTTTCCTTCCGGGTGCAGCTATACTGCTGTTGTGGCTGGTGTATTCTCTGAAATTTTCCTACCCCTTGGTTTGGAGTGTGGTCTTGAATAATCTCTGTTTAAAGGGGTATCCACCCCTTCTCCTTAGCCCTACGCCTTCAAGCTAAAGAGAATTGGGACACCCCTACCTCTTCATGTGAGCGCGCAAAATGAGGGGTAGGGGCAAGTGGAAGGGCTAAAGGGTCGAATTGGGATTGGGCCTAAGTCCATCGTCAAAATGGTTTGGTATTATTACTTTCAGAACTGTCTCACTCCTCCAAAAGCCACCACTCATTTATTGAGTTTTGAGTTTGAGTTCTTCTGGGGTGCAAATAATTTATTAAATAAGAAAAAAGGCCCACGTTGACTTCTTCTACCACATCAAATTTCATTTTTCTTTTTGATATTTGGCACCAGTTCATCAAGATATGACAATTTTGTTCTGTTGGATGGAAATAGTGCTTTATTCACAAATGTTTTATGTGATATTCCAGTTTGTGCTTAAGTGCGTCTTTGGATGGACACAAAAGATGTCCTTTTGTTAAATAAAATTGTATTGTGAAACCAGTATCAGAATTGTGAGTTGAGTGAACCATTATATCCCCTGTATATGAGCATTTGTCTCCATTTATGTCTGCAGATAATTGATGCTACTCTGAAAGGGAACTGCTCTCGTTTCATGAACCACAGCTGTGAACCCAATTGTGAAACTCAGAAGGTAAGTGCACTCGATTTTTATTGTTTTCTCAGACTTTTCTTACCCGGTTGTGCCTCCACACAAAGTCCTACACATCTCATTTTTATGCATAGAGCTTCCAGTTTCAGTGTTTTATTTAGAAACACCACCTCCACATGCAGAATGAGAAGCAGGATGTCAGTAAAAAATGTAAATGGGATTGTTTTTTTGAGATATTGGTCAGAAATCGATCAAAATAGACTGAATTTAATATCTAACAAACAAATAATTACTTTTACTAAGTATGCAATGAAATAATTATGTACTTCTTTTGCTTAACATCTTTATCTTTTCACATCCCTGTTATTTTTGCACATGTAGCAATTTAGAACCATTAATTTGAATAAATCTTTGTTTTCCATTTCTAATTCATTGTGCCCTTTGCAGTGGACTGTTAATGGCCAGCTCAGAATTGGCTTCTTCACTACTAAAGCTGTAACAGCAGGAACGGAGCTCACTTTTGATTATCAGTTTCAAAGATACGGGTAAAAATAAATTCAGCTATTTTCTTTAGTGTAAACCTTAAAATGAAACTCAACTTGAAATGTTGATCATGATATCACGTCGTCTTTCCTCTGTCCAACAGTAAAGAGGCTCAGAAGTGCTTCTGTGGAGCTCCTAGCTGTCGCGGTTTAATTGGAGGCGAGACTCGGGTCAGTGTTCGAGCAGCAGGTGGAAAAAAACAGAGGGAACGCTCACGGAAGAAAGACACTGACAGTGCACTTACCACGGTGAGGAAGAGGGCATCATTTGTGTGCCAGCTATTGGAAATAACATAAGAAAAGCAGAATGAATGCAGATGTTTTACAGTCAACCACACTGACATAATGTCATTGAGTTAATTTAGTCAACATTTGTGCTTGAAGGTTGTACTATATCTAGACATAAATAACACTTCTAGACATTGGAACCGTTATATGAAAGTGTTGTCTAAAAACACAGCAGTACCAAAGTAATGATCTCTGGGTTGAATTGGGTCAGCTTTGTTCTTGCTTGCAAGTTAATTGCTTTGAGACTTTCAGGGCCTGTTCCAGTCTACAAATAACACCGCTAATACACTCCGCATGCATTCAAGCTAATTGCATTTTTAGGCTTGTTTGAACTAGCGCTCTTCATCTCTGGCACAGAACTGTACTACTAGCAAACAGTATGTGGGGAAAAAACCTGATACGAGAAATTGAATGACTTTTGTAAATAAGCCTTTGATATGGTCAAGAGAGATTTCTTCTGTGATTCTGCTGCTATCTAAACTGGTTGACTTTGTTCTGCAGTTAGATGAGGAGTTGGAGGCTCTGCAGGAGAATGGAGAAGGCTTATGTGGAGAGAAAGAGGTGATCTCACTTTGCAGACTCATGGTGCGAGTGGAGACGATGGAGCAGCGACTCACATGCCTTAAACTCATCCAGGTAAACGACATCATCATCGTACTGATGCATATTGGATTTACTAGACTGCACAGCACTGCGGTGTTACAAGACATACTGATGTAATGTTTAATATAATTAAAAACTGACCTTGCTCAACTTTTTTTTTCTCCATCCTTGTACAGAATACCCAGAATCTCTTGTGCCAGAAGCAATTTTTGGATCACCATGGCCTCTCGCTGCTGTGGATATTTATGGTTGAACTTTCTGAGGCTAAGACCAACTCCATAAACAACATTAAACTACAATTTGAGGTAAATGTTCATGGCGTGACTCGTTTTAGAATTGTGGGCACATTTTAAACATTTTCTATTCATTTTACTTAAACTGGAATTGATACACAACAAATTTGTAAATTACAGTAGATTTAATTCATTATTAATATAAAATAATGCAATTTTTTTAAACCACTAACAAAGTTGACAACATATTTGACATTTTGTGCTACTTTAGTTCAAGATGCTAACCCTCACACCAGATATGGCATGTCTAAAGCACAATTTTATGTATTTTGATCATATTAATGTTTTTAAAAAGTGAATGAGAAATTCACTGAAATATCACAATAACAGTGTTGAGAAATAATTAATCTAGGCCTTTATTGTATTTGTTTTGTTTTATTTGTATTATTCTTACAAATAATTTAGCAGTTTCTTAAAGCTCAAACCTTTTTTGTTGTCATTTCCAAATTTTTAGATAATGAAAGCTCTATCAGTGCTTCCCATCTCAACCAAGAACATGCTGGAGGAGAGCCGAGTGCTGCAGTTTATCCAACGCTGGGCTCAAAGCCGGCCACTTGGCCAACCAGCAGAACAGGACGGCTACTCTAGTGAAAGCACGTCACGTGCCCAAACACCCCTCAACACCCCTGATGGTCCACCAGCCAAGCTGGCCACTGAGCTGGATGGGGACACTCCCAAAAGAGCAGTGTACCGTAGGTTGAAGATCATTAGTGAGAACAGTCTGGACAGTGCCCTGTCTGATGCTAGTAAAGCCTCAGATGGAAAAGAAGAGGAGGATGAGGAAGAGGAAGAGATTGAGGATGAGCCTTCACAATTAGAGCACACAACAGAAAGGGAGATCAAAGTAGAAAGGACTGAAGCACCTCCTGAGAGTCAAGCTAAGCTTGAGGTCGAATTGAAACAGGAAGCCCCTGAAATAGTAGAAATCCCACTTTCAATGCCAGAGGCTGTTGGCAGTGAGGGAGAGACACTTGAAACTCAAGAACCTGAAGAAAAACTCCTCTGTACACCTGAAGGGCAACTGAAGGATGAGAAGACTGCGGAAGAGACCAAGAGTGAAGAGCCATCAGAGGTCCAGACAGAGTCAGCAGCAGTTGAAGAAGCCCCTTCAGTCACAGACACCACATCTGCAGCAGACATTAGTAATGATGTAGTTGCTGATGCAGAAATCCCTGTCCCTGAGACACAGGTGGAGAATGCATCCTCTGAACAGTCTACCTCTGAAGGTGACGCAAGTTGCAGCACTGCAGAAATCGCTCCCGCACAACCAGCAGAAGTCATAATAGAGGGCATATCTTTTGATACTGCAGCTATTGTAATAGAGTGCACACCCAAAGAGTCTCCATCTGTTTCTGTGGAGACCACTCCACCTGATTCTGATGTGGTTTCTAATGAAAACGCACCTTCAGAGACAGTTGTTGCACCTTCAGAAGCTGCTTTTACCCCTTCAGAAGCCGCTCTTGCCCCTTCAGAGGCTGTTGATACCCCTTCTGAAGCTGTGGCTGTGCCTTCAGAAGCTGTTGCTGCACCTGCGGAGGCTGTTGCTGCACCTGCGGAGGCTGTTGCTGCACCTGCGGAGGCTGTTGCTGCACCTGCGGAGGCTGTTGCTGCACCTCCAGAGGGTGTTGTTGCACCTCCAGAGGCTGTTGCAGCACCCGTCTCTGCTGATGTGTCGGCTCTGGCTGTTGTGCCTGTTCCAGCAGAGGGTGCTGCAGTCGGGACACCCTCGCAAGATGAGGAGGAAGGGGTTTCTGATGTTGAGAGTGAACGCAGTCAGGAGCCACAAATTCGGGCTTCTGATATCAGTGATATGGCTGCTCGGCTGCTGGACAGTTGGAAAGACTTAAAGGCAAGGCTAGGATTTATTAAAAGTAGACATGTACTGATGCTTTAGGCCACGCATCACCAAACTCAGTCCTGGTGTTTAGCTCCAACCTAAATACTTAAAAAAAAAACACCTGAACAAACTAGTCAAGATCTTACAAGGTATAATTGAAATTTCCAGGCAAGTGTGTTTAGCCAAGTTGGAGCTAAACTCTGCAAGGACACTGTTTCTTCAGAACTAAGATTGGAGACCCTCACTATAAAAAATGATACTTTACTATTGTAACATTATTTTAATAGTATTTAATAGTAATACAATTTTTAGTTCAAGTTCAGTGAAACTGATCGTTTGAAGAAGCCAATGTAGCACAAAGGTACTAGTAAAGCCCAAAGTATATTTTTTGTAGGAATGTGTCGATCTAACACCTTGATTGGATATCTAAGGTAGTTCAATGTCACTAGGGGTGTCAAAATGTATTGTTTCTTCAGTGCACCGCGATGCAGATGGGGACAATTCGGTATCGGTTCTGTAATAATCATTACTGGTTATTATGTACTGACGTCATTTATCTCTTATGCGCTATGTCACTGTAGCTTACTATGGCAAGGGAGGCGAGTGCGAGTATTTACAACGCTCAAACTACTTAAAAACGCAGAAACTCTGCACAATTTCACTGCGTGTGTGCTTGCTGGACAGTCTTTCTTTGACACAGCAGAAGCCCCTATTTCACTGCGATTAAGAGAATGAAAGTAAATTCCATTTTTCTCTCTCTCACTGTGGCCTAGTTGAACTGCTGGCGTGACTTTTCCTCTCCTCTCGGCTGTTACAGCGATACTTCTGGATACAGACACGAACGCGTGTCTTGCAGAGTTTTCTCCACCATGTCTATCATGGATCAGCTGTGATCGCCGCTGCCGTTTATCAGTGTCACTCATCTGTGAAGCGTGCCAGCGCGTAAGAGCAAATCACAGCCCTTTCTGTTGAGCACGTGACCAATCATAGGGGTATAAGAAAGAACTTGATAGACAAGGCTCAGAAAACGAGACGGATATTTGTTTCTTTGCCATAAATGCTCGTGTTCTTTAAAGGTACAGTTTATATATCTGACTGTATTAAAGGACAACATTGTATTACAAATACTATATAAATATCTTTATACATTTTAATACAAAAATTGCTGTGCTGTAAAGAAAATATAAAACTGTGTATGGAAAGCATCATCAATGCCCCGTGATGCACCGAGATATCGAATTGAACCGAATCGATGGCATGATAATTGTAACCGAACTGGACAGTGAGACCAGTGTAGGTTTACACCTCTAAATGTCACTATTATATTTCACATGTAGATAAATAACTATGGCTTTTTATCTTGCTGGAGTTTATTGCTCTTTTTAAATTGCAATAGATTTTGCAGTGTGTCTAATAAATCTTGCTACATATTGTAATGGCTCAATAAGCTTTTGGAGAGATCTACAACACATCGATGGGTTTCCTTTGTGCTTTTGAAGTTTTCAAAGCAGCAGCTGTTAATGGAGAGTGACTCATACTTGTTCACTGAATGCACATACTCATATTGTGCTGCTCTGCATTGAACGTTGTAATATTTTTGCGCACTGAAAGAATATTAATCTGTACATCTTGTGCATACTGTACAAACAAAGCCTGATATTTTTTTTTTAAACCAATTGTTGCTGTGGTAATACACAGACAAAGATTTTTTCCACGGTGTTCCCTGGTGAAAATCTTTAATTTTATTTCATTTTAAATAAAAAAAATAAATTGAATGACAACAACCCACCAGAGACCACAACAATAGTGGATCTGCAGTGCATCCGGAAAGTATTCATAGCGCTTCACTTTTTCCACATATTTTATGTTACAGCCTTATTCCAAAATGGATTAAATTCATTTATTTCCTCAAAATTCTACACACAATACCCCTTAATGACAATGTGGAAAAAAGATTTTTTGAAATTGTTGCAAATTTATTAAAAATAAAAATACCTGAAAAATCACATGAACATAAGTATTTACAGCCTTTGCTCAATACTTTGTTGATGCAGCAATTACAGCCTCAAGTCTTTTTGAATTTGATGCCACAAGCTTGGCACACCTGTCTTTGGGAATAGTTGCCCATTCCTCTTTGCAGTACTTCTCAAGCTCTATCAGGTTGAATGGGAAGCGACGGTGTACAGCCATTTTCAGATCTCTCATTTTCAGTTGCTGTGAAGCCACTCCATTGATATTTTGGCGGTGTGCTTTGAGTCATTGTTCTGCAGAAAGATGAACCGTCGCGCCAGTCTGAGGTCAAGGGCACTCTGAAGCAGGTTTTCATTCAGGATGTCTCTGTACATTGCTGCATTCATCTTTCCCTCTATCCTGACTAGTCTTCCAGTTCCTGCTGCTGAAAAACGGCATGATGCTGCCACCACCATGCTTCACTGTAGGGATGGTATTAGCCTGGGGATGTGCGGTGCCTGGTTTTCACCAAACGTAATGCCTGGCATTCACTCCAAAGAGTTCAATTTTAGTGTCATCAGACCAGAGAATTTAGTTTCTTATGGTCTGAGAATACTTCAGATGCCTTTTGGCAAATTCCAGGTGGGGAGTGGTTTCAGTCTGGCCACTTTACCATACAGGCCTGATTGGTGGATTGCTGCACAGATGGTTGTCCTTTAGTAAGGTTCTCCTCTCTCCACAGAAGAACGCTGGAGCTCAGACAGAGTGACCATCAGGTTTTTGATCACCTCCCTGACTAAGGCCCTTCTCCCCCGATCACTCAGCTTAGATGGCCGGCCAGCTCTAGGAAGAGTCCTGGTGGTTCTAAACATCTTCCACTTTCAGATGATGGAGGTCACTGTGCTCATTGGAACTTTCAGAGCAGCAGAAATTGTTTTGTAACCTTCCCCAGTTTTGTGCCTTGAGACAATCCTGTCTTGGAGGTCTACAGACAATTCCTTTGTTTTCATGCTTGGTTTGTGCTTTGACATGCACTGTCAACCCTGGCACGTTATATAGACAGGTGTATGCCTTTTCAAATCATGTCCAATCAACTGAATTTACCACAGGTGAACTCCAATTAGGGCAACGCAGTGGCGCAGTAGGTAGTGCTGTTGCCTCACAGCAAGAACGTCGCTGGGTCGCAGGTTCGAACCTCGGCTGGGCTGGGTCAGTTGGCGTTTCTGTGTGGAGTTTGCATGTTCTCCCTGCGTTTGCGTGGGTTTCCTCCGGGTGCTCCGGTTTCCCCCACAGTCCAAAGACATGCAGTACAGGTGAATTGGGTAAGCTAAATTGTCCATAGTGTATGAGTGTGAATGTGTGTGTGGAAGTTCCCAGAGATGGGTTGCGGCTGGAAGGGCATCCGCTGTATAAAATCGTGCTGGATAAGTTGGCGGTTCATTCCGCTGTGGCGACCCCGCAAGGGACAAAGCCGACAAGAAAATGAATGAATGAATGAACTCCAATTAAGCTGCCGAAACATCTCAAGAATGATCAGTGGAAACAGAATGTAACCTGAGCTCAGTTTAGAGCTTCACGCCAAAGGCTGTGAATACTTGTGTTCATGTGATTTTTCAGGTTTTTTATTTGTAATAAATTTGCAACAATTTAAAAAAAATATTTTTTCTCATTGTCATTATGGGGTATTGTGTGTAGAATTTTGAGGAAATAAATTAATTTAATCTATTTTGAAATAAGGCTGTAACATAAAGAATTGTGGAAAAAGTATATGAATACTTTCCGGATGCACTGTACTTTTGCTCTTGACAACAATGAAACATTCTGTTGAGCATGTGTGTTGACTGCCTGTGTTCATTAACTTTGTCAAATCAAGTAAACTTTGAAAGGCTATACGTTTGGTTATTTGATAAGCATGAAGTTTGGAAAAAAGTATACTTTGGGCTTGTGTTAACAATTGCTTTTTAATAGCAACTGTTGTGAACTTGATCATGTTTATCCAACAAGATTATGTCGATCATCTTGATCCAACAAGACTTAATCATGTTGGATCACAAATAAACCATCTATTTTTCTTTTAGGAGGTTTACAGAATACCGAAGAAGAGCCAGGTTGAAAAAGACTCAAATGGTAGGCCAAGAACACATCATACCTTTACCCAACACAAATTGAAAATTTGAATTCAGTTTGGTTATGATCTCTGATCTGTCTTTTTTTTTTTTCCCTCAAACAGATCGCAGTCGTGATCGGGAATCCTTGATGACCCCTCGCACACCTTCGAGCAGTAGAGAGAGAGAGCGAGAAAGAGACAAGGAGCGTGATCGAGATCGGGACAGAGACTGGGAGCGTGAACGAGACTGGGATCGGGATAGGGATAGGGATAGGGACAGGGATGGAGAAAGGGCAACCCTTCGCAGTGCAGATAGGAAAAGACGACGAGGATCCACGTCCCCTCTGCCACCACCAGCATATGAGAGGAGCCGCAGGAATGAAGACCGGTAATGCACTATAAAACAAATACATGCTGACGAATACTGACAATCTTCCTAATTGTTTTGTGAAATATCCAATTTCTGACTCTCAAACATGTGTAAGAACATTTATTTTTGTTGTTAAAACATCTTAATACGGATCATATTATTTGATCTATGACGGCTAATGGGTGATGCCATGTTTAGTCTACACTGCAGGAAGGAACAGAACTGCTGGATTAACAACCTGTGAATTCCCCAATTTCTCATGAAATGCATGAAAGCAATGGCTGATTAACTGGGAGAGGAACAGATTCTAATCATCTAAACAGTGTTTATATAATGTAAATCAAACATCATTTAATTCTGTGTTAAAAGGTTAATTTAGTACTTTTCTCTGGGGTCCACTTATAATATTTAAGATTTGAACTTTTAAAAATGTTATTTTAAGATGTCATGGGCCATTTGATTGTCCTCATCTAAACACCATTTGAATTGATAATGTGGATTGTAGACTAGGAAGTAAAATGCCACTGGTATGATTAGCTAACTGTTTGCATACAGTATATGTGTGGTGCGACCTTATGTAGGATCCAGTGAAGGCACTTTGTAACTTTGATTTGCGCAGCAACTTAGGGCTGGGCGATATGGCAAAAAAAAAAAAAAATCTAGATTTTTTCATAAAGTTTGACCAATTCACGATTTCGATTTTTTTTTTTTTTTTTTTTTTTTTTTTTTTGTGTAACTATAGTCAACTTAAAACATTACAACAACATGACTGAAGTAACAATCTCTTTATAAGTAACTTGAAAAACCATCTGGTTAAGGAACATGTATTTTTAATGGCCATACATACATAAATTGGTCAACAAGGTGTAGCCTATTACATTCCTATAGACAAATACCTGCTTGACGTTTTAGAAAATATTTGTGCGTAGCTACACCACCCAGTATATATTAAAGATCACAGTGAACAACAAAAAACCCCACAGAAACCTGTTACATATCTATCTATATTTAAATGTCTATCTTATATTTAACTGAATCGTATAACAGCCTATAGCTGAAATGTTGGAAATTGCTCAATTTACTTTTATAAAACATTTGTCAAAACGTATTGATATTTTTTTGGCGTAAAAATAATACCGACATTTAAGAATCCATATTTATTTTATTTATTAATTCATTTTACTTGTTTATTGGTGCATATATGGGTTATGATTTAATTCATAGCTACAGTACCTTGGACAGCTACTGTGCCACTCCGTAAAGCTTTCAAGCAAAAGTCCAAATTAAAGAAAGATTTGACTTTCTGCGGTGACAGCCGACATTCACAACATGTCGTAACCATCCTTCAGGTGGTGCGCAGGTATAAAATACAAAACCAGACGTCTGGGCTTTGAATTAGGTGCAATTATTTCCTCGTTGTTCAAAGAGTCTGCAAGTTCGTGTTCCATGGATATATGTTGTTGTTGATTCGATGCGCAGCAGGTAAAAAAGGCTTTCAGCAGTGCATGTAGTCACTGACGCTCAGTCAGGCGAAGTAAAGGTCTCATTGCCTATATGTCAATCAAATTAATTAAGCTCTAGCCACGAATAAAACTTTTAGCCTATTTTATCATTTTGTGTAATGTATATAGTGTAATCAGGGCCGGAGCAAGCTGAACTGGCGCTCTAGGCGAAGGCCTTGAACCCGAAAGTAAAATAGAAACTTAACGGTTTGCGGATGAAAGTGAGGATCGGGAGGGGCTGGGTGTCACGGATGAAATTGATAATCGGGGGGTTCTCTCTCCCAATTCTGCCGCCCAAGGCAGCCGCCTAGGTCGCCTCTATGGACGCGCCGGTCCTGAGTGTAAAGCTGGATTTATACTTTTGCCTGGCGCCGCATCGCGCGCCTCTGCTGACTGCGGTCGCACCTTGCGACAATGGGTTAGCGCGCTTGCGCTGAGCCAGCTGTGGTAGCTCAACAACAGACACACAGAATCTGTCAGCACAATTCAGCACGGTTGTCTAACAGTTTAGAACAGTTTGGCACGATAGTGGAAAAGCTGCTTTAATATTTTTATTTAAAAAATCGCGATACCTCGATTTTATAAAAAATGTTATCGTCTTAAAACGTAAATTTGAATTAATCGAAAAAATCGCCCAGCCCTACAGCAACTTGTTGCCTTTATTGTTTGGTTTCTGGTAAATCTTTGCCACTTTTGTTATTTTCCAACACCTACTACATGTATAGAACACAGTATTGTAGATACAGACGTTAATCTTCGTTGGCAGAGTTGATATTTAGCCACATTATTACATGATAAAGTAGCATATTTCATTGTCATTTTGGCAAATTGGCTTCAATATAAGCTGCTTTTACACTAACTTATTGACCTTATTCTTGATGTACGAGTGGGTGCAGCCTTTGGAATCTTTTTGGCTTGAGACTTTGTCTCATTCGCTTCCATTGATTTTTAGACATTAGAAATGGCTCGTTCTGCTGCTTGATGTTGAAAACTGCTATTTTCTTATTACATTATTCTACTTTTTATGTATAGTCATGAACACACTTGTTTGTAGAGCAAGCAGTTTGACCGTTTTCTGCCATTTATTACTCAGTCATTTCTCACCATCTCGCCATCACCTCTTTCACACCGCAGAGCGTGAGCAGCTCATGTTTTTTTAGCGTCCATGTTAACAGATAAGAGCTTTCATGATGCACGCTGAAGCAAGGCATCAGTGTGGAGGGTGAGCAGAGCTGAAGCAGCAGTGCTGCGATCATTTCGGCGCTGGGTCTTTTTTTTGCCGCTCCTCACGCTCAAAGTGACAGTGCATTGATAATGACCAAAAACAGATTGAATGACAGTAAAAAGTAGCAATTTTACCCAGTAAATGCATCGATAAGATCCACAGATTTTTATAAAGTCATCAAATGAACCTAAACGATAAAAAAGGAACAAATATTTGTTTTGGCCTGAACTATAAAACCAAATTGAAAACATTTTTAATATTAGTTTTGCTTAAATTGCACACTAATTTGATCATGTATAAATATCATTATAACTATATTGGATAAATATTATTATAACTAAAAGCCTACATCATGCTGACGATCAAAAACAAAATTACATGATATCACAGGCGATTGTCTGCATTGTGAATGTGTGCCAGTGAAGGAGATCCTGATGCAGAAACCAGAGCGTTGCTGTGCATGACACGTGTTGCGAATTGTGCAACTTTGTTGACCTACACGTGTTGCTTAAGCCGACTTTGCTAAAATATTCGTATAATATTTCTAATTATGGCATAGCTCTCCAGCCAATTAGACTAATTAAGTAATGACAAAAAAACAAAACAAAACACAAATGCTTGATCCCGGCCCCTGGGTCGGGTCAGGTCAAGTCTGGGCTCGGGCTGGGGCAGAGAATCTAAACTCGAATTTAAAACAATCGCAAAAGCGAGCGCACATTCACATCAAGCAATAATGTCAATAGGAAACTTACAGGTGTGAAATTTATTGTGACAAAAGATTAAGGACAATTTTATTTTATAGTTTATGACCCAATTGTATTGTTTTTTTCCCAAAAAAATATTTTTGTTTAGAAAAGTATTGAGCAAAATGTACTTTAATATATTTTTAAAGAAATGCGTGTTTATTATCTGGATGCTAATACCCAGATTTTCTTTATTTTCTGTAGTTATGAACAGTCCAGCAGCAGCAAGAAGAAACTCCACACCAAAGAATCTCGTACTAAGCTCTCTACGGAGGAACGACGAAAGCTCTTTGAACAGGAAGTGGCTCAACGTGAGGCACAGAAACAGCAACAACAGCAGCAACAACAACAACAACAACAACAACAACAGCAGCAGCAGCAACAACAACAACAACAACAACAGCAGCAGCAGCAGCAACAACAACAACAGCAGCAGCAGCAGCAACAGCAGCAACAACAACAACAGCAGCAGCAGCAATTACAAACGCTTGCATTTAACCCACTGGCCTACACCTCTAGTCCGAACTTCATGAACTACCCACCTGGATACCCTATTCAGACCTATGTAGATCCCACCAATCCCAATGCTGGAAAAGTGCTCCTTCCCACACCTCCTGTAGAGCCTATTTGCGTCACTCCAGCTGCTGGTACATTTGATCAAACACCTGCTCTTGATCTTGGTATAGCTTCACCATCGTCCACCACCACCCAGGCTGGACCTGCCTCCAGCTTGGCGCACATCCCTGCCCCTCTGGAGCTGTCCTCTGGCACACAAACTCAGTTTGTTCAGCCTGCCGTGCCAGCGCAGGATCCGAGCGTAGCCATCCTGTCAGTGCCCGCACAAGCAGCCAGCCCTCAGCTCCCGAGTCAGCAGGGCTACACCACGCTCTGGGACCCCAACACACAGCAGGCGGTGACGGTGCAGACGCAGCCAACACAGCAGTACTCGGCTACGTCACAGCCTCAAGCTGCAATCTACTATCAGGGCCAGCCCTGCCAGACCATCTACAGCATTCCTGCAGGCTACCCGCAAACCAACCCTCCTGTCATACAGGTGGGACCCCAGTATTTATCTTTTAATCATCATTCTCACTGTATTCATAAATTTGATTTTAACATTGTCTAGTAAATGGATTGTCAACACCTGAAAACCTTGCAGATATATGCAAAGCACTGCATAAATCTGGAAATGATGAAAAGGCTATGAAAACTTTGCTATTGCACAGAGTGATCGTTTTGCTTTATAAGACCTCTGTGCATTGTCAAGATCCGCGGGTGGTAATTATGATTTGCATGCAAAAGTTTTTTTTTTTATAACTCACTTGAGCAGCAGTGGCTAAAGCAATCACAACCAGAAAGTGCTTGCCAAGGAATGTTTATGTCACATTTCAAAGTTTTATGTGTATCTATTATTCTAAACATTTATGAAGTAACATCTTCTCACAGATACAAAATATATCCCAAGTAACTAACAGGACTATGAAAATATAACCATATAAACGCATAGCAACACTTGAATAAATGTTGAAACTAAGTGATCACTTCTTGTTAAAAATATAAAACAATTGGCAACACTGCCAGTCTCCCATGGGGTGGCTTTTATGAGTTGGCCACGATCACTTATTTACATTTCAGACAGTAAAATTTATGGTACAAATTTTATTTTGTCGTTACGATATATACCACCCAGTCCTATAGCGAACACAGAGTTGTGTGTTGCTTTTCTAAATGCCTATATTTAGTAGGGGTGTCAAAATTAATTGTTTCTTCGATGCACCACGATACAGACGCGGACAGTTTGGTATCGGTTTAGTAATATTTCATAACCGGTTATTACGTACTGATGTCATTTATCTCATATGGGCTATATTGAGGTAGCTTACTATGGCAAGGAAGATGAGCACGAGTAATGAAAACACTCCAACTACTTAAAGGGCTACGAAACCCCCTGTCTCAGCAGGGTGTTTTCACACCTAGTTTGAAAAAAGTCAGGAAAGTGGGCGTGTCCAGCTCTGGGAGTGTGGGAGTGTCGGGGGAGGGAAAGAGGGAAGGACTTGCAAAGAAGGGCCACATGTGATTCCAGCAGCTCTCTCATAGAGGGAAAACAAAACCTTCGTTGCAACACCGACGACCCGTGTCTCCAAATTCTAGTTCTTTCACTTGTTTTGGCAACACAACGTGGCGTCTCTCTGCCGTCTGAACACTGTAAATAGGTAAACAGTCTCCGGAGCTAACATGCATATTAATGAAGTTTCGCGTCATACACAATATAGCGCGCTTATTGGTTTGAAGGCCGTCTTTGTCATGAATTAATGCCGCACACTCAGATACTTCACAATGTTCTCGAAAGGACAGACAGCCACTCTCCAGGCTGGATTTACACCTAAGTATCTCATGGCTGTGACGTAGCTTCAAAAATTAGTTTCAAACCGAAAGAACGAATTTGCTCAAAATAACGCAAAAACAACCAATTTTCACTTTTTAGTGCAATATATGTGTCCTAATAGTGTTTATAGCAGCGTGGGACACATATATGACTGTCAACAGCTCAAAAAATGTGTTTTGGTGTTTCGTGACCCTTTAAAAACGCAGAAACTCTGCACAATTCACTGTTTTTTTAGCATACAATATGATGATAATATTGCAGTGTGGGTTCAGTATCGAGATTGTAACGGTACTTAAGTTAGTGTTGTCATGATACTGTCATGTTGCCAGTCGATACTCAAATTTTAAAAATGTCCATTTCTCGTTAACATCGATGATCAGCTGGTCTGTTTATGAGCTGACATACAAGCGATCTGCTGATGAATCAACTGATCTTCATGGCTTTATAGTGCTCTGTCCCTGCATCTCTCGTTACACTCAGTAAACAGTGGTGAGTGTGGTGAATTGATGACCTTCACGGCCAATCACAGTCATTTCTGTTGAGCATGTGAAAACAATGGCAAACCAGCAGTGTTTAAGAACGCCCTTCAATGTTGGTGGGAAATGGACTTTTTAACATTTCAGCACCAAATTCCAGTGTTGTGACAACACTAACTCAAATTGTGACTTGAGTGTATGGTTACACGCATAATAAGTGGTATCATTTTCATTGGATGATTTGGAAACGCCCACCAGTTTTTTTTATTTGAAAACCTGTGAACCTCGTTCTCATTATTAAGGCGCAAAATAAAAATTATATATATATAGATATATACACACACACACACACACACACACACATACATATATACTGTATATATTTGTTTTTAATGAGCATTTTGTAAACTCTTAACAATGTGAAATGTCTGGATTGAGGAAGGAATTGGTAAGCAGACACTGCTTTGCATATAGTTTGAATAAATGCACTCCTAGTTTTGGTTTCCCTTTTTGAATGTCAAATATAGGCTGTTAATACCTATTGCTAACGCAGATCGACAACAGTCTGTTTTCATTGCTAGACGTTTTTTGGTGTCTTTTTTGTTTTTTTCTTGTGTCATCATGACCTTTTGTCCACCAAACCATACAAAACCATAAGCTTTTCATTTATTACTCACATTGTAAGTCACATTAAGATTTAGATTTTAAACGGAGCACCTACATTTCAGAATCCAAGCTACAACTGCTGATACAACCACTTTCCCGAACTCTGATGTTTGTTACAAGCCAAAAGAAATGATCTGTCACTACTTCTGTTTGATTGCTTATTTTAGTTATGAAAATAAACCTGACTAAAACTATTAGTCAAAAACATTTTCATGAAATTAAATAAAATGAATTCACATTAAATAAAAACTGAAACTAACAACAATCACAGATAAAATTAATTGAAATATAAGAATGATTATTAAAAGTAATAATTGTTTTCCCAGATAATAGGGTTAGGATTAGGCTCATACTGTGGCGGAAAATCTACCCTGCAACTGTTTAGAGGAACAACAGTAGATGAAGCTTTTACATACAAACACAAGCGCAAAAACATCTCTACCTGCCAAAAAATGTAAACCTGGCTTGTTTAACTACATACAGTATAATTTTTTTTATATGAAGTCATTTACATTTTTCTTTTCATTTTTTTTTATTTTTTTTTTATGCATGCGTTTTTTTCTGAATTTTATGGTCTTCAGTACAGTCTTTTCAAAAAAAGTATGTTTTTCTCATCGCTAAGAGCCGGTTTGCAAAATAATTAAGTTGTGCAAACATTAAACTTTGCTCTGGTCGACACTGGGTGTGTTCAGTTAACTTAGCTGAAAATAAATATATAAAAATTAAATTGAAATGTGTTTACAAAATAAAAACTAAACTAAAACTAATTTACAGCAAATTAAAAAAGTATAGAAAATAAAACTATTTTAAAAACTATTTTTTTTCCCCCTTCACTTTGGTCAATTGGTAAAGTTAGTTTTTCACATTGTTGGATTTACTCTTCGGTGTTTGGGCTTTCAGCAGTGACATTTACATTAATGCACTGAACTAAATTGAGCTTAAACTGTGAAAACTGGACTAAAACAGTTTTAATTTTCTAGAACATCATCTATGTTAAACTGACTCGATCTACATTGTAAAAGTGCTATAGGAACACAGATGAATTGAATTAAAAAAGCTTGATTACAACATCAGAGATGCTAGATTTGAACCACAGCCAGGTTATGGTAGTGACAAGATTATGTCGGTTTGATTGTTCTTTTTTTTTTGTTTGTTGAAGTGTGCACACTTGAGCATAATCGTTGTTTAATATGGTGTGTAAAGGCATCTGCTCAGCATTTCTCTTGTTTTTGGTTGTGTGCAGGCATACACAGAACCAGCCGCCAACTACCTGCACAGCCAGCAGGTATACACGCAAGGAGGAACCGTCACCACCATTGTCACATCTCAGCCAGTTCAGCAGGTATACAAGTCATGCATTACACCAGGAGATGGTGCTGTTACCCTTTCAGTTTGTCTCTAAGGCTGTTTTTTTTTTAATATACATTTCTTTAGATCTATAATCCTTCAAAAAGAAACTAACTCAAAAAAAGAAAGTAACTCAATTCAAACATTTATTTTCTTAAGCTTGATGCTAAGCATGTTGGGAACTAGAAATCTGTTTCTGCTTAGTCAAGGTTCACCTTAATAGAAACGTGTTATGTAAACTCTATGGCCCAGTTTCACAAACAGGGCTTAGATTAAGCCAGGACTAGGCCTTAGTTAAATTAGGATATTTAAGACACATTTATAAAAATGGCCTTAGAAAAACATTACTGGTGAGCACCTGGAGACAAAAAAATGACACTGACATTTTAAGGCATCTCACCGAAAGTTATTTTGAGTTGAGACAGCTCAAACATGCAATTTAATCTTGACTAGCCTTAAACCTTGTTTGTGAAACCGGGGGTATATGTTATTGTGTTGAATGCTGTTGAACCCACACGATTTCAGAGAATGACTTTGAGTGTGTAGATTAGGGCTGCACGATATAGAAAAAAAATGACATTGCAAAATAACGTTTTTCAGCGACACATATTGCGATTATTGAGTATAATTTTACTAGATAATAAATGGCTCAATGTGGTAAGAATTTATCATTTTAGATTGATTGGGATGATTTTGTAGGGAAGTGCATCTGCATAAAATATACTAAACCAAGCACAAGCCTTGATAAATTCAGTACAGCAAAGATACACACTAAATAAACAGTATTTTATGGATTTCTGGAAGTTTAGCAGTATACAGTGCAAAATATATAATCAAATTTAAAATGACCCAGTATTATCTTCATTGTATTTTTACATGAATACTATTACAGTTGTTACAATTAAAGTTGCAAACATAATTTTGTGGGACAGCATGGTGGCGCAGTGAGTAGCACAATCGCCTCACAGCAAGAAGGTCACTGGTTCAGTTGGAATTTCTGTGTGAATTTTGCATGTTCTCCTCGTGTTTGCGTGGGTTTCCCCCGGGTGCTTCGGCTTCCCCCACAAGTCCAAAAACATGTGGTATAGGTGAATTGGGTAAGCTAAAATTGTCTGTAGTGTATGTGTGTGAATGTGGATGTGTGTGGATGTTTCCCAGTGATGGGTTGCAGCTGGATGGACATCCGCTGTGTCAAAAACATATGCTGGATAAGTTGGCGGTTCATTCCGCTGTGGCGACCCCAGATTAAAAAAGGGACTAAGCCAAAAAGAAAATGAATGAATAAACAATTTTGTGTGCCTGAATGCTCGACATTGCAGATCCTGCTATGTGACTATTGCGGATGCGCACATTGTGATATTGATGCTGAAACAATATATTGTGTAGATGACAAATACAGCACAACCTTAATCACTCATCAAATGTTTTAAATAACCAATTAGTGTTTTGGTTTTAAATAAGCAACCAGTTTTGTGAGCAAGTGGGTAATAATAGTATATAGTAGGGATGGGCATTTCTGACCATTCTTCATTTCGATTAATCCACTGGTTTGACAAACGAGTACTCGATTAATCGGGGGCGGGGCTTAAGCAAGAGGCGGGGCGTGCGTGCGTCATTGCGACAATTAAATAACATTCAAAAAAAAAAAAAAAAAAAAAAATATATATATATATATATATATATATATATATATATATTATTTAAAGCCCTGTTAAAAATGTTGTGGTGGTGAAAGAAAACTGAGGCATGCATGCGCGCAGACAACCATTCCCGCGCGCCTCACGCACTGCTCTGCTCCCGGTGTGAATACCGGTTGTTTACATGCACGCCGATAAAATACACGCCGCTTATGTACTGTGAAACCGGAGTAACAATTATGCAGAGGTGTCGGCACGCAGCGAGCTTTGCAAGTTGACAAAACTTAAGTTATAATATGATGATGATCTTATTTTGACTGTATGGCTATGAAGCAGAAAGAAGAGATGATGAATCAGGGAGGTAAGACTTAATAATATTAATTCTCAGCCATGAGTCGGGTCTAAGACAACAGATAATTACATTAAATATATATTTTTGTATTCTATAGAATTGTCTTTAATTTTCAAGCAAAAGATTTCTAAAGAGATCTTAGTATATCACTCCAGCTGTCTACATTTTTTCCAGTTACATTTAGGATTGATTTCTGTTATTTATTTAGAATAATAATTGTATAATGTTAATAATAATAATTTTATTTATTTCTAAGTACATTTCTAAAAGCAGGTGGTTCGCCCAGGGTGGCATTTAAACTTGAACTGCCACTGACGTGAGGCATGTAGGTTTTCTACATGACGCATTGTAAATAAAATTAATCATAAACCCTAGAAACACAATATGAAAATGTTATATTACAAATTGTGTTTATCTACACAAAATGCATGGGAGCTTGAACTACATGCCAAACAGAAAGTGGATGCGGTTCGCAGGGCGCTTTAAAACAACGGCAACTGAAGCCCCGCAGAAAAAAAGGAAACCAAAGTTATTTTACAGTATTATCTCCTTCAATATGTGTCTTATTATTACTATAAATATTTTGGATCCGTTTTTAAAACTATAACCTACCTTTTTCTATATTGTTGACAACAACAATAAAAACACACATGATACTCTGCATTTCAGTTATTTTATTCAACTGACATTTTTACCAAAACAATATTTTAAATCATAAACAATATTTAATATTCATACAGAAAAAGAAAGCACAGAAGTTATGGTAAAATAAGATGCTAAAGTCATACTCTTTAAAATAATGACTTATATTAAAAATGTTGACTGAAGTTTGTGATAAGATATGCAGCAGAGCATTAAATAAATGCATATTTTCCGTGAAGCGATTGATTTGAGGTAGCCTTTTTTTATTTGGCTGGAGAGAAAAAAAACATATGATGGGGGGAAAAGCCTATGCCGGTCCTTAAAAAAGGATTAGGTCAGTATTTTCTTTTTAATCTAAAATTGTAATTTAGGCGAAACATCTGGGGCAGACCTATTTATTTTATTCTTTTTATTTTTTATTTTTTTCTATGCTGTTGGAAACGCTGGTACTTGAAGAGTTTCTGTTGTTAATATGTGCTGTATGCTGCTGTTCGCATGTTAAAATAAATCAGTATTTTAAAAAGCAATACCTAATGTGTCGGACACTAAATAAAATTATACAGCTCTTTTCTTTCCTTTCTTTTGTTTTTAATTCTCCCTTTTTAAGTTTCTCTCGGATCGGTTTCGCCTCCATTTCTACTTTAACAAATGAGTTTAATAAATGCACAGCAAAAATCATTAATAATTAAACTCATCCACCCGCAATTAACCATACTTTACATTTTATTACCCGACCCGCGGATTATTAGCAGCGCGCACGAATATAACCGCCATCCGCGCATCACTACTGGGTATGTAATAGGCTATGCCACGGCTGTATAGGGCGTTATATGAAAGACTGGTACCTAAAATATGAAACATCATGTGTGCGCTAAAAGCCGATCAAGTCAAAGCCAGATAAACATTCGTAAGGACAGCAAAAATTACCACTGGAGGTTACGTTGGTGGACCTGTGCTGCCTGCACCTTCCATGTGGTCTCTGGCAAGGGATGCGCATTAGCTTACTCACTGAATCTGCTGTTAATAACAAACAATTCACGCTGACTTATCATGCTTAAACAAAGAATTAGAAATATTAAAGTGACGATCGGGTGCGAATATATAGGCTATATCAGATAAAATTATAAGTGCGGGCGGGTGGATGATTAGTATGAAGCCGCAGTGACATTTTAGCTAATCCGCTTATCTCTGATGGATGGATGGATGGATGGATTGATTCCGTTTTAGATTCCAGAACGCTAACTTACACTTTCAGATCTTAAACTAAAGTTGGCATAACAACCATCAAAGGTCATTCTGGGTAGAGCGAGCGTTTCTGAGCGGATGAGCGAGCGGAGTGGAATTTTCAGATGGGCGCGTTGCACTCTTAAAGCTCCGCTCACGCTCCGCTCAGATCCTCTGACCCTGATAGAAACCTAAGTTTAGAATTCTGAAATGCGCTGCATGGCACGACGCGGCGCTTCTGGTGTGTGACCCCCTATACTCGATCTGCGCTCAGGTCTCGTCTCTAGACCGCAACTCCCCGCAGCCATAACCAATCAAACTACCGCCAAAATACCAGCATAACCAATCAGAAAGAAATAAAATTTTAGAGCCAATCGATCATTGTTTTCATGCTCGATCGCCGCTGATGCATTCGATTAATCGATTAATCGAATAACTGTGCACATCCCTAGTATATAGATGTTTAGTTTAGTGTTGCAGCTCATATGAGCACTTCCATGCTAATGTCAACCTTACCATGAAAAAAATTAAGTTTTCACAAAAATAGCAAAACTCTTTCTAAGTTTTTTTGCATGGTTTTGTATTTTACAGTACTGTAAAATTACTCAAATGTCTCTGTCAATGTTTTCAAACAATTATATTTGATTTATTAAAATCACACAAGTGGCAATTTTACATCTGTCACATCCATAACGGAGAGCCATCACATGCATAACAAAGCTTTTTCCTCATAATGCAAAAATGTCAAATAAAATCAAATCAATCTTTTTTATTCTAAAGTGAGTATAATATAGATATGCTTTTGATTAGCAATACCTTTCCGTTTGTTGTGCAGTTTAATTCACAGAATTTCTACAAAGTATGTTATATCCACTAAACTGTTTTGGTCACATCCATAACGCGTGTTTATTTTCCACATTCAAAATCTAAAAGTTTACAGATTGTTAACTCTGTGGTGAATTGTTCTGGAAAATTTAAACAGATATTTCAATATAACGTTGACCTATACTTTCTCTGTGAATTTATGTTTTGAGATTTTACTTCAAATTTCACATCCATAACGCTGGAATTGCTCAAGTGCATGGCAACTGGTTTATTTGTGTGGGTATGTCCACACCAAAACCATCAAAACTTTTCCATGTGCTGTTTAATGTAGAAACATTTTTAAACACAGTAGTTTTAATGATGCATTTCTAATAACTACTCATGTTTGTCTTTGCCATGATGACAGTACATCACATTTAAATCAGAGGTGTCTAAACTCAGTCCTGGAAGGCCGGTGTCCTGCATAGTTTAGCTCCAACTTCCTTCAACACACCTGCCTGGAGCTTTCTAGTATACTTGATTAGCTGGTTCAGGTGTGTTTAATTGGGGTTGGAACTAAAGTATGCAGGACGCTGGACCTCCAGGACCGAGTTTGGACACCCCTGATTTGAATAGTTAGTTTGTAAGATACTAGTATTCAGCTTAAGTTTAATTTAAAGGCTTAATTAGGTTAATTAGGCAAGTCATTGGACAACAGTGATTTTGTACTGTAACTAATTGAGAAAAAAAATTATATTGACCCTAAAATGTATTTATTTTTCATTTTTATAACCAATTAACTAATTTAATTCCAGATAAACTAAAATAAATAAAACATTCTCCCAAAGAAAACATATAATTGGATTTGAAAATACTGTAAAATCTTTCCTTGCTCTGTTGAACTATTTTTGAAATACTTGAAACAGAATTGCCTTCAACTGTATTGTTTAAACTGCTGTATTTGGCCTACTGCATTGCATTGTTTTGCTCGCCATAATTAAAATGACAGATTTTATAATAAAACTAAGCACTTAAAGGTGCCAAAATGTCAAAGGGTCAGCATAATATCTTTGAGACGCACTCTCCCCTGCCGTGAGGAAACTTTTTTCGTCAGTTAGGAAACTTTACAGTAGTTTATAATAATGCAATTCTTGATGAAAAACTGTATTATATCTAGCATGTTTTCAGTTGTGTAGCAAGCAAGACTTGTCATAATGGTCTCACTCTCTCATGCGGGTTGTCCTAAAGCGACTACTGTATGCTTAGTGGTTGGCCGGCGGCGTATAGGAATTAAACTTATTACTAAGCCATACTTACATGCTGTTTCAGACCGAAAATTCAGAGTAGCATGGTAAACAATATAGGGAGCACGTCACAGGTTGTCATTGTTCAAAAATGAACCAATGTGAATATAAATGCAACTTTACCTCAGTAAAGCATTCTAGGCGGAATAATGCGATTTACTGATGTTTGTTTGTTAAACTAAATAAAATCCACATTATCGATGCTGTAAAAGATCTCTTATGAAACTGAAAATAGTCACACCAATCTTTCACTGAAAGATTTCAGTGGCTGACCAACACCTCTGTGCATATAACCCATTCGTAAAACAACACAATCTACATAAGCTTTGCATGACTAAAACACTTTTAAAACATAAAATGACGTGTCCAAAAGAAATACTTCAGCCATGGTGTCATCCTTCCTCCAGTGTGCAAAAGTAACTCCAATATTGATTCAGGATTTTAACGAGTTTTGATTCAGCATTTGATTTTACCGTGACTGTCAGTTTGGGCTACTTATCAGAATTGTTCGCCCGACAATATTTAGTTGGATGAACATTTTTTTTAGTCTTATGTCTTACCCAGAATATACAAATATATATAAATTAATGTAGATCATTTACTTTAATCATTACTATTGTAATGTGAAGAGACTTTCAACCAGCACAACAAAAAAATGTCATTTTACTAAAGAAAGAATATTAGGAGATTTAGTAAAGCAGTAAATTATATTTATATGTTCATTTAAGTACTCTGCTATACTATTTTGAAAAATAATTGATTTACATTTGTGACCATTCAAATAACAAGTGCACTTTAATTGGTACCCTGCGTCAGCAGTAATAATAAAGAATCACCACACTATTTTCTATACTTTAAGGGGACTTTGGCTGAATGAAGCAGCCTAAAATTTGTGGCGATGTTATCTGAATTTTGTGGCATTACATTAAATTCTGCAATTACAGATTAGCAAAATCGTGAACAGGAAAAGATGTTTGAGTATTCTGAATTTAATGTTGTAATTCACGAGTTCAGCTTTGATTCAGTGTGTGATGCATATAAAAGCTGATGCAGCACTTTTAGCAGTTTAGTATTTATTACTAGTTTAATTAAAGCGATCACATGGCAGTATACTATCAAGTTCCTGCTCTGCAGCTTGTAATTAGTAGTTTATAGACAACAGACTTCCAGTAACCTCAGCATGCTGACTAACCTCTCCTGAACTGTGATTCACCACAGGAAATGATCGTTCCCAACAACATCATTGACCTGCCGCCTCCATCCCCTCCCAAACCTAAAACCATTATCCTGCCTCCCAGCTGGAAAGTGGCGCGAGACCCAGAGGGCAGAATATATTACTACCACATCATCACCAGGTACCGATACTCCCAATTAAATGAACAGTCTGTGTGTTATTAAAACAGGGGAAGCGAGCCACAATCCCATGTCATCTATTATGTAATCTAACTAGTTAAGACATTGCCGCCATATCATATCTTTCACTGCCGCTATAATGAACTGTGCCCTTTCTTTTAAAGGCAAACGCAGTGGGATCCTCCCAGCTGGGATGGGACGACAGAGGAAGCCAGTGTAGAACACGAGGCAGAGATGGACCTGGGGACGCCCACGTATGATGAAAATCCTTCAAAGGTATTAAACAATTCCTTATACTTTAAGGGGTGAAAAATCATGAGATTTTCATCTAACTTGAGTCTGAAGTGCTGATATTTAAAAAAAAAAAAAAAAAAAAAAAAAAAAAAACCTTTTTTTTGGAAATCGGCTAGAGTCGACTAGAGTTAATCAGTTATGTTTTACCATTTTTTATTCTATTCAGCCAATCTTCAAGTCTGGTAGGAGCACTTTTAGCTTAGCTTAGCATAGATTATTGAATCAGATTAGACCATTAGCATCTTGCACAAAGACTTAAAAAAAAAGACCTTAGAGTCTGTGTATTTTGGCCTTGGTTAGAAGTCTGTTATCATCCAAATTTATTAGCACAACTAGCACATTGGCACAGTATTAGCTAGTATGTGTTTATTGCTTCTTTGATCAACTTAACCTAGTCAACTTTAACCTAAACTTAGAAGTTCAGACTGCATGATTTTCAAAGTAGTCATGTCACAGATGTTTTCACACTGCATGACTATCTGGGGTAGCGTTTCGTCGCTGCTTTGTTTACACTGTAGGATGGATCGGCAACAGGGTGTTTCACACTGCATGACTTTACAATTGGAAGAATCGCCGACAATGCTAGGCTGGGTCCACAAACTACTTTTCATAACCAAATGCACACGAGAAGTGACATGGAAACAACATGAGGTCACGTAGTATATGTTTTATTATTACCTACATAATGAGAAAAAAGCCTTTAGTGGGGTAGAAAATGTACTTCTTTTGCTCACTTGACTTTTGAAGGGAATTAGCAGTTTCTCCAACTTTTTTCTTTTTCGACCTGGTTGTGGTATTGCTCAGATGACACGTCAAACAGACACAGGTGCTTCTGCCAAATTTTACACTAGTTTTTCCTCCATTTCTTGAGTTCAAATAGACTGAGATATGCCTGCAGATACCCATAATGGTGGATGCTGCTCTCTTATTGGCTGTAGGTAATCGCAGATGTTATTTGGTATGATTTGAATCGCCGACAGGTCCAGATATTTAGCACGCCAAATATCTCACGGGTGTCGGCGACTCATCGGCGATTCTCTCAGATGTGTGAGTGTTACTCGCCTAAACAAGCACTGATTTGCCTGTGATTTTAGGCATTTGTCAGCGATTTCTCAAAACCTGTCAGCCAGTCAAAATTGGGGCTAAAATCATGCTGTCTGAATTCGCCATTAGCCAGTTTATATTTGCACGTGGATGGACCGGTCGCATACTATTTGTTGTAGCATGACGCACATCTCTCAAAAATGTAACTACATATCGCAGTGTTGCGAAGCTCAAGAGCTGTGATTGGTCTGCTTGGGAGCAGTGATGAATGTGAGCGGGGTTGATAGCCGTGGGAGAGGAGCAAGGCCGGTGCCATGTTTAACAAATGTTGAATCCCACTTGGATGAGGATACTTTTGTTTTTGTGTTTACTTTGATTAAAGTTGTTGCATGTCCACTAGTTCCTGCTTCTTTCTCTCTTGAATGAGTTAAAAAGTAGTTTAAGCTACTTGTATAGTAAGTTAGCATTGCTAGCATTTGTGGTGTAAACAAACCACCCGCAAAGATGCTCTGCACAGAAGAAAATAGAAACCCCGCTGCCTTCTAGCACTTCAGATGTGGTATTGTCAGAGCAACACAAAAAGAATGCAGAAGTATAAATACACGGCAGTGTGCAAGGGGTTCACTTGATGCAGATGTATAATTTAACATTAAGTTAATTTAACATTTTTGATTCCATTTTGCCGAACTCCATAGCTGGCGGTAGCACTTTTGACTTAGCTTAGCATTGATTATTGAATCAGGTTAGACCATTAGCATCTTACTTAGAGTCTTTAGAGTCTGTGTATTTAGTCATTGCTTGAAAGTCTGTTATTATCTGAATTTATTAGCACAACTAGCACATTTGCTAGTATGTGTTTATTGGTTCTCATTAAACACATTGTATAAACAAAATGTGCAGTCAGTTAACTTGTTATTAGTATGTGTTCATATACTGGTACATAAACTATTATTAAGACAACATACAATGTACTGTATACATAGGATACAATAACTTAAACATTTCTACTGGTTTGCTGCTAATTACTCATCAGGCTTCAAGGGTATGTTCAATCCTGTTAATGACATATTGCTAGACCACGTTTTTTTGTTTTGTTTTAATCAACGTACAGAAAGTTTTTATTTTATTTTATTTGTTTTGTGCAGATTTGAAGTATTTGTAAAAATGTTTTAATAAAGGCTAAAAGCCTGATCAACAATTTGTTTCAAAATATGGTCAGTAGTTACAAACAAAGAAGTAAACTCGACTTATAGGAGCAATAAGCGTTTCATTTTCCCCTTCTCAATATGGCTTTTTGATGTTTATTACAGACATATTAATCATATACAAATTTGGTTCTTTTACCCATCCTGTTCACTTTCTCGTTTCACAAACCAGCTGTATTTACAGCAACACCTTACCAAGGCAGATATTATGTCCAAGACTTGCATTTTTCCATTCTTGAATGCAATCGCAATACCTCAAGGCAAGAGTGACCTTCACAACACATATATGTGGAGCAGCTGTCTCTCATTCAGACACGGATGCTACCAAACTAAGTAACTAGTAAAATCAAAACATTTCTTTTTTTTTTTGTCTTGCTAATTATTTTTAATATCCATATATACATACATTTTATTGTTTGACAGCACTATTTATTATGAATTAGTACTTGACGCTTAATCTTTAAACTAAAGTTCATGTGAGTATAGGCATGTAGAGCCTCTCTGGATGAATTGAAGATGTTGTTCCAGCTATTTAGGATGGGATGTTTCGCAGTTGTTCTCATCCACATATATAGAGAAAAGCTATTACGAGGAAGGTTGGAGAAAAACACTTTGACCACTCAGATTTACCTCAGCATTTTAAATGCATCAGCTTGGTCTTTAAAGGAACAATCCACATTTTTTTGGAAATAGGGTCATTTTACAAGTCACCTAGAGTTAAAACAGCTGAGTTTTACCATTTTTGTATCCATTATTAGTCTCTGGGTCCAGTCTCCATTCTCCACCATTAGCATCTCACTCAAAAAATTCAAGAAAGACTATTATAATTTATAATTTATAGCTTGAGTCTTCTGTAATTACATCATGTATTAAGACATTCCAGCTTAAAAAACAGTCCCCCACTAGGTAACAGCGCTGCATAATATCATTGCGCCTGCTGCAGTAAAAATAAATAAATAAATTTTAAAATATATTTTTTTATTTGATGCTAATGGTCTAATCAGATTCTATGATTAATGCTAAGCTAAGCTAAAAGTCATCCTGCCAGACCCTGAAACTGACTCAATGGATTTCAAATAGTAAAATTCAAGTGTTTAAAGGTCTAGGTGCCTTGTAAAATCAGCTTATTTCCAAAAAAGAGAGTTCCTTTAAGGCACCTCATCTGATGAAAATAAACAAAGAGGTCAGACCAAAGTAAAACACAAAGACAAAAGCAAGTTACATTGAGCATTGTTTTAAAGTCATGTCATCTCACAGGCCGTAACCATCTTGATCTGTCGCTTTCTCCTGATCACCCACTCTGCGTTTCTCTCTCTCTCTCAGGCTTTTTTCTCTCAGTGTTTTTTTTTTCTGGTTCTCTTTGATGCTAATCAAACCCAGCTGTTGAAACTGCATTCATTTATGTGTGGTTTCTCGTTTGGGAGTCGAGCTCTGCAGAATCTCTTTTGTCTTTTCAGCAATTTGCCCTTTTGTTTCAAACTTCAAAATATCGCAGCTATTAAACTTTTAACAGATATTGTTACAAAAGGGTTTTATTGTGTGTTCTCAGTATGTTAGCGTTTCCTCTGATGTGCACTGGTTTAGCCTTTTTGGGACCCATGAGAATCGACAGTCTCGGCATTGATTCAACATGATCTCCATGCCATAAGGGGACTCTGGGAGTTACAGTATAGAATGTTCCCTGTTGTAGGATTTAGTCTCTAGAGTGTGTTTTGGAAAGGAATTTTCAAACATTCTGTAGATTAGTTACACTTACATGAGTCATGTGTCAAATAAAGCGTCAGTATTTTTACGTTTCAAATAAACTGTCAGTATTCACAGTATATTTTTTCATGCGCTGAGGTTTGTGTTTGGCTCATTTCCTCAGTTCTCTACAAAGACCGCCGAGGCAGACACGTCCAGTGAGCTGGCCAAAAAAAGCAAAGAAGTCTTCCGTAAGGAGGTGAGCCTTCCAATCTCTTGGGTTTTTAAGCAAATTATTATAGCGGTAACTCATGTGTCTGACTCGTCTAACCTTTCGATTTCTCCTGCTTATCTTTTCAGATGTCACAGTTTATTGTGCAATGCCTTAATCCATACCGCAAGCCAGACTGCAAGCTGGGCCGCATAAGTAACACAGAAGACTTCAAACATCTTGCTAGAAAGGTAACTTTTGTGTAACTTTTTTTTTTTTAGTCTATTAAAAAAATTCGCTGGCTTTTATATATCCAGGGTTTCCACGGGGTCTTATAATGTCTTAATGTTCTAAATTTCAAAAACTACGATTTAGGCCCTAAAAAGTCTTAAATGGACTGAAATATTGTCTTGTAGGTCTAAAATCATTTTAAATGGGTCTTAATTTTTCTTTTTTTATGTAAAGCTACTTAATCGATCCAACACACATCCAATCACCAGCAAATACATCTGAATAAACTTTTAGAACCGTCTGTTATGCATACATTTAGTTTTAAACAGTTTTTTATGTTGTTAATTGTTTATTAGTTATGTTGCATAAAATATATGTATATAACTAGGGTTTGCTTGTTTTGACACATTATTTAAAATATGTGACTAAGAAATAACTCATTAGAATAATTTTTTTGAAAGGGCAAGTACATTTTTTTCCTTATATGCTATTAAAAAAACTTTAGCGTTTAGCCCTATACAAGTCTGAAATTTCATTCTTTATGGTCTTAAAAAGGTCTTAAAGTCTTAAATGTGACTTTGTGAAACCAGCAGAAACCCTGATGTCTGTTTATTTTATTTTTTTTTGACAATTTTAGACATTTTGCATTGCTTGCTTTTTTAAGATTAAAGGCCTGTTCACACCAAGCATAATAAAGATAAAGATGATGATAGAGTTTAAAAATTATTCTGAATGTAAAGCAACATTATACTGTGTTCACACCAGACACGGCAAGCGCAGATAAATCGTGCTATTAGCGTGTAAATAGCCGCGTGAACATTTTGAGTTTACTTACATTCGCGCATCAAATCTGCTTCATTCGCTTGTCAAATTCACTTCTCAACAGATGCGGATTCGTGTCATGGCTGGGGCTTCTGTCTGCCTGGTGATGCTAACTTCGTTGCTAAATGGCTAACATGGATTTTATAGAGAGAATAACTGTGGTTATGTGCTTAATGAAGGATGAAAAACAGCGTCAATTCGTTTGGAGCCGTGTCTGAGTCCTCTAGATCAGGGGTGCTCAACCCTGTTCCTAGCGATCGACCTTCCAGCTGATTTCAGCTCCAACCCTGATCAAACACACCTGAACCAATTATTTAGAACGTGAGGAGCACTTGATAATTACAGGCAGGTGCGTTTGATAAGGGCTGCAACTGAAAACTGCAGGAAGGTCGATCGCCAGGAATAGGGTTGAGCACCCCTGCTCTAGATCCTTTTAGAGGTGCACCCAGCTCTGTGAGTTCATCAACTCCTCCAGAAACTTAACCTGGATGATGGAAGCTTTCCGCTGTGCTTCTGACTGAGCCGAGCCCAGTTTGATGACCTGGCTCTATGTCATAATCACGCCCCCACAAGAGCAAGCTCCTGATTGGTTATAGTGGCGCGAATGTCCGCTGAAATTCAGATTTTCAAACTCGAGCGATTCGCACGATACGCGCATCAACTCTCTTCGCTTCATTTGCGCGAATCACATCATTCTCGCGAATCACATCATTCACGCGTATCGCGACGCAGGATGTCTATTTGTGTCTTTGCATTGACTTAACATGCTTCTTCCACATCTGGTGTGAATGCAGCCTAAGATTTCAGACAAACTACAACAAAAAATATATTAAGAAACTATATTTTGGGATCACTTTCAGAGGAGTTTATATATATATATATTCCTCTTAAGTAATAAATGATAAAACACTAACACCCAGTCAGAATCCATTGAGATATAAAGGGTCCGTGAAGTTGAAAGCCACAGATGACATTGTAAAGAAGCTCTGGTTGATGTTAAGCCCTCTTTTCAAAGATTATTTAAAGATAATGACTATCTAGAAAACAACTGGTTATACCATGGGAAAGAATGATTCAAAATACACAGAAGCTGTGCGAGCCAGGCTAGAGAATTGAAGTATAAAAATAAAAGCACCTCTTTCCAGTGCTAGTTTTTGCATCCTTTGTCTTTTCTCTTTTGGGAATGCTGGAATAGTCTGTTTTTTATTAGATTAATACATTTTTAAATAAAGATTCATTGGTCAGATGTGGGTGGCAAGTGGTTAGCACTGTTGGCTCACAGCAAGAAGGTCACTGGTTCGAATCCCAGCTGGATGATGAGGCTTTTCTGTGTGGAGTTTGCAAGTTCTACTCATGTCTTCTCCAGTTTCCCCCAGAGTCCAAAGACATGAAGTTTTGATGAATCGGAAAAACTAAATTGGCCACAGTGTGTTAGTGGTAGAGTTGTACTTTCAGTCTTGGGTTGTGACTGAAAGGGCATCTGCTGTGTAAAATAGCTAACGGTGTAGGAATTACAACAGTTTGCATATGTGCCTCTCACTTGTTAAGGGTCCAAAAGTAATCAGACGATTGGCTTCTAAGCTGTTCCATGGCCCGGTGTGTGTTATTCCCTCATTATCCCAATTACAATGAGCAGATAAAAGGTCCAGAGTTCATTTCAAGTGTGCTATTTGCATTTGGAATCTGTTACTGTCAACTCTCAATATCAGATCCAAAGAGCTGTCACTATCAGTCAAGCAAGCCATCGTTAGGCTGAAAAAACAAAAACTCATCAGAGAAACATTAGGCATGGCCAAAAAAACAGTTTGGAACATCCTTACAAAGAAGGAATGCACTAGTGAGCTCAGAAACACTAAAAGACCCGGAAGACCACGGAAAACAACTGGAGGATGACCAAAGAATTCTTTCTCTGGTGAAGAAAACACCCTTCACAACAGTTGGCCAGATCAAGAACACTCCAGGAGGTTAGGTGTAAGTGTGCCAAAGTCAACAATCAAGAGAAGACTTCACCAGAGTGAATACAGAGGGTTCACCACAAGATGTAAACCATTGGTGAGCATCAAAAACAGGAAGGCCAGATTAGAGTTCTTAAAAAGCCTTCACAGTGCTGGAACAACATCCTACGGACAGATGACGTCAAGATCAACTTGTACCAGAGTGATGGGAAGAGAGGAGTATGGAGAAGGAAAGGAACTGCTCATGATCCTTAGCAGTGAAGCATGGTGGTAGTAGTGACATGGCGTGGGCATGTATGGCTGTCAATGGAACTGGTTCTCTTGTATTTATTGATGATGTGATGCTGACAAAAGCAGCAGAATGAATTCTTAAGTGTTTCAGGCAATAATGTCTGCTCATATTAAGCCAAGTACTTCAGAACTCATTGGGCGGTTCTTCACAGTGCAGATGGAGATTGACCCAAAGCATACTGCAAAAGCAACCAAAGAGTTTTTGAATAGAAAGAAGTGGAATGTTATGCAATGGCCAAGTCAAACACCTGATCCGAATGCGATTAAGCTTGCATTTTACTTGCTAAAGACAAAACTGAAGGGAAAATGCCCCAAGAACAAGCAGGAACTGAAAACAGTTGCTGTAGAGGCCTGGCAGAGCACCTCCAGGAATGAAACCCAGCGTCTGGTGATGTCTATGAGTTCCAGACTTCAGGCTGTAATTGACTGCAAAGGATTTGCAACCAAGTATTAAACAGTGAAAGTTTAATTTACGATTTTTCTGTCCAATTACTTTTGGTCAGAACTTTTTTTTTTACTTTTTGGGAGGCACATATGCAAACTGTTGTAATTGCTACAGCGTTCATCTAATTTGGATGTAAATACTTGTTGGTTTCATTTCAAATCTATTATATTATACTATATATAACTATTTTTTAGTTTTTTATTGCAAAGAGGAAAAATTTACAATAGCTTTTAGACATTTTTAAAGCAAATTCTCCAAATTAAATTCAGTGAAAGAAAACTAAAGCAACACATCCCTTTACATGAACTTTCATTAATACAAAAACTATTTACAGAAGTAATCAGACTATTAGAAAGTGTTTAGCCTTGTATAAGTCTAAACTTTCATTAATAATGGTCTTAAAAAGTCTTAAATTTGACTTTGAGGAAACCTGCAGAAAACATGATTCATAGTTTTCAAAACTGGATTGAGGTTAGCATCTTGAGCTAAAGTGCAAAATGCTGGGAAATGTCAACTCCTGTAGTTACAGAATCAATCGTTCCCTATCATATTTAGGCAATTGCACTATTCTGTTAACTGTAAACAGTTTGCTCTACATCAGGGGTGCTCAACCCTATTCCTGGAGATCGACCTTCCTGCAGTTTTCAGTTGCAGCCCATATCAAACACACCTGCCTGTAATTATCAAGTGCTCCTCAGGTTCATATTAATTGGTTCAGGTGTGTTTGATCAGGGTTGGAGCTGAAATCTGCAGGAAGGTCGATCGCCAGGAACAGGGTTGGTCACCCATGCTCTACATGTATTGTGTGTCATTCCAGTTGAAGGAAAATGAATGGAAAGTGCTTGAAATGTAATTCTGCAATTGTGGAATGAGTCACATGCTTTCCTCTGTCTAAACCCGCCGTGTGTTTGTGTCTGCTCACAGCTGACTCACGGAGTGATGAACAAGGAACTGAAGTCTTGCAAGAACCCCGAAGATCTGGAATGCAACGAGAACGTCAAACATAAGACCAAGGAGTACATCAAGAAGTACATGCAGAAGTTCGGCTCAGTGTACCGGCCCAAGGAAGACACAGAGCTGGACTAACTAGCCTGAAGCTCACTCTTTCCAACAGTTTTGGTGCGTCGAGACATGTTGTTTCCTTCCACAGACCTTCTAACCATGTCCTAAATGCTGCTCTGGGAGGAAACGTTGCAAATGTCGTCCCGCACAGGGTTTAATGATGAAATAAACTGCTGCGGAATGAAGTCCGGAGGACTCAAATCAAGGGTGCTATACAAACTCTTTCCAGGATGTTTTTAGTCTTCTCAGAATTATCTCTTAAGACGAGAGTCATCAGGAGAGGATCATCTCGACGAGAAATTTTTAAAAACAGAACAAGAGGACCATTCAAATATCTTTCCCCTTGCCATGCCACTCCATTACTGTAGTTGTTACCAAGGGCTTTTGTTTGTTTGCTTGCCTGCTCTGCTAAAGGTCCAATCCCTTAATAATATTAATCAAGAAAGAAAGACGCTAAGGATTATGGTCTACCCACCACACTAGCAGTTTTGGACTCCCTGGCCGTGGGTCACCATTGATTTTATGGATTTTAAAAGTGTGTGCAGGTATGTGATTGAACCCCATTTGCCCTGGTCAGCTTGTTCTTCTGGACTAGGGGTAAGGTTATGTAGCAATGATGTTTTATCGAGGTCTTTCACACTGTTTTTACATTAACATTGTTTTATTAATGTCGCAAAGGCAAATGTGAAGCCCTCCTGGCAGTTTGTAGCTTCTTTCTGTGGCCATCATGTAATTGATTGATCAGGTTTACTGTCCCATAAGCTCTGGCCATTAATCAACTCACCCCGCTTCATTAATCCACATTAAATCTGTTTCCAGACATGTATTATATTGATTTATATGTGAATATATTGAGAGTTAGTTTTTGAGACCATTAGCAGAGACTTTGTAAAATGACTTTGGGGGGGAGGGGTCCACGATGTCCTGTGTAAATACATGTAATTATACTGGACCGGGAAAACGGGATTAGAAAGATGCGACTGGATCGAAGTCGTTTTTCCCACCGGCATTTCTGCATCAAGCTGAATTCCACACTCTCCCACTGATCCGGATGTTGAGTTGGGTTTTAAAGGTGGGGGTGTCATTATCTTTTCTTTACTTTTTCCTTTGCTTTCTCTGTAGAAAGACTTTGGATTTTTTTTTTTAATGTACAAATAGGAGTCTCGCCCCACTCCACTGTAAGTACTGTGCAAGCACATTGTCATACTGAGTGTAAAAACATTTTAAAATAAAATAAACTGTTTTCTAAAAAAAGTCTTTGGCTGTTTCTCAATATGCGTTCTTCAGTGGTCTTGCATCCTCGTGTTCTCACGTAACGTCATCATCAGCTGCCAAAGTTCAGTTCCAATACTCAAAACCGCAAGAACAGAGGACGCGCGAAACTTCCCGAATGTGTTCTTGATATCGAGGACGCACCAATGCAGACTTGAGCACCGGTCTCGCTCTAGAAGTCACAGAAGTCATTGCGACTGGAGGTGGGAAGCGCAGAATTTTATTTAGATTTATTATTAAAGTTCATAGATATCACTTATTTACCTCAGGAGTTTCTCTAAATGAAACGGTGAATATAAACATTAACATGGACATCTTAATAAAGGAATAAACACATTAAGAGTGTTTGTTTGATGAAATTCGTATTAAATTATGTTTTATTTATATTGTGCAACGTATATTTATAATGTTTTTATGCATAGTATATATTTTGAAAAGGGGAAAAACAATAAGTCGTTGTATGACTGCTGTAATGTTTAAATAATTATCCGTTTAAAACACGTGAAGGTCACGTGACCATCATTAAGAACGCAGCATCTCATTTCTCACAGGACAAGTTCTCTGTTCTCGTGGTTTCACGAGTTCGTTCTTTCGAGGACACCTGGCAAGATCGGTCTCCACAACAACGCAAATCCGTTCTCTGCGTTCTTGGAATTGAGAAACAGCCTTTGTCATCTTGTCACCCTTTGGCTTTGTTTTTGGGAAGTATGTCAGCGTCCACCACTTAAAAGGAACCTATTTTACCTAGATGTAAGCCTGTAAAGTTTCAACTCAAAATACCCATCAGATCATTTATTACAGCCTCCAGAATCTGCCCATTTTGGTGTCTGAGTACATTGTTTTTGTAGCCTGTGGCTTTAAATGCAAATGAGCTGCTTCTCCCCGCCCACCGCTCCCACGTGCGTGTCTGCTTCACCTGCGTTACATCAGATAAACAGCAGTCAGTGATAGAGACAGACTCGGATGAAGCTGAAATCCAGCTCATTAGTCAAAAATACCATGTAAGTTTATTTGATGTATTTGTGGTGGAGTTTATTCAAGCCTTTCTGAAATGATGAGTCACACACAAATGCTGTTTGCAGTACACACACACACACACACACACACACACACACACACACACACACACATATATTAGCGTTTACTGACACCGTGCGGACATGGTGAATTTAGCAGTTAAGAATTAGTGATTTTACTGTCTTTATTACAAACATGCTCTGTTTTATAAACATTTTAAACATACAATTAATTATTGAGGTGGAGCGGATCACAAAGAGTTGTAACATGTTTTAATCCCAGTTTCTTTGCAAAAAAGTTCTGTGGACCTGTGTATACATGTTATTATGGAGACATGGCACCTGTCAATCAATTCGGTGGGTGGGGAAATACTGCACGCCAAAGTCATGTTGCGGTGGGCCTCAAGTTCACTGGGATTTGGGTCCTATTTTAACGTCAGTGAATTTTTAAAAAGAGACTTGGGTTTATATCTCTCCAATATGGCTGTGGACACACTATACCTACACACAGTTCTGTCCAAACAGCTTACAAAAGTAGATTTTCATCATAGGTGCCCTTTAATGCCCCTGTTTAACCCAGGGGAGGGCAAACTTGATCCTGGAGGGCCGGTGTCCTGCATAGTTAAGCTCCAACACTAATGGAAAACACCTGAACATGCTAATCAGTGTCTTCATGATCTCTAGAAATCTATTAGCAGGTGTGTTTGATTAAAGTTAGAGCTAAACTGTGCAGGACACCGGCCCTCCAGGACCGAGTTTGCCCACCCCTAGTTTAACCCCAGATTGTTCAGATTTCATGTTTTTGTGGAGACTATTATGCCCCTTTTTAGATGATGCAAAGTCTCTGATGTCCCAAGAGTGTGTATGTAAAGTTTCAGCCTAAAATACCCCACAAATAATGTTTTGGAACTCTTTGAAACTGCCTCTTTTAAGCTTTGATCCTAACTGTGCCATATTGGCGACTGTTGCTTTAAATTCAAATGAGATTTTGCTCCCAGCCCTCTTTTCAAAAGAAGGCAGAGCTACAAATGCCTATGTGTAAACACAGGGTGTGTCCTAAGTCATATACTTGTGCACCATTCTACTCCATTTTGTAGTGTAAATAGTGGAAGTAGTGCGTTCACACTGAAATATTCATTTTATTCTAAAAATAATAAGTGCACTTTAATTACCCGGATGATGCACTTATTCAACCATTAAAAAGAAGTGTGGAATGTTGGACACTTCCCACACGCAACGCAGCTTTCAGGCGCTCATGTTGGATTATTTATTTTGGATTGTGAAAGCAGCATTCTCCTACGAGAGTGATTATAGCACCTACTGATGGTGAATGCAGTTCTACTCATGGCAGGTATTATTTGGTAGTTTGGTCATTTATTTCACTAATTTGGCAACCGTCAAACGTCATCAGGGAAACTTTGAATTTCTGCTTAGTAAAGAAACATTAGTGTTCCATTTGGGACGACACTACATACATATACTCTGCTGTTAAGTGTGTAAGTGCATAGTGTACAGTGTGCCATTTGGGATGCCACTATTGTGGCAGATTCAAGACTAAAGCTGCGGTCACACTAGAGTTTCAGCATGTGACATTCTGGCATACGGCGCTGCGAAAAGGGGCGGGATTAAACAAAATGATTTGACATTTAAAAAAAGCGAGCGATTGGTCCATATTTTAAATTTCTGTACAGAGAGGTCATGTTTTGATCTTCGATTAGCTTTATGCAGTCACATGATGCAAATTCACAGGTCAGAGTTCACCAAGCTTGAACTTTGCAACGCAACTGTGAAACTTGTCGCACCATCTTGAATTTCCGGTCTGTCGCATTCTCATGCGTATGAATGGAAGTCTATGGGGCAAATAGTGCAGTGTGACTGCGGGTCAAGTTAGAGATCATCACTAGTGGGCGGGGCTTTTCTCTTCTGATTACACATACAAAGGGAGAATGGCAATCGGAGTGTTTCTTCAGACTCTGTGTATGAACTGTAAGTATACAAAATAAAATGAATACATCTTAATCTACTTATATTCACAGACTGTTGCCACACCGTTTAAAACCCTTATAAAAGTCTTCTTTATTCTTTTTTTTTTTTTTTTTTTTTTACTCAAAGTAGCTTCTCATTTCTTCAACAACCCGAAAAATTGAATTTCCATAAGTGGTGTATTGTGTTCCTGTTGAGTGCCGATTGAATGTACTTATTTACCAGTCTTTACTATTCACTGTGGAACCTCAGTAAGCAGTTGGTGGTGGATGTGAAGCAGAGGTGGGTGCCACATTTTCATCACTTGGTTTTAGGTCCGGGGTGCCCAAACTCGGTCCTGGTGGGCTGGTGTCCTGCAGAGTATAGCTCTAACCCCAATTAGACACACCTGAAACAGTTACTCAAGCTCTAACTAGCATACTAGAAATGTATTTGCAGGCAGGCAACCAAACTCTGGAACTAAACTCTGCATGACACCAGCCCTCCAGGAGAGAGTTTGGGCACCCTCCTTTAGAAGAACCTTTGCATTCTGGTACTTTGTGTCTCCCTTTCTGTGGATAACCATCAAGTGGGCTGAATCCAGATGCACATCAACCTCCTGGAGGGCTGAAGCCCTGCAAAGTTTAGTTTCAACCCTGCTTCAACACACCCAATCTCAATTCTATTTTTGTAACCCTACTCCTTCCCCTCCCCCTTGTACTGTGCATTTACACCCTGGCCATATTCATTAATGTAAACACAAGAAAACAACATTAACATTATACCAGACACCAGGCACATGCACAGATAGGGCTCAACCTCTGCAGTGCACATGCCCTTTTATCTCTTGGATAACAAGTAATGACAAAAAAATACTAATTTGTGGATCTCCTTACTTCCGGGTGCAGCTATGCTGCTGTTGTGGCTGGTGTATTCTAGGAAATTTTCTTACCCCTTGGTTTCGGAAGTGGTCCTGAAAAATCTCTTTTTCAAGGGGTATCTAGCCCTTCCCCTTAGCCCTGAGGAATTGGGATTGGGCCTTACCTGTAGGTTTTAAACAAGCCTGAAAATCTCAATTAGTTGAATCAGGTTTGTTTAATCAGGGTTAAAGATAAACTATGCAGAACTGTGGCTTTTTACAAGCTTAATTTGTATCTTAAAATGAAAACATAGCTAATGTGACTCAATTACACACCTAACTGCTCAATCTTGTTCTTTACCTCCAAAATGTTTCTACATCCATTTCCTGAGTAATAGAATACAGTAAAGCAATATATATATATATATATATATATATATATATATATATATATATATATATATATATATATATATATATATATATATATACAGTTGAGAAACAAGTCAATATACAAGTCAGAATTATTAACCCCCGTTTAATTTTTCCCCCAATTTTTGTTTAACAGTGAGATTTTTTTTCAACACATTTCTGCACATAATAGTTTTAATAACTGATTTCTAATATTTTCTTTATCTTTGCCATGATGACAGTAAATAATATTTTACTAGATATTTTTCAAGACACTTCTATACAGCTTAAAGTGACATTTAAAGGCTTAACTAGGTTAATTAGGTTAACTAGGCAGGTTAGGGTAATTAGGCAAGTTATTGTATAATGATGGTTTGTTCTGTAGACTATTGAAAAAAAATATAGCTTAAAGGGGCTAATAATTTTGACCTTAAAATCGCTTTTAAAAAATTAAAAACTGCTTTTATTTTAGCTGAAATTAAACAATTAAGACTTTATCCAGAAGAAAAAATATTATCAGACATACTGTGAAAATTTTCTTGCTCTGTTAAACATCATTTGGGAAATATTTAAAAAAGAAATGAAAATTCAAAGGGGGGCTAATAATTATGACTTCAACTATATATATATATATATATATATATATATATATATATATATATATATATATATATATATATATATATATATATATATATATATATATATATATTATGGTGATAACTATCCTTTTTTGCTCTTTCCATCCATAGGATGTTATTGTTTTTACAAAAGTGATCTAACTGCACAGTGTTGCCCTGAGGCAACAAATGAAAAACTACCATTTTAGTATATAGATAATAACAAAAAGTGTCTTTATTCAATCAAATATCAATCAAATATTATTCTTCACATATCCATGCACATCACACATATTTTTAATATAGATATTTAATTTTAAACATGTTAAAAGGTGAAATCTATCAGTGTGCTCAAGCAGCATGTGGTGCCAAACATGGATCTTTTGTCCCCAGAAGAAAGGTCCGACCCACACCCACCTCAAATTTTATTGGCTACTAACTTAATATTAGATTTTTTTTTTAAGATTATTTATTGACAAAAAACTGGTTTGTTGTCTGAGGGCAACACCATGACATAAAGGGTTAAAACATTTGTTGTCATGACGTTTTTATCATTGTTTTACAGTGCAGTAGTCTGCAATTACAAAATAACTTCATATAATTTACATTACGGTTTAAAATTACAATAACAGTATTGTAATTGCGCATTAACGGCTACAGTACTGTAATATTTAATTGTACTATGGGGTTGAATGCTTGATTCCGATTGGCTGATGAACATTTTAAGGTTATTTTGTTTTTGCAATTAATTTTCAGATAAACTCAAAGCTGAAGTAGTTCCAGATGGGAACGACTGCATTACAGTCAAGTATCTGTACACCAAATGATTTCACAGCCTACAACAGAACAAAAAATCTAATCAAAATGAAAACAAGGCTTTGAATGAGATCCATTCTAAAAATAGGACACATCTTGTGGAAGATTCACAAAGTAAAGGTTTGTTAGCTGGTCTTTTAGCCACTGTCTAAGCTGGTCTTAACTGGTC
Organism: Danio kyathit; assembly: GCA_903798195.1. Taxonomy (NCBI): domain Eukaryota; kingdom Metazoa; phylum Chordata; class Actinopteri; order Cypriniformes; family Danionidae; genus Danio; species Danio kyathit. Next base: position 23,530,107 of record LR812534.1, on the reverse strand, counting down.
AGGGTGGCCAGTTTGGAAGACCAGCTACTTCCACTCTTAGGCTGCTTTTTAAGCTGTGTTTGTTTTTTCAGTGATGTTAAAGAAAGAACAAAAAGCCTTTTTGCTTTGTAATGCAGAATGTAAAATCCCCTTTATGCATAATAATGAAACCAAATCAGATATTAAAGTAAATTCAACCAATTCCGATTCTTGTAAACACTTTTCCTTCAAATAGAGAGACTGCCGTCACAGCACAGATCTTGCTCCATAAAGTCAGTCTCAAAGTGGTGAACTGCATTCAGTCGAAGCTCTTCCAGGACTCAGACTTTGCCTACATGGTGCCTAAAAACCGTCTGAGGAGAGCTGCTTTCCCCTCCCGTCAGGTCATTCCTCTGGGCTGCTCCAGACCGCAGTTAAGCAGCTCCGTCTGGAGGACGTGACGGCATGCAGAGCAAACCCTCTGCTCTCACTGAAGCAAGCCTGCGCACAAACTATTAACACACTTCAGATCAACACACCTGATCTGCAACACACCTCTAGTCAAGACCTTTCTCTTTATGTAGAAGTTTATACAATGTAAACTGTGTGAATTCAGTTTTACAGAGAACACAGTGCATAATCTGATTAAAGAATGAAGTTTCAGCTGCTGTTTTTGTAGTTCAGTGATGATTCAGTTTAGTTCACCACAGATGTCTGCTGACCTGAACTAAGTCAAAGGCAACAGTGGCAAGAAACCAAAACTTTACCAACTGATTAGGGAAAATGAGCTCTGTTAGGTGGACTAGTTGTTCTCTGACCAAACAAATGAAGAAGCAGAGCTGCGGTCCAGTCAGAAGTGGTCGACTGGTTTTATAGTCCTTAAATGTGATTTGAGGTGCAGGTCTCAGTCATGTTTTCATCCTGGTTTAATCGATCTAAAGTGAACACAGCTAACTGATATTTCTGCTCTAGGTGTTTATTGTTTTTTTTAAACCTGCTGAGCACTGAACACGTAAGACTATGGAATACACTACATATATAACAACTTGTATAGTTTTGAATGGGGAACAATTTTATGGTCAATATGGTGAATGAAGCCTCATTTACTAGTACAGGAGCCAATCATCGATCTCTATGGACTGACATTTCTCCAGAGGAGAGGCTCGGATCAGACTTGTGTTTTTACGACAGTTTCTGCAGTTGTTATTAATCCTCTGGGCTAAGCAAACCCACTGGTATCTCAGCGAATATTTGCTTCACATACATGAAAAATGTATCCCATTAAAGCTTGAAATCTTTACTTTAAGATTAACTACACTTGAAAACAAACGTTTTGGTTTCGTAATCTGTATGAAACAAACCCCTGCTGAAAAATCCATCTTAAACCAGCCTAAGCTGGTTTGCTGGTTTTAGCTGGTCGGCCAGCCTGGTTTTAGAGGGGTTTTGGCTTTGGAGACCAGCCTGGAAATGGCCAAAACCCCTCTAAAACTAGCCTGATTGACCAGCTAAACCAGCTAACCATCCTAAGCTGGTTTAAGCTGGATTTTTCAGCAGGGACACAAGGTACATTCTTTCCCATCAAACACACATCACATGACAGCAACTAATGAAATGCCCGAAAACTAATAAACAAAAAGGCCACTACCATTTTGGGAGATTTGTCATTAAGAGTTGGCAATTACTTCAGAAGACCAGCGTGATCGGACGAGGCATTATTCAGAGGATAATAATGTGTAACACGGCCATAAATGAGGTTGGTGTCGTGATCTCGTTCCTTTCGAGTGCGCATTAGCTTGGGCCACCTAAAAAAATGTCGATTTTGTTTGATTCGAATGTTTAAAAATGAACCTTAAGAGACAGATGATGTTTATTGGCAATTCCAAACATGAAATGTAATCATAAGCCTGGCAAACCATTTTGAAGAATTTGATGTTTCTCCATTAAAACTGAATGCCTGAGCATACTGCATGAGAGGTATTTCAAAGATGGCCGATGAGCAGGGCCAGACAGAATCTGCGGACATTTATTGCTATTTCTGAGCCAAATATTGTAAAAAAAATCTGTGGATTTCTGCAGAATTATTTTGGGAGTATCGCAACTAAAAACTTAATATATGAAATAAAAAATTAAATGATTTTAAACTTATTTAATGAAATATATAACCTAATTATATAACATTTACAATGCAAATCCAATAAGATCCACTAATTTGGTAAACTAAGCAAGTCTTTCATATAATATCTCTACTAAAATACAGAACATTCATTCATTCATTTTCTTGTCGGCTTAGTCCCTTTATTAATCCGGGGTCGCCACAGCGGAATGAACCACCAACTTATCCAGCACGATTTTACGCAGCGGATGCCCTTCCAGCTGCAACCCATCTCTGGGAACATCCACACACACACTCATTCACACTCATACACTACGGACAATTTAGCCTACCCAATTCACCTGTACCGCATGTCTTTGGACTGTGGGGGAAACCGGAGCACCCGGAGGAAACCCACGCGAATGCAGGGAGAACATGCAAACAATACAGAACATATTACTTTAAAATATATTTATTATCTGTTTTTTCATCCTGTCTGTAATTCTGTTGTACTGTAGAAGCTCTGTCACGAAAACAAATTCCTCACATGTGTGAACATACCTGGCAATAAAGCTCTTTCTGATTCTGATTTACAGACTGTATTGTAAATAAATCATAAGAATATTTTCATATTAGTCAATAATATTACTGAAATTCATTTAACAACTGAATAAATAGGTTTACACAAGTAAATAAATAGACTCAATTATTGGCAAAAAATCTGCGTATATCTGCACGCGCAGATTCCGTGTGGGCCTACCGATGAGTGAAATGACTTGCCTTAATAGTAATTTGACTCACTCACTTTCTTGCTTTTTTTGTCCCTGCTTCATCAGTATGGTCACCTCAGTGGAATGAATATCCTTCCTGCCAGCCCTGAGAGTGCACTAACTCATGACCGCCCAGTGCTGGGAAACACCCATACACTTTCTCATCCACACACACACACACACACACACACACACACACACACACACACACACACACACACACACACACACACACACACACACACACACACACACACACACACACACACACACACACACACTCATACAGTACGGGTAACCTAGTTTTACAACATCTGAAACCAGGGGGGTTTCCCCAGAGGAAACCCACACAAACATGGGGAGGACATGCAAACTCCTCACAGAAGGACTCCAGCCAGGACTCAAACCAGTAACCTTGTTGCTGTCAAGCAAGAGTCATACCCACTGAGCCACCATGCCACCACTATGCCTTTAGTTTCAGTGTTACCTAAGGTGCACTAATCTCCACCTCAGGTGTTACACTTATGGATAACTGGCTGATGCTTATACTGCCTGTCCAAAAAAAGTCACACACTTTAATATTTATTTGGACTGTCTGTATTCAGTTCTGATTATGGCATGAATTCGTTGTGGCATCATTTCAGTATGCTTTTGTATTCTCATCCATTTATTTTTCTCCAGGATCTACTGTTGATGATGGGAGAGTCATACCACTGTGCAAAGTCTTCCTCAGCACATCCCAAAGATTCTCAATAAGTTAAGATTCTCAATAGAGTTAAGGTCTGGACTCTGTGGTGGCCAATCCATGTGTAAAAATGATGTTTCTTAACCATCCTAGAATATGCCTGTGTCATAAAAAAAAAACTTTGATGGCATAATGGTCATTGACCTGACCTCATTTTTGTCACATAACATTGCCGACCAACTGCAGTCTTCACAGATCACAGCACTGAAAGAGAAATTAGGGGAAAAAAATAAACAGGGGGGCTAATTATTCAGGGGGGCTAATAATTCTGACTTCAACTGTATGTATGTATATATATATATATATATATATATATATATATATATATATATATATATATATATTATATTATATATATATATATATATATATATATATATATATATATATATATATATATACAGTTGAATACATATACACACACACACACTCCTAAACAAAATCTTAAGACCGGTGGAAACATTACAAGTATTCACATTTTGCACTGTTGGATCGTAATCAGGTTGTAAGTACTGCTTTGAAATGCGAAACAAAGACACGGGTGCAACACCAAAAAACAGAAAGTAGGCAACTAAATGAAAATTGCATTTAAACTAAAAGACAAACTTAAAAAGAACGTAAAAGACAAAAAAGTCAAATGGTAAACCCAAAAAAAAAAATTCACCTGCACTGAGCTGGAGGATCCGAAGGGCTGTCCGTGAAGACAGGCAGATCCTCAACCCAAATTAAGGGCCTTTTAAATGCTGACTGCAGCCCAATAAACCATAAGACGACATCTTTGAGAGAAAGGCTTAAAGAACAACACAAAGACGTCTTCAAAGGCCACGTCTTCTCCCACATCATTGAAAACATTGAAAA